>OX457077.1:12030100-12537600 GCA_949752815.1 Conops quadrifasciatus | reverse complement strand
AAGAAGGGTGCGGGAGGGAGAGGGAAGAGGGGTAGAGGAAGGGGGTTAAAAAGTCACCCACCAATAACTTTTTTGGGCTCGTTTAATCTTCTCTAGCAATTATTTCTTTGCATTTACATTCATTGAACGATATTTGTGGAGAAAAAACTTTTGCTGTTTTGGCTCCGGACTCCCAAGGGGGCGGTGGGCGTAACTCAATTTACCTTCACCTTTCCTGCGGCCATAGAACGCATCATTTTTGTATGCTAATCGTGCGTCGAGGTGTCGAATTTCGAGGCTGCTGAGGTTTGAGTTATTGAAGGACCGGAGCGACACTGATTTGCAATTGTTATAATAAAACAACAACAACAACGAGCAATAACAACAACAACAACGAGCAACAACAACAACAAAAACAGTGACTCAAACATGCTCAAATTTCTATTTCGTCTCTATATATTTTGTTTTTACACGCAAACAACTGCTTTTGTGCTGTACTTTTTTTGCACGCATCATCCCTGAGCGCCCACCATTCTCCTACCGGGCTGTCAAAATAATGATTATTTAGAAAAAGGGGCCAAGGGCCAAGGGTTTGGTTTCGGAATTTCAAATGAAATAAATCGAGTCAATAAACGATCCTTTCAAATTTCCTTTTCCGGTTCTCCTCAATTTGCAAATGTTTTTTTGTTTTTTTGAGGCTTTCTTCAACAAACGAACGAACGAACGAACGGTGTCAACGACGCCTGGTGCGACGCTGATGAATAAAAAAAAAAGATGAAAAAACGCTGGCGAAAAAAATCCTCCTCGAAAATGATAAGATTTCTCACTCAAAAGAATCACAGCTCAGTAAAATCAAGAAAATTGATTCAATTTAGTCCTTCCAGCAATAAATAAATTGATTTCGCCGCAATAGAAAAAAAATATTCTTTCTTAACAAAAAATGCGCTGCCTTTGCCTCGTGTTTGTTGTTGTTGTTTTTAACAAAGCCGCGAAGAAGCGAGAAAAGAGGAACGAATGAACGCATGAACGAGAGTAACTAACGAGTAACTTCGATTTTAATTTATGATTCCTCGAAAAAATTTCATTCTTAATAATTTTCTCTCACAAACGGACAATAAATAAATAATAAAAAATATAAAAAACTAAATCGTGTAAAAGAATTTTATGAAATAAGAAAACAACAAAAATATAGAGTGAAGCACAAAAAAAATCACTCTTAATTTAGGAAGATTAAAGGAAAATCGAAAAGTGGAAATTTAAAAAATTTCACAATTTCTTTATTAAATTCAGAAAACATTGAAAAATGTCGTTATTATAAATTTTAAAAATTTTAAACCTACAAAAACTTAGAAAAATTGAAAAAAAATGAAATTAAATAGAAGTTTTGTAAAATATTGAAAAATTTTTTTTACAAAAGTTTTGAAGGTAAAAGAGCTGCAAACAATTTTAAAATTATAAAAAAGAGAAAAAATTCAAAAATTGAAAAATTAGTTTAACAGTTTAAAAAATTAAATTAAAACAATTAAAAAACAAATTATAAAAAAGAGAAAAAATTGAAAAATTAAAAGAAACAGTTAAAAATGTAAGTCTGAAAAATTAGATTAATTTTTAAAAAAATTAAATATTTAATATAAAATAATAAAAAAATATAAAAAAAAAATTAAATATTTCCTTTATACATATATTTTAAAAGTTGAATATTTTTAGAATTTTTAACGAAGAATGAAAAAGTTTTAAAAATATTGAAAAAATTGGTTTTTAGAAAAAATTAAAAACCAACAAATTACAACCAGAAAAACTTGGAAAAAAAAATGGAAAAAAATCAAAAATCTTTTTGAAAAATATTGAAAAATCGTTTATTATTAATTTTGAAGAAGAAGAAGGAGAAAAAAGAAGGCAAAAGGAAAAAAACAGAAATTTGCAAAATTTAAAAAAAGTGAAAAATTTATGAACAAAAAATTAAATAAATAAAATGAAACGTCAAAAAAATTGATAAGGTCTTTTATTCAAATTTAAAAAAAAATTCAAAGTTTAAAAAAATTCCAGAGGTTTATACATAAAAATTAAAAAAAAAAAAAAAATTTTAAATTTTTTAAAAAGAGATCATTTGCAGTTCTTAAAATGGCTGACATGTTAGATAATATAAACATTGACGAAAAATAATCTGTCGTACTCTTTTTTTTCGCACAAAGACGTTTTCAATTTCCTGCCTGCGGTCTCGCTCTCATTAACGACTAATACCTACCTACAACAAAAACAAAAACAAAACAAAAATCTGTAATGAAAAGATATTTTTTGGACTTTGCATTATCTGGCAATGCAAGATAAACCATAAGGAGGGGGGTGGCCCAGGGGCGAATGGTTCCTCTTAGCATCCGCATTAAGAACTTCCGCAACAGCATCCTTAGCCTTTTTTTTTTGTTTTTGCTCAAATCCTTTATTTTATTAAATTTTCGAAATGAAGCAAACAACTAAAGGTTATCATTATTGTTGTTGTTGTTGTTGTTGTTGTTGTTGTGGGTTGTTTTTATGGGTGGTTGTTGTTGTTGTTGTTGTTGTTTTTGGACACCTCGAGACGCGAAAGCAATTAAAATTAAAAACAAATTATGCTTTTTGCATAAATTAAAAACAATTTCCATTTCAGTGATTGCTGAGGCGTTGTTGTTGTTGTTGTTATTGTTGTTGTTGTCGCAATTCGGTGGAAATTACTCGGGAAAAATATCCTGTCATTAACATTTTGGACATTTTGTATCAACGCGAAAGGATATTAATGCGCTGTTGTTTTTGCTATTTTTGCTGAGTTTTCTCGATTTCGGTTTATTAATTTTCGTCTACTTCTTCTTTTTCGTCTTCGTCTTCGTCTTCCTCTTTTGAAGAAAATGCTGAGATGTTGAGATAAATGATTATTTTATAATGAAAATTATTCATTGAAATTTAATCACGTAGAAATTGAAAAATTTTCAAAAAAAAAAAACAACCGATTTGATGACTTTTCGGAAGTTTTCGAAATGAAATGAGTTGACAAATTTTTAAATGAGTATTAAATTAAGTTAAGCTATAATTTGTTTTATGCGAGCAAGATAGGTCCTTCCTGAATCTCTCGAAATGGAACGAGTTCTCTTTTATTACATAAAAGGACAATATTTTTATTGCGAAAAGCTACTTTAAACTTTTCCGAAATTAGTGTTCAGGTACAGCTGAAAGCGATACCGTTTACGGAATCACTCTAAGTTACTTTAGGTTTTCGAGATATAGTGCTGCTAAACTTATTTTAAACCACGCTATAATGCACTTGAAAGTATTAACCTTTTCTTTCCTTTTCTTCCCTTCCTTTCCAGTCCTTTCCTTACCTTTCCTTTCGTTCCGTTTCTTTCTCCCTTTAGAATCGTTTAAAAATCGGGCCGGAAACCGTTTTAATTGAGCTGAGATCTTTATATAACAAAACCAAACACACCAACACCGTCTCTTACACACACACACACACACACACATGCCAACAAGCCCTTCATCCATACAGAGTCAGAAAGAGAGAGAGAGAGAGAGAGAGAGAGTGACGTGATAAATTAGTGATAAATTGACGTTCGTTACTGGAAATTTTTTAATGAAAATGGAAATCTAACATTGAAAACACATACATACATACATACATACACACGTAAACAAACTGACACACGCACACACACACACACACACACACGTGCGTTGATTAAACTCATTCCAGGTAAATGCATCTGGCTTCAATCTAAAGCTTCTTCTTCGTCTTCTCTTTCCAGCGCACCAAAGAAAGCAACGACTATGCTAAAACTATCACATGCAATTGATGATGATGATGATGCTGATGATAATGAAGAGGATGATAATGATCATGATGATAATTATGCTGATGATTTAATTGCGTTTTATTGAGCGACTAATGGAATGTTATAACTTCACAAATTGATTGAATGAATGCTTGTTTAATGAGAGTGTGTATGATTGATTGATTGCATTGATTTGTTTTAGTAATTTTGTATTCATAAAATCGTTTTGAGAATTTTTTTTTAAATTTCTATTAAATGCGTTCAGAATAAGTAAAGAAATTTTGTGATTTATTGAGAATAATTTAACGGCAATCATTCTTTGATATAAAATTATTATTTCTTTAAGTTTTATATTTTTGAATTTTAATATAAAAAAAAACAATTTCAAAATATCAAAAAAATATAATAAATATTTAATATTATTTATTATTATTATTTAATATATATATTATTATTATTATTATTATTATTATTATTATTATTATATATTATTATTTAATATAATAAATAATAAATATTTCATATCAAAAAAATTTAATTAAAAATTAAATAATCAATTAAAAATAAGTTTGTATTTCGGTAGAAGTTGTTAAAAAAATTCTTACAAATTAATTAATAATTATTTATTTTAATTATTTTAGTTATTTTTAATTGTTTTTAATTATTTTTAATTATTTTAATTATTTTTTTTTATATTCTTTTAAATTATTTTAACTGCTTTAAAATATTGGCATCTCTCTGTCTCTCTCTCAGCTACGTTTTTTAACAGAGAGAATAGAGAATATAATTTTTTATTGTTAATTGTTTTTTTGTAATTTTTGGTATACATTCAATTTATTCATTCAATAATAATGCAAATTATTTGAATTGAGCAAAGTTCAACGTTTTCTTCTCGTTTTTTTTATTTTCGTATAAAATGAATAAAATTTGAATTTATTTAGTCATGAAAATTCATCAATTAAAACTAAAGTAAATAAGCTTCGTTTAGCTCTTTTTGCTCGTAATCCACTGCTTCTATCACTCTCTCTCTCTCTCACTCTCTTTGTCTCTTCATCTTATTCGTTTGACAACATCAGTCTGTCTCAAGTTGAATTGTTTTCTTCTCTTATGAAGCTGAATTTAATTAAATTTGCAAATTAAAATACACACGCTCGCAAACACACCCACACCTACACCTACACACACACACACACACACACTCACTTCTTCTTCTTGTTTTGTACACACATTCATTCATTTATTTATTCATTTATTCGTTGGTTCGTTTCCTCGCTCTGCCGCCTTGTTTCATTCTCCGCCATTTTATTATTATTTTCGCTCCATTCTGTTGAGATTCTCTTCTTGCAAATGGCTTGCGGTAGCTCACTCATTTACTCGTGGTCGCCCTCTCTTGATGCGCTCTCCCGCTGCGCTTCTTCAAATGGCCGTCCGACTCTGCTGCTTTACGTCTCAGCTAAAACAAGAAAACCACTAAGATTTTCTAATTGAGTGTAATAAGATGATGATCCACTTTGCCACCATTTTGTTAAAATAGCTGCATAGACTGTAACGGAGACGGCGGCAGGTTTAAGTAATATTATAGAAAATTGTAGAGCGAAGACCGTTTAAGCCGTCTGCCGAAAGACACATACATAGATATATGAAATATATACAAAGAAGGTGATTACTTAAAAATAGTAATCTTCATATTATTGAAAATAATGCGGCTTGAATTTGTTTAAGCCGCCTTAAAGAATTTATTTCAAAGAATTTGTTTAAACTTCAAAAGTAAATTAAAATTAATACGAATAAGGAATTATTATCGACTGTTGTTTAATAGAAATTTCCAAAAAAAAAGAAAACTTCTAAAAAAATTTACATCTCAAAAATAAAGGGTTATCCATTTCGAGTTACGAAAAGTGAAGCCCTCCCGTTTGACAGCTGTCAAATGTTAGTGTCAACTAGCATTTGGGTTCCTGAAGGTTCGCCATTTTACAGTATGAATCGTTTTGAGCTCGGCATTTGAGCAATGTTAAAGGACTTTTTGTGGCTTGCACTTAAAGATATGGATCTGGACGGTATGTGCTTTCAGCAGATTGGCGCCACAAGCCACAAACACGACTGGTTTTGGCTTTATTTGTGGGAGAAATTTCCACGATGCATTATTTCGTGATTTGGCGATATTAATTAACCACCAAGATCGTCGTGCAATATCTGACGACTTTGGACGTCTTCTTGTGGGACTGCGCGAAAGACCGTATTTATGCGAACAATCTCTCAATCTCTCTTTGAAGCATTTAAAGAATGACATACGTCAAGTTATGGCCGAATTGTAGCCCGACTTGTGTCAAAAGTCATCGAAAATTACCTCAAAAGGAGGCCTGAGGCCTGCAAAAGGTCCCGTCGAGGACACTTGAACGATATTTCACGCATGTTTTTTACACATAATGGTAAAGTCCAAGCATCATATTGAAATAAAAATTTTTTTTTTTTCCTTTTTTTATATTACAAAAATCGAAAATTTTCTGTAACCATCACTTAATGAGAGTGCTCTCGCAAGCAATGCTTCTCCGTGGCAGCCAATGTGGTTGTTGTTGTTAAAGTTGCTCTCGTTTATGTTATTGTTAGTGTAGTTGTTGTACTCATGCCATAATAGTTACATCTAAATTGCATTAGTGCAATGGCGCTAAAAATTGAGAAGATAAGACAAAGACAAAGGCAGAGAAAATAAGACGAAGATGACGCTGAAAAAGATGATGAAGTTCATTGCGAAAAGACCATTAACAACGAATGATTAATGATGATGTTGTGGTGAGGATAAATTAGGTACATCATCAAGATAATCAGAGTAACGTCGAGCACTGAAAATGGTTACAGAAGTATGGTTTGGAAGAAGAAGAAGAAGAAGGAGAAAAAGAGTGAAATAAGAAAAATTAATGGAAGGAAATTGAGTTGTTTAACTCCTTCCACACTAATGTGCGTGCGTGTGTGGGTGTGGGTGTGGTTGGGAGTGGCGGTGTGTGCGTTGCCATGTGCGTATGGGCGTGCTTAATGACTTCTGCGAACACTTACGGAAGATTGAGGTTAGAGATGGTGGCTGGCTTCATCTTGTCCTTATTTTTTGAAAAAAAGGCTGTCTTCTCGTTAATGAGTAAATTAATAAGCGTTGTTCGGAGCTCAAGGACCACAATTAAAGAAGAATGGAGGCCGTCTTTCTTACAAATAAAAGCAATATCGAGTTAGTGCTTTAATTAGTAGCTCTTAGCAATTGATTGATAACATCAGTACGTATAAAAATTATGAAAAATTTTTTGTAATATTGCCCAATTTTTATGTTCGTGAAAAGCGATTTTTTTATTAATCTCCTCTCTCTCGTTGATTGGAAAAGAGTTCTACAAGGATAATAATAACAACAACAACAACAACAACAACAACAACAACAACAACATAAACAACAATAATAATGACAATTTGCTGTAACAAAAGTCAATTCTTTGTGAAAATTATTATTAAAAAATCAGCTTCATTTAATTTTTCCAATCAAAGCGTGCAGATGTCATCATTATTTTGTATTGAAGATGTTGCCATCCTCAACAACCCCCGCCCCCTTAATCACCCCTCGCAATCGCAAGCGTTCAGCGAGTCAGTCGTTTAGAAAAGGATCTACTTAACCACACGCTGTTGTTGCCTCGCGGCCGCGGCTAACAATGAAGGCTTCACGTTTTCGCCATCGCCATCGCCATCGCCGTCGCTGTCGTCGCCGTCATTGCCGGCGGTCTGTCACCACTGCCGGTGATGCCGCGGGTGCTTAAATGCAATTAGAAACTACATGCATGGTTGTCGAGGTTCTTCACCGCGTGAAAAGGAAACAGCAAGAACTGAATCTCAACTTAACTCAGTCCAATTGAACTGAACTGAACTGAAATGAACTGAAGTGTCGCGAAATGAAATGAAATAAATAATAATAATTTTTTGAATTAATCGCAACGCGATTTTCGGAACGCAAACAACAAACATGCACACACACACAATAAAAAGGGTGACAGCACCCCGCCTCGTCTCGTTGGGCCACCCCCCACTGATATAATTAGTGGACCATCATATGTTGAAAGTCTGCAAGAAGAGAAGAGCAGCGCGAATGTGACAGAGAGAAAAAAAATGTACATATACAAATTTTATTATACTTTATTAAAATTTGGTTGCATTTCTCATTCTCCTCATCATCATTATTATCATTCCTCCTCATAACTTCTTTAAAAATTTTTACTAAAATTCGCCACAATTATCCTCACCATCCTTAGCGTTTATTAATTTAAGTTCTTTTTTAAACAATTTTCTGCAATTAATTAATTATATTTTTGTCTATTTTTTATTTTTTTATTTGTATTTATTTTATGTATTTTATGTTTTTTTTTCTGTAATAATCAATCATATTCTTAATTGAATCAGTCTAAATTTAATTACAAAGTTTTATAATTTTGTTTACTTCTTTTTTAATAAATAATTTTTTACTGAAAACAGAAAATTAAAGAAATAAATTTTATAACGCAAACAAAAAAAAAAAGAAACGAAAACAATACAAAAAATATTATTAAATGAAATAAAACCGCGTTTAAATAATTTTTAATTGCGAAATAATTAAAAACACGCTAAACCAAAGGAAACACGAAAGAGGAAGATTTCGTATAAAAACTCATTAAAAGTGCAGCAGACAAACACACACACACGCACACACTGCTACAAGAGAGGAGAGAGAGCGAGAGAGCGAGAGAGCGATTACAATAACAACACAACATTTCATTAAATTAATTAACTCATTATGAAAAATTAAAATGTTTGTCAATCGCAACGATTTTAATTTACAGAGACGCAGCCAGAGCCAGAAACAGAGCGACAGAGCGACGATGCAGCAGCACCACCTCGCCTACACACGCTCTCACACACACACATACACGCATCTCCTCTCTTGCATTTGTTCGAATACAGACAGCTTCTTGCTGCTTGCCGTTAGCAACATCAAAGCCAACATCAACAGCAACAACAACAACAACAACAACAATGTTAACTTCAAAGCGGAAACAATTAAAATTCAACCAACGCGACGATGGCAAATAAACGTGTTGTTGCCCGCACATACACACATACATACACCCAGAGAGAGCACAGCCGCATCCAGGCAAGAGGTAACGAGTTGGGCTTTATCACAGGGCGACAAATTTCAGAATAAAAACTTTAAAAAAACATTATTTTTTCCCCTCAAGCTTCTCTCAGATAGTGACAAACTCAGAGCCGGAACATATTTAAAAAACAAAATTAGGTACATTTATTTGGCAACCACTTTTTTGGAAAAAATTCTCCGATTTAGCAAATTATTTTAAAAAGCAAATCAATTAATGGGTTTATAGCTTTTTAAAAAGTCATCTCAACATGTTGTAAGTGGGACCGTTGTTGTTGTTTACAATTTTTTTAAAAATTTCGTACTATGTGATTATTCCTTAGTCACTTTGTCTTTAGCAGAACATTTTCAATGCGCACCAAATTTTTCCACCAAACAAAGAGATACCCTGTAGAAAAGGTTGAGTTAAGTAGAAAAGTTTTATACACAAAAAAGCGACATTTTATCTGTTCGCAGACATTTAAAGATTTTAAATATTTATATTTTTCAATAAAGTTCCATAAAGTAAATTAACAAACAAAACTTCTAATAGTTTACAATCTTTCTAAGATACCAAAGAGGAAAAAACGGGTCAAACACAAACCGCTGTGTTAAAAACGGCGAAATGATAAGTTTTTAATGGCTCTAGAAAATCTTGCCCATTTATTCTATTCTATTCATTCTTCAATTTAACAGCAAAATAATAAATCCTAAACATAATTGAGAATGAAAGATATACAAATAAATGCTCGTTACCACCAAAATCTAGAACGGCCCGGAAATATTCTGATAACAAAACCTGGTAAAAATGTTAGTCCTGTACAATAATTTTGCGAATCTCTAAAAAGTTTTCCTTTAGAGGATTTTCGAGGATTTTGGTGTAAACTGCGTGACGAAATATATGTAAGTAGCGGCAAAAATATGTTTGGCCCCTGGGGCGGCGAAGAGCCTGAATAAGGCCCTGCCAGACAGTGGGAGGACTCGGCTGTCTCTTCCAGCCATCTCTTTTGCACAGCAGCCAAACGCTTCACAAACCTTTCGGCTTGTTTTTGTTGATGTTGTTCGGATGATAATGAGTCAGAAGTTAGTGAGGTTTGTTGGTTGATGAGAATCAAAACACTCCCTCCTGTATGTGTGTGAGTGTGTACACATATACTCTACACTAAGAGAAAACGTCCACTCATTAAAAAGCGATGCATTTTTAAAATATTTTTAACTTTATTTGACCCTTTGAAAGTGTTGAGTTCAATTAAATGGTATATTCCACGATTTACAGTTGTTGTTCTTTTTCACCCATACTGACACACTCACACTAACACTAACACAAAACTGTTTACATCAAAATCATCAAAGCTTTTCATTTTGTCATTCATTACGTTTAAAAGAAACTGTTAAGAGAGTACACATCATCAACACACATAATCACACACACACCCACACACCCACACACCCACACACCCACACACCCACACACACACACATTCGTACCTCCACATGGCTTCTTTCGTCAACCCTCAAAAAAAACCTTCATTTAATAATCATCAGTTTAATTGAATCACAATTTAATTAAATTTGATAATTAAAATGCTGGGAATATGATGATGATGTTGTGACAAATTGTTATGAAATTGTTAACAAGTGTAAATTAATTAGAAAATATATAAACAGTTATTATAAAATTAAGAACTGAAAAAGTACAAAACTAAATTTTTTCATTTAAGAATTTTATGAAAATTTATTGCTTTTAAGAATTTAAACTTTTAATAATAATTTAATGAATAATTATTAAGGGCGATTCCTATTAAATAATTTATATTTTGATAATTTTCGTATATAATTTTGAAAGATTTTATTTTTATTTTTCAAAATAATTTTTAAAATAATCTAATAATAAATAAAATATAATAGCAGTAATAAATTTAATTAATAAATAAATAAATTGAATAAATGAAAAAATAAATAAATAATAACTGAAAATAATAAATGAAAAAATAAAAAAAATAAAATAAAATATTATAATTTAAGTTTTTTAGCTTTTTCTTATAAATAATTTTAATGATAATTTTTGCTTAACAGCTTTCGTCAATAATGTTTAAAAAATACTAGTAAATATAAAAAAGAATAAAAATAAAAATAAAAAAGAAATAAAAAAAAAATATAAACTAATAGTTTTAATTAAAACTATCCATTAATTGCATAAATTAAAAACAATTGTTGGTTTTTGATAATTTTTGTAAATAATTTTGGAGTATTTTTTTTTTAAATTGAAATCAGTTTATAAATACATAATTATAAGTAATAATAATAAATTAATAAATAATAAAATCGCCAACTCAGGCATTTTCAGTGAAAATAAAAAAAAAAAAAGTTCAAGTTTAATTACTTTTTTGCTAGTTTTTGTAAATAATTCTTTTAATAATTTCTCAACTTTTTAATAAAATAATAATGAAGAGATATGATATTTTTTGCGACTTTTTCGTTTAAGTCTTCTAATATTTACCACCCCCCCCCCCCCCCTTCCACCCTTTTTTCGCTTCCTTTCCAACCAGCTTCCGTTTTTCATCTCTGTCAATCGAAGAGATACCAACTCGTTGATTGACAACGTTTTAAGACAGTTCCTGCATTTCCGCGTTGCTGACAGATTTCAAACAATTTCCCTGCCTGCAATCTGTTTTAACCCATTAGTGCACAAATGGCAAGTTTTTCCTTTTTCAATTAAAACCTATAACATTTGTTTAATGAATCCGGTCGGTGGATCCGTATGCACTCGAATACACGCTAAAACAAACCTACACTCATACATACATACTCGTACAGTCATGCACTCATACTTGTGGGCGTTTGTGTATGTATAGAGTTGTGTGTGTGTGTGTGTTTGTGTGTCACTGCCAGACTTTGTTTGTTTGGTTGTTTGTGCTGATGCTCTACACTTCAGCAAACTGCGATGTTGCTGTTTTTATTAATAACAACAACCACCGACCAACCATGATTTTGTGACCGAATGGGAGAGGGGGGGGGGGTGTGTGTGTGTGTGTGTGTGTTGTGTTGATGTGTGTGTACACGCTTCGTGTATGTCTCTAATAAAATTAAGTTAGACGACCAGAAAATTAAATAATCAAAGCTTGACAGTGAGTACCATTAAAAAACGCTCGCATGCATGCCCCCCGGCGCACGCCGACCATACACAAAACTCCATTCAACCGTTCAGTCGAGCCACCCACCATGAGCCGCCCACACTGTGTCTCTTCCCGCACAACCGACGACCCTTCAAAAATTATCCAACCGTCGGCGGAGGCTTCATCCAACACTAACGCATCAACTCACTCACGGTGTCGAAGAGCCATCATTTCGTTCGTAAAAACAGTCGTTTTTCATATTTGTTTCTTTCAATTTGTATTTTTTTTTTTTTATAATCTCTCACTAGTGGGCGTTGTTGTTGTTGTTGTTGTTTGTGTTTTTCGTTCTCCAGTTTAATTGCTTTTTTTTTTGGTTTTTGCTCCATGCTTGAGAGCAGTTTATTTCAACAGCATTTTCATTAAAATTGCATGAATTCAATGAGTCTCTCCATTCGCTCTCTCTCACTATTTTTCTCTTCTTGCTGAAATCTTCCTCTCAGACTCAGCTCAATTTATTATGGCTTCTATACGTTGCAGCTCTTCTCGAAAGAGAATGAGTGCAGCATCCTGAAGCACCCACCGCAAAAGCGGCGTAGTCCGAAGTCAGCGACTATGGACCGACTGGAAACAAATTGAATTCTTCATCAACTTGAACTCATTAAATGAGTTGGAAGGATGTTTGGAAGGAGGGTTTGTTCCTTCAACGGCGTAAGCTCTTGGTGGCATTGTATATGGATTGGTTGGTCCAATTGGTTGATGCTTCATTGCCTCTTCATTCACGGTCTCCGGGAAAGAAGCGATGGTGGTGGCGCTGCCGATAAGTAATGGAAATGAACCCACACACTCTCTTTCTCTCTCAAATGCCCGTTTATACCATTCTATTAACACAAAAATCCACACACACACACACGTCTCCACACACGCAAACAAAGGGCAACGATGATGTTTCTCAGCTTTATCAAATGCAAGCAAATAAGCTCCGCCTACTTCACGAAGAGTGGTTTTTTCTCTCTCATCTGCTATACGTAACACCAAAGAATATGTATTGTATATTGTATATTTTTTGGTAACACTCTCTGACAAATCGTTTGATGGGTTTGAATTCTTTTATATTGTGAGCTTACATTAGCGTCGAAGTAGCCTTCGAAGCGTTAAAAATTGTTGTTACTTCCCAGAGCAAATGAAAAGACATGTTCTGGGAAAAGAGAACAGAAAAGAAGAGTAGAGTAGAGACGCTTCGAAGCTGATGTAAACTCGCCTTTAGTATTTCTAGTCTTTGGGCTCTCTGCTAAAGAATGTTCTCTCTGTACATTTTATTGCGGTTGCGTCGACCATATCTTCATTTCATATCTGAGCCTGTTAAGATTTACGTGATGTGTTGTTAACTCTATTAAATTATTATAAAATGTAAGTTTCCGTAATTTTTTTAAAATCTATTTTGTAAGTTAAGGCATTAATTTTATAAAAAATTTGCCAAAAACAAATTTATTTTGAATACTTTAAATAAAAAAATGGGTAAAGTATGTTATTTAATTTTTTCAGATAGATATATGTACATATGTCCATATGGTAAAAATTTCTGTAAATATTTTCCTCAGTAAAAAATCAAAGTCTTTTCCTCTAAAAACAGAAGAAAAACATAAAAAAGTTGAAGGAATTGAAACAATTCGGGTTAATTAAAGAAATATGATACCTTTCTTTCTTTAAAGCAATCTATTTCTTAAGCGAAAAAAAAATAAAAGAAATTTTCTTCAACAAAATAAAGAAAAACAAATACGCTCTCTTATACACTCCTACTTCCGCAAATTCTAACTCCTTACCACGCTCCAACCAACCAAATAATTTTCAGAAGTAAAATAAATAAAAATCGGAAACGAAGGAAAAGATATAAAAAATGAAATAAGACCAAACATAGAGAAAACATCGCAACACACAGTAAAAAAGTTAGAAATTCAGCAAACAAAAATATTCTTTGGATATTGTAGATTGATAGAATTAAGCAATATCCTGAAGAAAGACTGTTTTTCTTTTTTTCTGTTTTATTGTCAATGATATTTCCCGTCAATTTTTATTTCGCAATTTTCTTCCGCTCTTCCCTGCTTTTTCTAACGTTATGGTATTAAAGTTTGTCTACAGCAATAACAACAAAACCAACAACAGAAGAACAAGTTTCTAAACATCCGCTAAGATTTTGCTGTATTGGTTTTTTTTCTGTTTTTTTATTACACTGTGCAAAAAGTGAGTGATCCGGCGAGTAAATATCTATTTAAATAATTTTAGGATTTTGGGCAAATCGTAGTTAAAATCTCAAATAGAAGTAGAGAAACTATAAATAAAGTACACAAAGTGACGTCTGACACAGAGTCAATTGCAGTTATCAATGAATAAACACATAGTGCCTTTACACTACCCTCCCACCTCGCCTCCTTCACCAAATTTTTATGGTTTTTCCTTAAAATTTTTTTCTGCCGTGTAGAGAAGAGTAATAAATTAAGTCGTGTAATTGAAAAAACTTTATTTAGTTAACAATCTAATAATTATTGAGACCTTGAATATGTAAAGTGTTTTGTGGTAAATGGCAAAAACTATGCCTTAGTTATGATATGGTTATGATATGCTTTAACTATGTCGGTAGGGTTGAGACAAGTTAGGTTTTTTAAAAATCTCAGCAGAGCAACCTCAAAATCTTCATTAGGAGTGAGGAGAAGGAGTTAGAAGTTAGTATAAAGGTACATCAGTTTTGGCAAATAACTTTGTCTCAAATGTTAGCTATGCGCTTTCGTTCAGTGCTTATCGTTTTTTGCTCTTAAAAATTTTCTCTGAAAAGTAGTTCTCTTGAGATTTTAAAACGCGACTTTGGCAAAAATTATGAAGCAATGCGGAAATATGGATTACAGTTTCACCACAAGTTTCGACCACAAAGTTGTTCAAGAATGATTAGTAAATGAAAAAGACACACATTTTGGCTGTTGCATGGTGTATTCGGAGAGTATTACCCAGAGAGAGATAGATCGAGATTTGGTATTGATACCTTTGGGTATAATGAGTACGCAGCTCTGGATTTAATAGAATTTTATATCAATATGTTTTATTATCCGACGCGACGACCGTAACCATTCAACTTTTTTTGAAATTTTTTCAATGAGGCGCTAATCCAAAATATAGAAGGGTGCGTATGCGCGCGTGTGTGTATGTGCTTAAGTATGTAAGTACATATGTAGGTTTAAGTATGTAAGTATGTTTTAGATGTAACAAACAGCTTTTACTTTTGAAAGTAATTCATGCAATTATCGTTATATTCTTTTTCAAAATCTCAAAATCATTCCTTCCTTGGTTTAATCTCATAAATATTCGGTACGATTACCAAAAAAAGTACCCAAAGGCCTTTAAAAACGCAAAAAAAAACATACACAAATGTATGTATGTATGCATGTGTACATGCACTTAATCATCATCAACATCATTCATTATTTAATCCTTTCCTGCTTATCTCTCTCTCTCTCTCTCTCTCTCTCTCTCCATGCGCCATGTCTCTCTCCCTTCATCTTTCTCTAACTCTGTACTCGTTGCTTATTTATGCCATTAAGAATCCTGCTGCGCCATCCTTAATATTGTTTTTGTTACAATTTCCGTAAAACCCTCTGCTCTCTTCTCTTTGGCCATCGCTCCATCAACAACAACATCAGCATCACCAACCTTCGGCGTTCTTCTCCGTTTTATCCACAGAAAATTGATATTTTGGAAGGATTAGTTCTCCACATCTTTTTAACTACTCTCAAACTAACTCTCTCGCAAGTTTTCAGATAGAGAGAGGGAGTAAAGAGACTTGTGTACGAATACTCTTAATAATACCTCATTTTATTTCTCTTTAATATTGATTCTATTGGACATTATGTATGTCCACTTACACTCAAAAATGTTTTATGCCCGTCAATAATTTAGCAAAATGTTGTTATAAAATAATTAAATAATAAAATTATTTATTGTATATAAGTATTTATTTCGTCATACAAAAAAAAATAGGTCAAATAGTTATTGAGAAAATAAATGCAAAGTTGAAATTTTGAGAAAAAAAAAATGTAAAAAGAAGTTTTGACCGATTTTTGTTCGTAAAACCACATAAATAAGTAAACAATTTTTTGTTTAAGAAAAATTTTCTCTATTAATTCGCGATAAAATGCTGGAAACCGTAAGATTCTACGTTCTAAAGCTTTGCAGAAAAGCTGCAATTACGAAACATACTTTTCACCTGACAACTCTAATTGGGTATTTTCATCTCATTTTAAGGACAACCGATCCTTTTTATTATATTTCCAAAAATATAGTAAAAAAAATTATAAAAATTTAGGTATCAATTACAATAAAAATTATTGTAAAAATT
The DNA here is from genome assembly GCA_949752815.1 of Conops quadrifasciatus. NCBI lineage: Eukaryota > Metazoa > Arthropoda > Insecta > Diptera > Conopidae > Conops > Conops quadrifasciatus. Next base: position 12,521,190 of record OX457077.1, on the reverse strand, counting down.
CAAATCTATTTAAGTAAATCTATTTAAATTTAAATTTATTACATTTTTTAATGAAAATGTATCATTACAATAAAAATTTGTTCGTTCATTGGCATAAAAATTAGTTGCCCGGTAAAAAGTATGTTGTTTTTGTATAACATTTTTACCATTTTAAGTCTTTTATTTCGAAAATTGCCCCCAAATTCTCGCCTAAATGGGAAAAAGTGCCCGTCCCCCCACCTTCCTCCTTCCATACGATCTTTTTCTTATCCCGTCCCAAACTATTCAGCCTGAGCTTTAGTCGCATCTAATGCAGAACACACCCTGTATAAGGAAAAAAGGTTAATCAACGTTGTTGTATTGCTTTTTGATGATCGTTAATGATTGAATGATGGCTACACATGAAATTTTCAGCGTTCTCCTCTCGTCATGATTTGACTCAATTAATGTTGTGTTTATGTTGTCGTCATCATCATCATTTGTGTACGTCATCACTTTTTCGACCGCACAGAAATCGGTTTGTTTAAATTCAGCAAGGATTCAATTACACAAATTACTCTCTTCTCGATTCGTCTACATCACATGAGCGGCATACTTCTCTCTTTCTATATCTCTTTCTGAACATACTGCAGGGTATTTGCTGAGCGAGTGAGTGAGTGAGGATCGAATTAAGCTCCGCCTTCTGAGAGCGTTTCGGTTTAAAACCCAGACTGCATGAAAGCCATTCCTTTGCCGAACGCTTTCAATGCATTGGTGTGTTAGTGTTTGCATTTGGCGTCGAGAGAGACCGGTTTCTCAGTTTGAACAATGAAAAAAAACGTGTGTAGAACGCGTGATGGTGGTGCAATCAATGTTGCCTCGCCTCCTCTTTTCGCTTTACTTCCAATGCGCGGCCGCTTCGATGGCTAAATGGATGATGGTGTGTATGTGTTTGTGTCTGCTTGCGGTCGGTAGAGTTTCTGATTTGTTGTTGTTGCCCACGACGACCACCGCTGGATTATCTACCGCTGTTTGCTGGGCCAGCTCAACTCGGTTACTAGACGTCGGTTTACCTTGAAAGCGTCAAGTTGGGTTCTTCGTCGCTGTCGGTCGGTAGACGCGTGGAAACGCGCATTTTCAGTCAACGCGAAAACGCGAACGTACGAAGGCAAAACTTAACGCTTGGATTAAAAGCAAATTCTTTTGGAAAAAAACCTTAATTTTTTTTGTAAATTTCTCTCAAGTGCAATAAAAAAGTGATCAAAAAACTTTGTGTGATTTTTCGTAACAGTTTTGAACAACTCAAAATTTGTTAGATTGCATTCATAGAAAATAATTTAATATTCACGCAAAATCGAAACTGCTAAAATCAAATGGACATCAAGGCTTCACCACCGCCAGCAGCAACCGCGAACTCTGTCGTTGCTGCTGCTGCTGCTGCCGCCGTCGTCGGTAACGTTGTCTCGTCTACGGTTTCTCCTTCACCGACATCCCCTACACTACCGCTGCCACTACCACCGCCACCATCGTTATCATCAGCATCCTCATCACTTGCCACGCCTCTCTCCTCCGTCTCGCCCAATTCATTTAATCCGCTCAACAGCGGCAGCGCCACCGAAATGCAGCGACAAACGTTCCAGCATTTCTTCGAAAAGCTCGTCACCAGCAACGGACCCAAACAGTTTCCACCGAAAGAATTGGAACAGTTTCGCCATCTGCTGGATAATGTTCGAGATAGTAAGAATCTGCAACTGATTGTGGAAAAGTTCAAGAATTTGGAACATTACGAACAACAAAGTTTTGCCGGCGGTTGTAATAATCATCAAACGATCACCGAAGGTTGGTATAAAATTCGGGAAGAGGTCTTAGGAGTGAATTCTAGTTTAAAGAAGGGTTTTTTGGTTTTGAGGTGCTGCGAGGTTCGAGCGCAAAACCGGAAGTTAGAAGCGCCGTCGGAAAATCTCAAAGATTGAATGCGTTTGTTGTGTTTTTTTAGTTTGAAAATTATGTTTATTACATTTTTTTACAATCAATCGAAAGAAAATGAAAATCCAAAAAGTCTTAAAAAAGTCTTAAAAGTTTTATCGTACAAAATAAAAAATTAATGTGGGTTGACTGAAAAGTTTTCCGAAAACCCATCAAAGAATCGCAAAGAGTTACAAAATTATTTTATATTTCAATAGTTGTTGTCTTCTTCTTTGTCGTCTTCTTCTTTTTCTTCTTTTTGTTTAGTGTTTTTGAAACATTTTAAATAATTTAAATTTATTTAGTTTTATTAGCGTTTTTCGATTACTTTTATGATAATTTTTTTTCAATGATTTATATTTTATTCATCGAAAAATTGGTTCAGAAAATGATTCATTGAATTCTTAAGTTAAATAAATTTATTTTTTTTTAGTAAGGCTTTTATCTTTATCGAGGTTATTTTCTATATAAATAAGTACCTAATTTGTAGTAATATTTGTTGTTTTCACTAATCTTTATTTTTCTAATTTTTATTTTTACTAATTTTTATTTTTACAAATTTTTATTTTTACTAATTTAATTTTTACAAATTTTTTTTAAAATAATTTTTGTATATACATATGTATATTTATTTTGAGGTGGAAATTTTAACCCAAATGTTTTTTTTATGAAAAAAAAATTCTACTATGTATCATTTAATAATCATTTAAATTTATTTCTTTAAAAAAATGGCTTGAGAAAATTTTTCCTTGAAAATCTTTAGCTCTGTAAATTTTTTTTTCTTTTATTAAGGATTTTTCTGTTTGTTGAAGCTGTTTTGAGATCATTTGTAGTTAATATTATTAATTTTTGTTTTTCTAAATTTTTTCTTTTGATGGCATTTTCTAAAAAAATTATTTAAATTCAATTACATAATTAAAAACTAACACAGAAAAATACTTCATTGAAATTCTTTGTGTGGATTTGTGTAATTTTTCTTTCTTTTAAAAAAGGTTTTCTACTCTTCATAAAAGTAAATTCCTTAAATAAAAATATTTATATTAATTATTATTATTTTATTAGTTCATTATTTTTTTTTTTGGGTTTTAATTTTTTTTTTATTTTAAAATTTTTATAAACTTTTCAATTTTTAAATTTTTTGGAAAAATTTTTTTTTCCGATTTTTATAATAAATATTATTTTATGTCTCTATTTCTTCCTTTTCAAATTTGTTTCAAACAGTTTTTGTAAATAGTTTTTAATAAATTAAAAAAATAAATTTATTTTTATGAATTTTTTAATTTTTCAATTTAAAATTAAAAAAAAAAAATTTTTAAAATTAAATCTAAGACAACAAAAAGAGTCCTTCGAACGAGCCTACGTCTCGGTTTACGAGTAGGTACCTCGAACGAATGATTTAGAGAATGAGAGAATGAATGCGTGTTTGTGAGAATAAAAAACAAAAAAAAAAATATCGTACAAAAGAGCGGAAAACAAACAAGACTGCTTTAATGAAACACAAATGATCTATAAGCACGCATTCTAACCATGGTCCACGTGAAGCTCTCGTCCTTCCTCCCTCACTTCGCCTTCTCTTTCTCTCTCTCGCGCTTCTCGACGACGCGACGACGGCATTTAGAAAAAATATCCTTTAGGAAATTAAAACTAATTGGACGCACACGTACCTACCGGCGACCATGCGGCACAAACATCTTTAATTATTATTAATTAAAATAATTAAAAACATGCAAGCAAAAAAAAAAAAACGCCGCACATTCTAACGCTCTACGAAACCCAACACACACACACACACACACACAAATGAAAAACTAACCCTTCACCAGAGTTCTGATCGCGTTGAGATGGTCTCGTTCCGCTCCAAACCGCCCCGTCCCATTTCGCGGGCTTCGTGCCGTCGCGTTCCGTCTTAAATGCTGCGGTGCATGATGCACGACGGTTTGTTTGTTTATAGTTTGTCAACTATTTGCATTATTGGACAACAACAACAACAACAACAACACGAACAACACCAACAACAACACCATTAACAACATTGATTATTGTGAAAGCAACAATTTGGGTCATTTGATAGTTAACAATTTAAATACGTGCCTGCACCTGCCAAACGGCATCATTTGACGTGAGTTGACGTGACTCGACGACTGACAGTTGTGCTGTCATGAGAACTTGTCATAAAATTATTATTTTTACTGTAGAACCAGCCGACAATGATTAAAGGGCGATAAGAGAAAATACCAGCGAGTACAAAAGGAAGAAAAGGATTGCTCGCTTTTTAAGTATGCGAGGGAGGGGAGGGGAGGGGAGGGGAGGGGGTTACCCAACCCCTTCAGTCGAGGTGGCGTAGGGGGCTCTTGCAAATCAGAAACCTATAATTCTACTATTTACGTAGTTAATGAATGCCGCAAACATTCCGTGTTGCAAATTATGAACACTCAAAACAACAACAACAACAACAACAACAACAACCAGCACCAAGAAAGAAATCACCATTAGAGGGATGCCTTTATGGAGTTTAAACTCTTTTAAAATTGGTCGCAAATTTTATGAGGAATTTTCGTGTATTTAATTGACGTCATTCGTCATTAGATTAACCCGAAAAAGTTTCAAAACCTCAAGTAATTTCATGTCTGCTGTCAAGTCTTTCGAAAATCGTAAAGAGAATTCGTGGCGAAATAACGTGAATAGGATTGCTGGCGTTTCGGTTGAACGACCCTGTTGCCAACCGGAAGCTTGTCTCGTATGAAAAGCTCTGGGTTTCTTCGCAGGCAAAAAATTTTATCTCGATTTGAAAGCCTGCTTTCTCAACACTGTAAAACCTTTCTCGATTCAGGAGTCTTGCGATTTCGTTTCGCGATCTCGTCTCGATTGAGAAACGTCCCCCCAATTCGGGAGTCTTGCGATTTCGTTTCGCGATCTCGTCTCGATTGAGAAACGTCCCCCGATTCGAAAGTTTCGTGATTTCGTTTTGGAATATCGTCTCGTCTTGAAAGACTCTGTTACAGTTTCAACGCAAAATCTCGAGAATGAGAACGAGAATTTTCTCGCTTCGTAATTTAGTTTATTTGATTTATTTCCTTTGACTTTTAGTTAAAAACTATCGTAATTAGAATATTTGTTAATTTTTCCCCCACTTCTCTCTCTCTCTCTCTCTCTCTCTCTCTCTCTCTCTTCCTTTGTTTCTCTACTCATATCGTTTTCTTGTCTACTTTTTAGATTCTGCGGAAATATTGCTAAAGGATACTTCGCGTAAATTTGGTCCCGGTGGCCAAACGCTGACACCGCGTCATACGATTGACGCCATTTTGGGCTTGAAAAATCGCACCGAAACAACTGATGGTGAGTTTATGAGTATAATTTTTAAGTTCTAAACAAAACATAAAAGACGTCATTCGAGTCTTTCGAGTCATGACCGATCGACCCAAAAATGGGTCTTACTGATCTTGATCGTGACATACGCTGATTCTGTAACGAATACATTAAAATTATAAAAATCATAACATTTTTAATGACATTTCGGGGCACGTGGCAGCCACTTAAATGTGAAGAACAACTATATTTTCTTCTTCTTCTTCAAAATTACGTTTAACAAAAAGCAGAAGAAGAAGAAGAAGACAAATACTTATACTAGAAGTGTAAATACTCCAACTTTTTTTTGTTCTTCTGGTTTTTGTTGGAAGTTTTTCAGAAAAAGACGAAGCAAAGAGGTTCAAAGTATAAGTAAATTTGCGGTTTTTCTTCTTCTTCTTCTTCCTCTTCTTCTTCTGTACAACTTCCCGCAGAAACCCGCAGAAGAAGAAGAAAAAGAATATGTTTATAAATGACAGCAGCAGCAGCAAAAACAAGCCCACACAATATAAATTAATTCCGTTTAATGTCAATTTTAATGTACATAACTGGACAATGATTAGAATAACAACAACAACAACCACAACAATAATGACCACGACAACATTGACAACAAGATTGCCGGTAATTTCTTTTAAAAACAATTACGAGCGCATTCGTTCATACGAATTTGTCATTCGTGATACTAAATTAAGCGAAAGAGACAGCGTTACATTTAATTACAATGAATTCATTGGAGTTTATTTGTATACACAACTCCGCGATTTCGTGTTAGAAATGTATTCGTTTTGGCAACGAACACAGACATCGTTCTCTATAAAACTAAAAAGTAAATAAAGTCACAATTTCGGATTTAAGAAAAAGGTGAACGAATCATGCCAGAAATTCAATGCATGCATCATTGTATGCATGAGTTTTCGTCAACGAGATTTGTCGAGAATTGATTTTGCAGACGAATGGTAAACATATGTGTGTGTGGGTGGGGGCGCGTGTAGGTATGTGTACGTGTGTGGGTAATGTATTTACATGATAATAATGCATACTAATTTCGTTTTGAACATGATTCAATTTCGTTTTCTGTTAGCTCTGTAATTAAATGGAAAACTGATTGATCATGCAATTAGTAATAATTACCAACAATTACTATAAAAGCACAATAGAATATAGACAGTGGTTTTCCCACTGAAAAGATGTACGAGTACATATATTGTACAATATATTGATAGTCATATTTCGATAGTCAGACGTAAAGAGGTCGATTAGTTTCAAAAGAATTGGTTTAAATTGAAAATTATACGATAAACGATATTCTGTGATTTTTGAGCCGCAAGAGTTAACCTCAACAATTGTGAAAATCTTTACTGAAGTCAGTATTTTTGTAAAATACATACATTCGTATATACATACATATTTGTATATACAATACCTCCATAATTATTCTTTCAATTAAAAATAAAATATTTCACCAACAAATTGTAATTTAGTACGTCATTGTAATCAATGTCACTCGCAACAAATCATTCACGATACGATACCATCGTATCGTTTGGCCAACGAATCGTACCGCAACCACACTAGCCCCGACACGCCCATTGCACCACTTCAACGTCATAAATTGGACGGACGAAAGGCTGAAGGTAATCATGTGTGATTATTTTCGCATTACAGACCGTTTTTCAACTCGTTTGTTCGTTCCTTCGTTCGTTCGTTTGTTTGTTCGTTTGTTTGTTCGTTTGTTTTCTCATTCGTTCGTTGCTTTGTAAACGATAACATCAAGCTGACCATAACACAACACTCGTTGTCCCTGTCGTTGTTGTTGTTGTTGTTGTTGTTGTTGTTGTTGTTGTGCGCAACAACGCCACGCCCCCAAATCATAACTCAAACAACGTATACGTACAACAAATTATTGTTTGTTGTATGAAATCATACAAAACAAAAAACAATACAACAACAACAGCAATAACAACAACAACAACAAGAACAGCAACAACAACAACAACAACAACAACAATAACAACAACAACAACAGCAACAACAACAACAACAAGAAGAATAAGAAGAAGAAGAACAACAACAACAACAACAACAACAACAACAACAACAAGAACAACAACAACAACAACAACAACAACAACAACAACAACAACAACAACAACAACAACAAAACTAAATCAGTTAAGTTAAACGTTTGTTCGACGAAGAAGAAGAAGAAGAAGTAGCAAGCTTGTTTAACCCTCCTGCTACCAAAAGATGCAAACGTCAAGATAAAAAAAGCACGACCGGGCTCAATCGTGCTCACAATATTTTGTTGATGATGGTTACATTGTAAGAGTGGGCGTGGTGAGAGGGGGGGGGGGGGGGGGGGGGGTTGGGTGTGCCATCGATTTCAATTACAGCTATGACACGATTAAGCAACGACAACAACAGTCACGTCCATAATCGCCAATAAAACGTATCAAAAAGAAGCACGAAAATGAGAAAAGGAAAAAGGAAAATGGAAAAGCTAAGGATATCGCTAGACTACAATGAAAATCAGCAAACACAATCAAGGCAAATACAATTACCGCAGCGCCTGCCTGAAGTACGCCGACGAGGGCGATGCAGCCATCGTACGTGCGTGTTGTTGGTGGGCTGGTCTGGGTGCTTGTCCCGGCTAAACTCGCTGGGAGCCGAAGTTGGCAAGCAGTTTGTGTCCTTAACAGTCGTCATCACCTTTGTCGTTGTCGTTTTAGACGCCGTCGTCGTCTTCGTCCTCGTCTTCATCATCATCGTCATAGTTCCTGGCATTATAGTCATGGTGTCGTTGTCGTCGTCATCGTCATCGTCATCGTCATCGTTGTCGTTGTCGCTTTAGTTTCTTGCCTTCATTCTTTGTATAAAATGGATTTACGTTGATGCACGGCATGTGATAAACCTTCTTTTGATGAAAAACTAAAAGGATTAACATGCTTTTTAGCTCCTTTAGCCAGTTTCTGGCGACCTTGTTGCTGCCAATTTAAACGGTATCGTACGATTTCTTAACGAGCTTTTCATCATTTCTTGATACGAGAGAGTTTTCTTGAGACTACCTAACATACAGAGAGGACAAGGGTTAAGTCAGAAGTCGACTGTTTCTATAATAGTTTTTTAAAGGTTTCTGAACTGACTACTTGGCACCAAATGGTACCGTTTAGAGTAGAAAAATAAAATAGCATAAAAAAAGACTAAGCTATACGACGCGACTCCTGGTCGGGGGCGGTTTTATGACTTTCTTGTCCTGAAATCCTTTTTCAGACACTTTTTGTCAAATGCCTTCAAATGAATTTTAGTTAGAAAACAAAAAAATACCAACAGATTTGTGTAACTTTTGAAAGCGCTTAGGTTTTTGGCGTTGAAGGAAAAGAGAGCTGGTTGTCGGTTGTTGTTGCCGTGTTTTGACGCGTCTCGTGTCCGGTCAGATTTTCCGGTGAGATTAAAATTTTTTACAGCCATATTTTGGCCGATTAAGTAAGGCCACCGCATTAACAAGCACACAAGAAACGAATTAAGAACTAACAGCTGTTAAGCTTTCGTATTTTGGCGACAAATTGAGAGCTGATTTCTTAACAAAACTCCATTTTGTAGCTGTTCAATTAAGAAAATATCAAAAAATTGAAAAATATTTACTTATTTTATTGATTTGCGAAGATAAACGAAAGCAAAGAATTAAAAAAGGCTTTATTATTTTCATTTTAAATTCTAAAATTCTTAAAACTCTTCGTGTCTTCTCCATTTTGCCATTCGATAATCATATGCAAAAACCACATCAAGAAAATGCTAACTCACTGCCGTTCCGATTTTTCACCATTGGTGGTGAATTTATATTCATTGTCAGTTGTTAATGCATTTTGAGAATACCAAAATTAACTAAACTTAACAACGTCATTAACAAGAACTCCTTAAAAAAATTGTAGTTAAGTTAATAACCAGAATAGGGCCGTTAATATCGCTTAAAACGATTTGGTTAGTCTTGACTCGAACCAAATCTAAAGCCATGACAATTTAATAAACATATTTTTGTTAACAAAAAATTAACAGCATTTCATGCTTTTTATCAGTAAAAATTTGTAAGGAAAGACTGATTTTCTAACTTCTTTGGCGGTTAATTTGAATTTATCTGATAATTATGCATGGTCCACCAACCACGAACTCTATTTACTCACCTCACTCCTCAAATTCACCATTATTCGTATTGCAACAACAAAAACCAGCCTTCTCAATCTTCCTTTTCGAAGAAAAGAGTGTGGGAAGAGTGCCGGTAGAAGGTGGTGCGGCGACGGGGGGAGGGGGGCGCCTGAAATCAATTACGTTCGCTCAAAATGACTCAAAGTAATGAGTTGTAGCCATCAATTATTGAGTATAGCTTCCGAAGGTGAAGCCATAAATTGATAGAAAACGGTTAAGAGCAGAGGAAGTAGACGCAGAAGAAGAAGAAGAAGTAGAAGAAGAGGAGGAGAAAGCGAATTCAAAAATGAAAGCTAGAATAAGCATGTCATGCTCTCCTGCAGCGCTATTAATTGAATTACTTGCAATTAATTTGTGGAAATTGTTGCTATAGAAACACTCAAAACGTCTGGGTTCAATCAAATTTGAAGGGAAGAGAGCGGAGAGAGAGAGAGAAAGAGAGAGTGAGAAGATAAAATTAAAAAATTACGGTAGCGTTAGGAAAAATGAAGTGGCAAGAAATAATAAGCAACAACAACAACAATCAAAAACGACTTAAAAGCTAACAACTGCACTAACAAACAGAGGCGACGTTTCGTGGAGGGGGCGGGGAAGGGTGGCGGAGGGTCATAATTTTCTGGCCTTAAAAATTTTCAATTTTAAAAATCAATTCATTGAGAAATTATGCCTTTCATTAATAATGACTTTTTAATTAATTATTAAAAAAAAAAAACAACATTCTAAAATTTTCCAACTGAAATTACTTTGTTCCATAAAATCGGCGGCACTGTATTAACTCCCCAACAACAACAACAACAAAAGGACAACAACAACAATAACCACAACAACCAACCAACCAACCAACCAACCAACCAACTACCAACAACAAAGCTGTTAATAATATTTTAACAACCAAACGCTGCTTAATGACGCTTACGTTGTCGGTTGATCCGCTTCGCGCTCGAATTTTGACAGCTGCGCGCGTGTTAATTTGAACGCCGCAGCCGCAGTTAAGACACTAACTGTCAAAAATCATTTAAGTTGACAGCTTAACGTCTAGAATCCATTAGCAAACAAACCGCAGTGTCCATGAAGTCCATGAGGATCAATTGGTTTTTTCTGTCGAATGAATGCTCACTGAATTAAGTGAGCTCTCTGCGGTATGAGGAACGAGAAGCGAGGAACGAGGAACGAAGTGGTATTTAATAATGAATATGGTAAAATTTAATTAAGGTTTTTGTAATCACTTCATGATCATGCTCCTTCGCGTCATTATCATACAAATCGGAAGGGAAAGTGAGTAAAAAACCGAAGAAAAATCTCGAAAACTTTTGGTAATTCTTTTTAGTCGGTAAGCAGGCTTTTGTCGGTTTTTTTTCTTCTTTTGTTTAACCCTTCTCTCCCTCTCTTTACGGGGAATCTGGTGCCTATCTTTCTTACACTGTTTCTTGTTCTTTAGAGCTCACTAATTAGTTTCCATCAATAAAATCCATTAAGATCAAGATAAAAAAGGACGTTTTTCTCGTTGCTCTTTGTATAATCTTTTCAATATTGAATTAAGCGCAAGAGAGGGAAAGACGGATTATTATATTATATAACATAATCCGAAACGTTGCATTCGGATTAAAATTGTGTTTGTTTTTGCGCATTTGAAGGCGATATCTTGAAAACTTGAGGTGATGAAGAAATTCTGAAATCGGTTTCGGTTTCAGCTCTTCGGAAAAGCGTTTCTATATTTTAGTTACTGGATTTTGGCAAGTCGGCAAGTCCTTGTAACTCAATCGATTTTATTACTTTCAAAAATTCTTTATAATGAACAAGTTCGAAACAAATTCGAAACAAGTTCGAAAGAGTAAAAACGATGGATTGAACGATGGAAACGCTTCAAATTATTTCAGCAATGATTGCGCTCTAACAATTCTTTATTTTATTAACGAAACAACTGTACTTGTGGCACATTTCAAAACGACGGAACGATAGCGGAACGTTCACCTGGTGCCTCCTCTCTGAGCCTCCTCTTTAAGGGCAAACTGGAGTCGGTCTCCAATCCTTGGCTGGGATACACCGTCTTGTCCACGGATCGAAAAGCTTACCATCCGGGCAGCGCCGGCGTATCGGATCAAGGTCAGCACGAATACATTCCCAATAAGCCCCATTGTCCCAATTATTGCGGAAGTTACCGAGTCCTCGGCAGCAGCAAGGTTTACCGTCACCATCAGGATCACAAAACTGTTGTCCGACGACACTGGCAACAATCACAGCGAGTAGAGAAAAAAGGAAAACTGTTGAAAGGTGGCGGTGGGGGTGATAGTGGGGGTGGTGGTGTTGGTAGCGTTAGAGGAAAAAGAAATATAAGTACTTAGTTGGTAAAAGGATTTCTTTTGAAATCCAAACGAAACGACTTACCAGCTTTCATTCTGATGACGACGACGATGATATTGTTGTTTGTCAAAACTCAAATAGAACTCGATACTTTGTCTATGGCGGCCGCTCTTTTTATACCCACAAGAACTGCTATTATCGACATTTCGAACCGCAAAAACGAAACCTTATTACTGAAGTATTCAAAATTATCATTTTACAAATGATTATAATCGTACAAAATTATTTTTAGGATGTCATCGATTTAATTATATCGTCTTTTTATTAACCTTTGGTCTCGGAATAAACAATTGTATCGGTTTCTTGTTGACATTTTGTTAAAACATTTGATCGCTGATATATTAATTATTTTGGGAAATTATATTATCGCTAATTATGATAATTTCTCTGGCATTTTTGCACTTTTAATTTTTTTTTTAATTGTTTATTTCTATTCTATGCGATAAAGAGCAGTTAAATTATCAAAAATAAATCAAAACATTTTTGGTGTTTCGGAGAATATTTGATGGTTTTGCGATTTCCCGAGATTTAGGGCTGCTGATCTCGTCTCAGCTGAATCTTTGAGACAGTATCATGACGAGATCGAGAACTTTCCTCTTTCTCTTTCTAGTAGTTAAGAGATCAATTAATGTCGGAGGCAAGAGCAACAACGCCTTCAACATTTTGAGCTCAATTTTATTGCGCCAATTTACTTAAAAAGGTGTGTTTCAACAAGAGGTGTCATTTTAAACCAACAGGAAAACCTAATATTTTGATCAAAAGCGACGATATTTTTATTTTAATCCAATGAAAAAACTCTGAGAATATTGAACGGAGCAAAATATTTATCCACTTTTATCCGCCTCGGCTTCTCTCACGTGTGTAAAGAGATAAAAGGAATCTGTCAGAGTAACGCGCCTTCTAAATTTAATTAATGCAAAATTGAAAGAGCTCCACGCAACGGGATAATTTGGGAAATTTACTTTAAATAGTCTTACATGAAATTTCAACCAAAAAAGGCACCGTTTGAAACTTTTATGAACAAAATAAATTAAACACAAGTAATTACGATAATAAAAATCATTTATCAGCGAAGAGAATTGTCAATTTTAAAAGCTCAACACACAAAACTTTTACACAGAAGTTACACTTTACTCTGCCTCCATCTCCACCCTTCATAACAGAGACCACCATGCGCCTAAAAAGAACACATGAATCTTTTCTTATTGATGTTTAGTTTACGCGTAACTAATGCAATTAAATGCTCTGTTAAAAGAAATTAAAAAAAAAAACAGGAGAAGAGAGTGAGAAACAATGGAAAATAAATGGTAACCATCTCCAACGGTTCACTCGCTGACGAACCTCAAACACAGTTGAATCATCAGCTTACAGATTTTCGAAGGTAACAAAAAGCGATGAAAAATCGTGATCGTGAGTGAGACGGCGATCGTTGCTGAATGAATGGATGGATCCACCGAAGCGTGAAAGCATTTGTTGAAGCAATTAGAAATGTTAATGAAAGCTAATTTAAAAGGGTCTGTTAAAACGTTAATTAAAAGCTTTTAAATAAAACGGTTTCCGTTAACGGTTTTATGAACGGTTTAACAATGCAATTAAGCTGCTACCGAAAAATTAAGAAAAAACCCAAGAGATAATTATGTAGTGAGAAACGCGAAATGAGCGAAATACATCATAAAATATTGGAAGTAAAATATCGTACAACAACAACAACAACAACAACAACAACAACAACAACAAAAAAACCAGTTTTAAGAATTTAAATTTATGTTACAAGTTATCCGAAAAACACTTTCAAAGACAATTAAAAACAAGTTTAAAATGTTATCAAAGAAGAAGAGGATTTAAACCGATCTACGATATAAACCGATCCACAAGATAAACCGATCTACGACATAAACTAATCTGCGATATAAACCGATCCACAAGATAAACCAATCTCCAATAAAAACCGATCTACGACATGAAGTGATCTTCGATTTAAACCGATCCACAAGATAAACCGATCTACGATATAAACCGATCTACGATATAAGCCGATCTACGATATAAGCCGATCTACAAGATAAACCGATCTATGACATAAACTGATTTGTGATATAAACCGATCCATAAGATAATCTCCAATAAAAACCAATCCACAAGATAAACCGATCTACGTTATAAACCGATCTACAAGAAAAACCGATCTACGACATAATCGGATCTACGTTATAAGCCGATCTATAAGATAAAACGATCTACGACATAAACTGATCGACGAGATGAACCGATCTACAAGATAATCCGATCTACGATATAATCCGATCTACAATATAAGCCGATCTATAAGATAAGCCGATCTACAAGATAAACCGATCTAAGACATAAACTGATCTGCGATATAAACCGATCCACAAGATAATCTTCAATAAAATTCAAAATCCAATAAAATCTCCAATACAATTCGATCCACAAGATCGAAACCGATCTACGACATAAAGTGATCTACGATATGAACTGATCTACGATATAAACCGATCTACGATATGAATCTACGATCTACGTTAAATCTCTATCCATCTACGTTGAAAACCGATTTACGATATAAACGATAGACGATCTACGACCATGTAGAGAAAAATTTAAAGCAATTTTGATAAAAGAATAAATAATTCATGGAGTTATTTTATAAGAAATTCTGATAAATCTCTAATGCTTTCTTTTAAATATTCAAGAATGCACGGATCAGTCCAAGTTCATGATGGTACATGGTACATGGTATAGGAATGGCTTGGTAGACCACGATCACTCGTTATCGAAATCACAACGCATTGATCTACTTTTTCGTGAGTGCTGGAAAATTGACTCTAATCATGTCAAAATGAAGATACGTCAATCTTTTTACTACTTAATGACCCATCAAAAACGATGGCTAAGAGGGAGGGTTGAAGCGGAGGGGGCGGGGAGGAGGGGAGAGAGGAAACATTTGTTCTTTCTGATTAACAACATCTTAAAAGTGTGTAAACAAGATCTTCTCGGCCATCGGTTACTTCGGCTTCCGAAAGTTCAAACACGACAGGTCTATGCGAAGGTAGTGTGAGAGAGAGAGAGACTGGGAGAGAGAGAGAGAGAGAGAGAGAGAGAGCGGAGAGAGGGTCGTTAACGGCTGGAGTTAAAAAGGTTTATTGCTCGAGTAAAAAGTGACAGTAAGCCTTTGTTTGAGCCGCGAGCGAGTGCGGCTAATGCGTAGCATGCGCGCTACGCTTCATTGAAATGCTGTCCAGGAGGGTGGAGGGGCGAAAAGAGGGTCGACAGAGACGAGGAACGAAGTCTGAAAAGCCTGAAGATATGCAGCGTCATGGCATGATCCCACTTTCGATTAATCGATTCGACCAATCGACTGCTCAAGACCACTAACGACCGATAAAACAATCGACCGACCGACCGACCGATCAGACAACCGACCAAACAATAAAGATACCAACAGGTCAGACAAGCGACAGATCAAACGACCGGCCGCACCATCAAATAACCAACCGATCATCTGACGCTAGATCGCCTGCTGTTTGTGAAGAATTGAGAGATCTAGAAAAGATTTTGTTGTAAGTTGACTTAATTATCTGAGATTGGTGTGGATTAATTGCGGTTGTAGTGGCTGCTCTTCTTCTTTTTCTTCCCGAGCGCCAGACACTTTCAATTTTTTTTCTTTCAAAATAATCTCACAAATTTTTATACTCGCTCAAGAAAATGTCTTTTCTACTCTCTTCTTGATTTTTGAAAAAATTCTTCTTCTTCTTCTTCTTTACAAGTTTTCTTGTTTTTCTTAATAAATCACATCCACCGCAATAAAAACATCCGTAAAACCTCAAAATAAAATAAATTCCCGAATAATTGAAGAATTTGAATCAATTTTATTTAACGATATTCTCGTATTATTTCACATGAAAATTGTGTTCAGGACTGGTTATCCTCTTTCGGCCCTTTAACAAATCCATTTCAGACAGACCCAATCCCTGAACGGTACACAGCGTCTTCTTATGGGATCGTAAAGTGTTCCCGATGGGCAACTCCTTTGAATAGGTGGACGACCAATGGCGACACATTCCCAGTATCCGGCAGGGTGCCAGTTGTCACGGAAGTTGCCCAATTCCCGGCAGCTTGGTTTGCCACTGGTATTCGGGTCACAGGCGGGCGCTGGTGGAGGCCCGCCCAAGGCATAGCCAAAGATTACGACGAAGAGGGCAAAAAAGAAGACTGCAAAGAAAAGAAATAACGATAATGGTGTAAGGATTAGGTTAAGGTCAAGGATAGAATGGAAAGGAGTCTTCCTTTCATGGTATTTTTTACTTACCAGCTCGCATGTTGATTTGGTTTGTTAGTCTGCAAGTGATATGACTTGATGACTTTTTCCCCAGGAGTCGTCTCTTTTTATACTATCAAAAAGTCATGAAGCAGTACAATTATATCAACAGACTTCGATACCAAAACTGTTATCTGGGCCTAATGCTTATCTTATAAGCAAACAATCAACTCCAAAAATACTCCCTTTCGGTACAATTTTTAACAATTTAAGATTAAAATTTTAACAATTTATTACTATTTATAAGTTCTGTATCGTTAAAAGAACCCGACACTTTGAGAAACCCATAAAATGTTGTTGCTATAGAAAACGTAATGGTGTAAATTTTGGGTTAATTTTGGAATTATTATCTGAAGTGTAAAATGTTATTTATTTCGGATGGTTTTTCCAATTTTCAAGGCTAAAGGTCATGTGCGTAAAATGGTTCAGTAGCTCCGAATTTATAGCTCACGGCCGCAGTTCATAGCTCGAGTTTACGAACTTTAATTTTTATGAAATTATATTGTTATACACTATAGAAAGTTTTTAATTGCATTTATGACAAAGTTGTCCTTAGGCCTTAATCGTACTCCAACAAAAGTAAAGTCTCTAGTCTACTAAAAGTAAACTAGAGAGTTATTTTAACGTCCCTACGTCGAGGACGTTTCACAAAGGATGATTCTGTAGAAATTCTGGAATCAATTTCCAAAAAAAGGTCGACAAAATTGTGGAAGGAATTTCAAATGAAAAGAATGAATGAATATCTTGATTCCTTTTTACTGAAATTTCGATTGCTTCCTCATAGAGCTCAAAAGGAACTATACGAGAAAGATATTAAACTATGAGTTTTCCAGTTTTAAAGTTATAAACGTGTATAAAGAAATTCTTTCATTCACCATCGAGATCTTTCGAAAGTAACAACAAAAGTTAAGTGAAACAATTAAAAGTAAACGAAAATAGAAAAAATCACAAAATTATATCATTTCTAATAATAGAAGGATCCAAACATTTATAAACACTTTTAAAGGAAATAAAACCACTTGAAGATTATACAACAAAAATATCGATTAAATAAATATTATAAGATTAGAAGTGTTTATTTTTATATTCTTATTCTGCAATGATAAGAGAATACCATTCGGTATATTTGATTGTCGGTCATTTCGAGTTGGTATAAAAAGAGGTCAATTCTCGGAAGAAGTATTGAGTTGTTCTTTGACTTGCATTCAGACGAATCATCATGAAAGCTGGTAAGTTTGAAAGGAGGAACCTTTTCATTACTTTTAGAATAAAAAAATAACAAATTCTTTTCAGTTTTCCTGTTCGCTTTACTCGCTGTGACCATTCTTGCTACGGCCATGGCCGATGCCGACGCTGTGCATGGTTGTGATCCTAACGGAAGCGGCAGGCCTTGCGATCGTCGCGGCTGCTGCAGGACTACAGGAGTGTATCCCAATAATTGGGATCCTGCCACTTACTGGGAATGTGTTTGGGTTGGCCAGCCACCTATAGTCAGACCATGCGCTCTTGGAACTCTGTTCGATCCAATAACAAGGCGCTGTATCCATGCCAGGGACTGGAAATGCGTTCCAGTTTGTCGCCGAGAGGAGTAGAGAAAGAGTGAAAGAGGAGCTAAAAAGCGTCCCTTCTTTCTTTAATGCTATAATGAAATCAATAAAGATTTGTCCGTTGTTGCTGTGAAAAAAACATGCTCAGTTTCATTTTATTTTAACATACATATATTATTTTATTTTGTTTTTGTTTTTAAATTATTTTTTAAAATTGTATTTAATTTAATGAGTATATTTCAGCAATGGTTGATTTGAAGATTGAAAAATGATGCTTCGCAAAGACTTCTAAAGAGTTCTCTCAAAAGGCTGAAACTTGTTGACTCAATCAATATTTTGTTACACTCTCTTGAGAGTTTGTTCGCGATAAACTTCAGCCTGAACCAGGCTGATATACTCTACACCCGCATCTGCCGAATTGGTGATAAAAAGTGGGCGGGTGACGCCTACTATCGTTTAACTTACAGACAGTAAATGTTGATCTATTAACTCATTTACAACATACCAAACTCATATAGTATGGTATACCAGTGGGCCACGCCTATTTTGGGGAGTATATTATAGTCTGAGACGGTGAACTCGCGAATTAAATTTTAGCTTTAAGTGGGCGTGGTACTGGTCCATCAATACCATCAAGACCAAATAGTCTAGCGCGACAGAGAATATTTGAGCAAAATTACATAACGACACCTCCATTCGTTCTCGTGTTTTCCAATCGTGATTTCCACAGATGGACAGACAGATGACAGACGGACGGGCAGGGCCAAATCGACCATATAGTCGTCGATTAGCCAAATGCACTAAGAAATAACATAACAGAAAGGAAACTACATCGCAATTCTCAGACAATGTCCCCATGGAGGCAAAAGGCGTTAAGAACTTGAGCCGAATTCGATTCAGAATATCTTTATCCCGTTGAGCTTTCGAGATATACACTCAAACCTCGCTATACGGCCGCTCTTTATACGCCATTTCGCTATAGTAGCTTTTTCCAATTCTGGCAATTTTTCGATTTACGGCCCATAATGCTTCTGTAAATGCCATAAAATCGTTGTAGGGCTGTACTGTTATCGACTTTTTGTTTATAAATAATTAATTCGTTATACGGCGTTTCACTTCACGTCCAACTTATCCGGAACGTATCTATGCCGTTAAGCGAGGTATAAGAGTACTTGACTTGTATATACGAGGGACCCTGTTTTTCCCCAAGTATTGAGGGTTTGTCATTTTACACGTTAATTTTTCACCCAGGAACTTCCTACGAGATAAAGCTGGACTCGAACTCAGAAGGTCAAAAAAATTCCGAGAAGAATAGTCTGATTTAGCGAGACTGTTTGCGGATTTAGAGATCGTTTTCGATCTTTTAAGACATCTTCAGGCAACAAATTGCTAAAATATATTAATTCTAATTCTATTAAATACTTTTTTTTTCTTTTTTGATGCTCCTTGAGTTTGTGGCCAACTTGAGCGCATTACCAGTATTCTCGGGGATCCCAATTATTGCAATAGAGTCCTTCCCTCCTGGAAGACAGCAGCCACCACGTAGTCAAGAATTTTCAAGAGGTCAACCTATATTATACACGCGTACCCACAAGAAATCATGCTTAAAAATGTCAAATATCATAGACATTCTGTCGTGATAACCATTTGAAATCGGTCCATTTTGCATTAAAAACGGTCTTGGCTTTAAATATCTTATTTTATCTTTTTTTTATAGATTGATTTGTTAAGTTTTGGTAACCGTTATGGCTCATTTACTTAAATATTATCACGCGTAATGTTTTCTTTTAATAGCTTTCGGTTTAAACTCATTTAAACACTTCAAATTCAAATTTCAATGCTTCCAAAAATTTTACAAAATACAAAAATATTTTGGGAAAAGATTATCTTTATTAAAATATGTATATTTCATTATCGTAGATAACAATTAGAAAAAGGTTAAGGTTTATTATTTTTCCAGAATTTTTCGTGGTCAGAAATGATCATCTTTCCTCCAGTTTTTGCGAAATGAAAGACCTAAAGTGTCTGTAGTTGTTATCATTTCTAAGCCTCTCTGATCCTTTTTAAGGGCAAACTGGGGTCGGTCTCCAGTCCCTGGCTGGAATACACCGTCTTGTCCGCGGATCGAAAAGCTTACCATCCGGGCAACGTCGGCGTATCGGATCAAGGTCCGGGCGAACACATTCCCAATAAGCCCCATTGTCCCAATTATTACGGAAGTTACCGAGTCCTCGGCAGCAGCAAGGTTTACCGTCACTATCAGGATCACAAGGCTGTTGTCCGACGACACTGGCAAGAACCACAGCGAGTAGAGCAAAAAATAAGACTAAAGAGAGAAGCAAGGAGGGAGAGAAATAGAAATATGAGTATTTAAAAAAAGATTTCTTATGAAGAATCCTCAATTATTACGACTTACCAGCTTTCATGTTGGTTACGATTTCAAGTCAAAGAAGAACTCATTAACTCTCTCCATGCAGGCACCTCCTTTTATACCCAAAAGAGTTCTTCATTCAAACCGATTTTATTCTTATCGACGGTACATGATTTGGCTCATTCGATTTGGACTTTAGCTAATATTATTTGTTTATTACTGTTATCGATATCACGATAACTCATTGCATGATAACTCTTTAGCCCATTGACCCAATTTGTCCAATTTAGTGTATAATCTTTTTCTTTGGTACAGAAATCTGAATTTTTAAGAATTGAAGACGCATAACAGAGACTTCGGACCCATGAATCAAATCGTTGAACCCATTTGTGTTTTTAGAATAAGCATTTATTTATTTATTGTTACACATAAAAAATAGGTAAACCTTATTTCTGCACCCTGAAAGAACGATATGTTTGGGTCAAGGTCCCAAATTTGGAGATCACAATCTGTAGGTTTCAGTCTGTAAACAAAATTTTTAGTATTTTCGGTTAATTCAAGAAAACAAAATTGTTATAATTTGAACCGCTTTTTAAAGAAGTGAAATATTTCTGACGAATTCTTGGGCAGTAATTTGGTCTTGGGGCGGTGCAATCCATTTTTCTACATTCCTTTAGGATTTTGAAATAATCGACATATAAACCTAAAAAAATACATTCCATAAAAAACATTTTACATAAAAAAAAAGGTGCGCATTGTTTTTGCATAAAGATGGACACAGATTTGGGACGAAATTTAGGAACTGAAAATTATAGAATAGAATTATGAAACCTACAGATTGTGATCTTCACACTTGGGACCTTGACCCAAACATATCGTTCTTTCAGGGTGCAGAAATAAGGTTTACCTATTTTTTATGTGTAACAATAAATAAATAAATGCTTATTCTAAAAACACAAATGGGTTCAACGATTTGATTCATGGGTCCGAAGTCTCTGTTATTCGTCTTCAATTCTCAAAAATTCAGATTTCTGTACCAAAGAAAAAGATTATACACTAAATTGGACAAATTGGGTCAATGGGCTAAAGAGTTATCATGCAAAGAGTTATCGTGATATCGATAACAGTAATAAACAAATAATATTAGCTTCGCTAAAGTCCAAATCGAATGAGCCAAATCATGTACCGTTGATAAGAATAAAATCGGTTTGAATGAAGAACTCTTTTGGGTATAAAAGGAGGTGCCTGCATGGAGAGAGTTAATGAGTTCTTCTTTGACTTGAAATCGTAACCAACATGAAAGCTGGTAAGTCGTAATAATTGAGGATTCTTCATAAGAAATCCTTTTTTAAATACTCATATTTCTATTCTCTCCCCCCTTCCTTCTCTCTTTAGTCTTATTTTTTGCTCTACTCGCTGTGGTTCTTGCCAGTGTCGTCGGACAACAGCCTTGTGATCCTGATGGTGACGGTAAACCTTGCTGCTGCCGAGGACTCGGTAACTTCCGTAATAATTGGGACAATGGGGCTTATTGGGAATGTGTTCGCCCGGACCTTGATCCGATACGCCGGCGCTGCCCGGATGGTAAGCTTTTCGATCCGCGGACAAGACGGTGTATTCCAGCCAGGGACTGGAGACCGACTCCAGTTTGCCCTTAAAAAGGATCAGAGAGGCTTAGAAATGATAACAACTTAAGACACTTAAGGTCTTTCATTTCGCAAAAACTGGAGGAAAGATGATCATTTCTGACCACGAAAAATTCTGGAAAAATAATAAACCTTAACCTTTTTCTAAATTGTTATCTACGATAATGAAATATACATATTTTAATAAAGATAATCTTTCCCCAAAATATTTTTGTATTTTGTAACATTTTTTGAAGCTATTTGTAAGCATTGAAATTTGAATTTGAAGTGTTTAAATGAGTTTAAACCGAAAGCTATTAAAAGAAAACACTACTCGTGATAATATTTAAGTAAATGAGCCATAACGGTTACCAAAACTTAACAAATCAATCTATAAAAAAAAGATAAAATAAGATATTTAAAGCCAAGACCGTTTTTAATGCAAAATGGACCGATTTCAAATGGTTATCACGACAGAATGTCTATGATATTTGACATTTTTAAGCATGATTTCTTGTGGGTACGCGTGTATAATATAGGTTGACCTCTTGAAAATTCTTGATTACGTGGTGGCTGCTGTCTTCCAGGAGGGAAGGACTCTATTGCAATAATTGGGATCCCCGAGAATACTGGTAATGCGCTCAAGTTGGCCACAAACTCAAGGAGCATCAAAAAAGAAAAAAAAAGTATTTAATAGAATTAGAATTAATATATTTTAGCAATTTGTTGCCTGAAGATGTCTTAAAAGATCGAAAACGATCTCTAAATCCGCAAACAGTCTCGCTAAATCAGACTATTCTTCTCGGAATTTTTTTGACCTTCTGAGTTCGAGTCCAGCTTTATCTCGTAGGAAGTTCCTGGGTGAAAAATTAACGTGTAAAATGACAAACCCTCAATACTTGGGGAAAAACAGGGTCCCTCGTATATACAAGTCAAGTACTCTTATACCTCGCTTAACGGCATAGATACGTTCCGGATAAGTTGGACGTGAAGTGAAACGCCGTATAACGAATTAATTATTTATAAACAAAAAGTCGATAACAGTACAGCCCTACAACGATTTTATGGCATTTACAGAAGCATTATGGGCCGTAAATCGAAAAATTGCCAGAATTGGAAAAAGCTTCTATAGCGAAATGGCGTATAAAGAGCGGCCGTATAGCGAGGTTTGAGTGTATATCTCGAAAGCTCAACGGGATAAAGATATTCTGAATCGAATTCGGCTCAAGTTCTTAACGCCTTTTGCCTCCATGGGGACATTGTCTGAGAATTGCGATGTAGTTTCCTTTCTGTTATGTTATTTCTTAGTGCATTTGGCTAATCGACGACTATATGGTCGATTTGGCCCTGCCCGTCCGTCTGTCATCTGTCTGTCCATCTGTGGAAATCACGATTGGAAAACACGAGAACGAATGGAGGTGTCGTTATGTAATTTTGCTCAAATATTCTCTGTCGCGCTAGACTATTTGGTCTTGATGGTATTGATGGACCAGTACCACGCCCACTTAAAGCTAAAATTTAATTCGCGAGTTCACCGTCCCAGACTATAATATACTCCCAAAAATAGGCGTGGCCCACTGGTATACCATACTATATGAGTTTGGTATGTTGTAAATGAGTTAATAGATCAACATTTACTGTCTGTAAGTTAAACGATAGTAGGCGTCACCCGCCCACTTTTTATCACCAATTCGGCAGATGCGGGTGTAGAGTATATCAGCCTGGTTCAGGCTGAAGTTTATCGCGAACAAACTCTCAAGAGAGTGTAACAAAATATTGATTGAGTCAACAAGTTTCAGCCTTTTGAGAGAACTCTTTAGAAGTCTTTGCGAAGCATCATTTTTCAATCTTCAAATCAACCATTGCTGAAATATACTCATTAAATTAAATACAATTTTAAAAAATAATTTAAAAACAAAAACAAAATAAAATAATATATGTATGTTAAAATAAAATGAAACTGAGCATGTTTTTTTCACAGCAACAACGGACAAATCTTTATTGATTTCATTATAGCATTAAAGAAAGAAGGGACGCTTTTTAGCTCCTCTTTCACTCTTTCTCTACTCCTCTCGGCGACAAACTGGAACGCATTTCCAGTCCCTGGCATGGATACAGCGCCTTGTTATTGGATCGAACAGAGTTCCAAGAGCGCATGGTCTGACTATAGGTGGCTGGCCAACCCAAACACATTCCCAGTAAGTGGCAGGATCCCAATTATTGGGATACACTCCTGTAGTCCTGCAGCAGCCGCGACGATCGCAAGGCCTGCCGCTTCCGTTAGGATCACAACCATGCACAGCGTCGGCATCGGCCATGGCCGTAGCAAGAATGGTCACAGCGAGTAAAGCGAACAGGAAAACTGAAAAGAATTTGTTATTTTTTTATTCTAAAAGTAATGAAAAGGTTCCTCCTTTCAAACTTACCAGCTTTCATGATGATTCGTCTATGATACTTCTTCTGAATGCAAGTCAAAATTCAATACTCCTTCCGAGAAGTGACCTCTTTTTATACCAACACGAAATGACCGACTATCAAATATACCGAATGGTATTCTCTTATCATTGCAGAATAAGTATATAAAAATAAACACTTCTAATCTTATAATATTTATTTGATCGATATTTTTGTTGTATAATCTTCAAGTGGTTTTATTTCCTTTAAAAGTGTTTATAAATGTTTGGATCCTTCTATTATTAGAAATGATATAATTTTGTGATTTTTTCTATTTTCGTTTACTTTTAATTGTTTCATTTAACTTTTGTTGTTACTTTCGAATTTAAGCCCAAAGATCTCGATGGTGAATGAAAGAATTTCTTTATACACGTTTATAACTTTAAAACTGGAAAACTCATAGTTTAATATCTTTCTCGTATAGTTCCTTTTGAGCTCAATGAGGAAGCAATCGAAATTTCAGTAAAAAGGAATCAAGATATTCATTCATTCTTTTCATTTGAAATTCCTTCCACAATTTTGTCGACCTTTTTTTGGAAATTGATTCCAGAATTTCTACAGAATCATCCTTTGTGAAACGTCCTCGACGTAGGGACGTTAAAATAACTCTCTAGTTTACTTTTAGTAGACTAGAGACTTTACTTTTGTTGGAGTACGATTAAGGCCTAAGGACAACTTTGTCATAAATGCAATTAAAAACTTTCTATAGTGTATAACAATATAATTTCATAAAAATTATAGTTCGTAAACTCGAGCTATGAACTGCGGCCGTGAGCTATAAATTCGGAGCTACTGAACCATTTTACGCACATGACCTTTAGCCTTGAAAATTGGAAAAACCATCCGAAATAAATAACATTTTACACTAAAGATAATAATTCCAAAATTAACCCAAAATTTACACCATTACGTTTTCTATAGCAACAACACTTTATGGGTTTCTCAAAGTGTCGGGTTCTTTTAACGATACAGAACTTATAAATAGTAATAAATTGTTAAAATTTTAATCTTAAATTGTTAAAAATTGTACCGAAAGGGAGTATTTTTGGAGTTGATTGTTTGCTTATAAGATAAGCATTAGGCCCAGATAACAGTTTTGGTATCGAAGTCTGTTGATATAATTGTACTGCTTCATGACTTTTTGATAGTATAAAAAGAGACGACTCCTGGGGAAAAAGTCATTAAGTCATATCACTTGCAGACTAACAAACCAAATCAACATGCGAGCTGGTAAGTAAGAAAAATACCCTGAAAAGAAGACTCCTTTGCAATCTATCCTTGACCTTAACCTAATCCTTATACTAATATCGTTATTTCTTTTCTTTATAGTCTTCTTTTTTGCCCTCTTCGTCGTAATCTTTGGCTATGCCTTGGGCGGGCCTCCACCAGCGCCCGCCTGTGACCCGAATACCAGTGGCAAACCAAGCTGCCGGGAATTGGGCAACTTCCGTGACAACTGGCACCCTGCCGGATACTGGGAATGTGTCGCCATTGGTCGTCCACCTATTCAAAGGAGTTGCCCATCGGGAACACTTTACGATCCCATAAGAAGACGCTGTGTACCGTTCAGGGATTGGGTCTGTCTGAAATGGATTTGTTAAAGGGCCGAAAGAGGATAACCAGTCCTGAACACAATTTTCATGTGAAATAATACGAGAATATCGTTAAATAAAATTGTTTCAAATTCTTCAATTATTCGGGAATTATTTTATTTTGAGGTTTTACGGATGTTTTTATTGCGGTGGATGTGATTTATTAAGAAAAACAAGAAAACTTGTAAAGAAGAAGAAGAAGAATTTTTTCAAAAACCAAGAAGAGAGTAGAAAAGAC
This sequence comes from Conops quadrifasciatus, assembly GCA_949752815.1. Taxonomy (NCBI): domain Eukaryota; kingdom Metazoa; phylum Arthropoda; class Insecta; order Diptera; family Conopidae; genus Conops; species Conops quadrifasciatus. The sequence goes on along the minus strand of OX457077.1, from coordinate 12,495,192 downwards.
GTTTTCTTTAGCGAGTATTAAATTTGTGAGATTATTTTCAAAGCCAAAAAAATGAAAGTGTCTGGCGCTCGAGAAGACAAAGAAGCAACTACAACAACAAACTTAAAACGGGTTGGTAACGAAATCCCGAACGACAAAATCCCGAAATTACAAAACTAGGTTTTCGGTACTCTCCAGCCTCTTTCATCGATCGTTAGCGGTTTGATCAGTGAGAGGCTTCCTTCGTGTTTTTCCTTCGTATTTATGTTAAGAAAAATAATGTTATTAAATACATTTTACAATTGACCAGATGGAACATTTCAAATTATTAAAGTTAATTATGTGAGACACATTTTGGGACACTTAATTAATTATGCAGCCCTCTGGTTTTAAAAGAATTAAAATATGTACATATAAAGATTTATGAATTACTACCTACCTACCGTTTTAGTTTTTAAGGTTTTCCTGGTCACTACTAGCATGTAATTCTGTATGTCATGGTAAGTTTACGGCAAGTTTTAACCAATATAATAATATTAAATATGAAATCCTGTGGACTTAAATCTAAACCAAATGTGGTGTATTGTGAGTCCTTAAAATTGAACCATACTCAACCCTATTTATAGACTTTTTGGTATATTTTTTACAAAATTACAACCAAAAAATTCTAAATTTTTGTAAGCCTAAGTTGTTTACCTCGATGTTAAGCTCATCGATTTATATACATTCCAGGATAGTTTAAAATTTAAAAAGTTTCTCAGGAACGATCATCAGTAAGCTCTCCTCGAACATCAGTAACCTCTCCACGATCAACTTTCCTTTCATCCTTACTAAAAATGTCCTTACTGAAAATCCTTTCATCCCTCACCCCCCTTGCCCTTCTGACACTTTTAATGTGTCCTTAGAGAGAAGAAATAGCAATGTCTTTTTACTTTATTTTCAGTTTCAGTTTTTTTCAGTTCTGATTACTGCGATGTCTTTAAAAGCCGCTTTATGTTTTCAAAGGCGAAGGTTTATGTGTTCTCAGTCACCCACTAAATTCTTTTCTTCCGCACTCCCCTACCCCCTCCCCCTCCAACCCCCTCCATCACTCATGCCACCATGTAATTATTATGAGAATAGTTGTCGATGAAGTCTCACTTAATGCTTAAAGAAGCAGAAACAATAAAAGAAATGAGGACGGAAACAATCGCCCACCCTCAATAAAGAGGAGAGGGTGCGGGGTTACACTCTACCCCCAGCGCCGGTTAAAGCGTCTTATTAACGACTTTCAATTAGTGGCGCAATGTTTACAATGTGCTGCAATAAAAATTCTTTAAAAGCCGTTTCCCCCCCTTTTTTTTCAACGGCAAACTGACTAAATGAAGCCCAGTCCTTCAGTCGCGTCGCCCCCACTCTCCTCCTCCTCCTCCTCCTCACCACCGCCCCTGACTAGCATCGACTGAGTTCTCATGTTGCGCTGCAGTTTTTAAGTTATCGCAACGAAACGGAACGGGCCGCATGCGTTGCGTTTTAAAACTCTATCAACGACGGCTCAGCCAAATATCGCCTGACATGCAAGGAAGTCATTAGTTCAATCGTTGGCGGGGCGTGGCAAGGGTGGTAGGGAGGGTTCGTCCGTCCGTTACGTAGTTTTTTTTTTGTTGGGCTCATTGAGACAGTGAGAAAAATTTTGTTGTTGTCGTCGATGAATTTGAGACAATTTGAAAATGATTTATTTCTCTTCGGAAGGATATTCTTTCTTAATCGTACTCGTAGGTACTCGTTATATAAATCCTTTCGGGGAATGTCGTTACTCGCGTTCAATTAATTGCGTTCTCAAAAAAAAAAAAAAAACTTAATTTAAACAAAAAACACATGATTTTAATTAGAATTTTTAAGGAAACGCTGAAGGAAGAGGATTCCTGCTTTTTAAGCGTGACCAACTTCATGAAGAAGTTACATAAGGAGAAAGAGAAGAAGAAGAAGAGAGGTGCACAATGAATAAATCTTTAATTGTTTGCTTTTAAAAGCAACAAGAATATGAATTAATGAATAAATTGAATTAATTGTGATCGATTATAACCACAAAAGCGCAAGAATTAGAGCAGGCCTGGCCCAACCAAATGGTCGGTTTCACGGGCCACTTAATTGACGCATAACGTTACTGCGGGCCGCACTTTAGGCGGGCCTTGCTCTTCGAATTAGACAGTGAGAAAGGCAAGATGTGTATAATTTTTAATAAAACATTGTCAATTTTTCTTGAATATTTTGCAAAAATCTCTATTAAAAAAGTCCCTAACACCTCCTTCCTTCCTTCCTCCCTTCATTTTAAACAGATCTCTGCGATGATGCCACCGATTTGCGCTGCAACGTCTCGCAGCTCGCTCATTTTCGTAATATGGATCAGCAGATTTCACTCCTGCAGAGCTCACCCCACAGAGGTGCCTTCGCGGTGACCACTCAACATCTTCATCATCCGCATAATCAGCATCATCTCCATCAGCATCAACATCAACATCAGCATCCGGCCTTGCATTTAACACCGCCGCCGCCACCGCTGCCGACGCTGTCGACGCTGCCACCAACGTCATCAGCGGCTTCACATCAGTTGGCGACTTACGCCACTTCCGTCATGAACTTCACGCAGCAAGCAGCAGCCGCAGCGTTAGCGGCAGCGGCACCGGCACCGGCACCAGCCCTAACAACACACGATCGTGGTTCGCCTTCTGCAAGACGTGCCGCCAACAGTCCATCCCCGGGTAGCGACTACTTAATCTCTATGCCACTGCATGTGCAACAACAACAACAACAACAACAACAACAACAACAACAGCAGCATCAACATTTTCAGCAGCAACATCATCATCACCCACACCACCATCATCAGCATCCACATCAGCAGCAGCACTTGCAATTACAACAACAACAACAACAACAACAACCACCATCTGATCCATCACATCCGCCGCCGATTTACAGTCATCAACAACATCTGGCAGCACTGGCGGCGCATGCTCAGGCGCAGCATGAGCAAAAACTGTTGCTCAAATCGTCCAGCCAACAACAACACCATCTCCAACAACAACAACAACAACATCATCAATTTCCATCAAGTCATCAATATTTTGTTATTGCCGATAATGGCACAGCGGCGCCGCTCGGTGACCGATCTTCACAATTGATCGATTATGATGTCGATGAACGATCGATGTCATCGTCGCCGAATTGTGAACGCGGTGAAGATGAACGCGTCGTCGGTAATGATGATGAGGATGTTGATGGCGGCGGTGCCGGTGGCGCCGGTGCCGCCAGCAACAGAGGCGGCCTCAACGGTATCGATGGCGATGAGGGTGATGTCGATTTGGATGACGATGGTGACGACGACGACGATGATGATGACACCAAAGGAAATGGCTCAGCACCGATAGATGTTACCACGCCGAGCTCGCCGCCGGGCATGGGCATCGGCATGGGCTTAATTAAACGCAAAACGTCTGTCGCCGGCGGCACTTCGTCATCCGCCAACGTCTATTGCGACGACCTGGAAGAGTCGCTGCGCAACGAGTGCGGCGGATACGGGCCAACGCCCGCAAAATTAACCAACGGCAACCTGGTCCATGACAATTACATGAAGTCGTTCGAGGGCATTCGGGCGCGAACCTTGGAGGAAGTACAACAGCAGACGGCGGCACTGAATGGCAACTGCAACAACAACAATATGGAGCAATCGTTGCAACAACAGCCACATACCGCATCATTTGAGTATCGAAGTGCTGCAGCGGCTTTAATCAGTCAACAGCAGCAGCAGCAGCAGCAGCAGCACCATCACACCCAACAACAACAACAGCAACAGCAACAAAATATACAAGATCAACAGGATCGCCTTAATGATGCGGACAGTATAGTCAATGGCAGCTGTACCTCGAGCGAGGATCTCAATCAGACTAATTCGAGTGAACACGGTGAAAAGATCACTTCGGGCAGTGATGATGAAGGTAAGAACTGACTATATCTCTCTCTGTAGACAGTCTCTTTCCAACTTGTTCATGACTGAACAGCACTGAGCTATAATATCAGAAAAATTTCATATAAAAGAGGTACCGCCTTTCGGACTCATGGCGTTCATACTTTGCTTTACTCTAACGATCATAACTTTGTAACTTCTGAAGGGATTTTTATCAACTCTTTTGCTCCTCAAAACTGAAATTTAGAGCTAACTAACCTATTTCGAATTATAAAAATCCCTTAAAAGCTACAAAAGTTACCCGCTTTCAAAGGAAACAGAAAAAATTTAAACAAAAAATTTAAATTGTATTTTTTCTACAATTTTTTCTTAAAAGTAAATACTTCAGTTTTTCAGGATTCTATGAAACTTGAAAATCGATGGAGATGTGAATAAATTAAGGACCCTCGAATTAAAAAATCGAATTAAAGATTATCGCTCTCTGATGGTTCAATCGCTTTTTCTTTCTTCCTCAGCTCAAGATGACAACTCTTCGAAGAAAAAACATCGCCGCAATCGCACCACTTTTACCACGTACCAACTTCACGAATTGGAAAGAGCTTTCGAGAAATCACATTATCCGGATGTTTATTCGCGTGAGGAATTAGCGATGAAAGTGAATTTGCCCGAAGTGCGCGTACAGGTACATACGTCAAATTTCAATACGTCAAAAACCCAATTTATTTATTCCATTATTTCCGGTTTTGTTATGTTTTATAAAATACCAAAAACAAAAAAAAAAAAAACAAAAACCCAAATAAGGTTTTATTTTAATAGCGCCACAACAGTCAGCTGTTTTCCGTTACCGCAATCAGCTGTTTCATACATACGTACTTATGTACGTACTTTCCATTAAACTCTTAGACGTTATTAACACCTTTCCGTATTTTTTCCACTTCGTATAAAACTATTCCGACGGAAATGAAATAATTTCCGTTTGCAATTTATTTTAACGCAATAAATGAGAACCATTTTTGACGGTATTCGTAGTCGTTAGTCGTATTCGTTGAATATATTTAGATCAGCAGAATTGCGTCTGCTGACAGCAAGCAAGAGAGAGAAGGCTAGAAGGAAGGACGAAGTGGAAGAAGCACTAAAAGAAGAGTATGAGAGTACTCTATTGAGTTCTTATCTAGATTTATAAGGTTTTTAATCAGCATTTAAAATAATTGAGTTGTTTAAGAGCTAAGAAATGCCTTCTTATAGAATTGTCGGAAAAGTCATGACGCTGTTTTTTTTTTTTTTTTTTGATATAATCAATAAAAGTGAATCAACGATATATGGGCCATCTTTAGGCGTTCATAAAAGTATCGGTTTTTATCTGCGTAAAACAAGAAAAACGAGATTCTTTGAAAACAAAGAGTCTTTTCCCGAATTTATCATACTCAATTAAGTCTCATTCCTGAAGAATTTCATGGCAATAAATGCAAAGAAGAAGTCAAACGGGGCACTAAAATGAAAAAAAAAAAAAAATTAAGCAAAACTTGCAAAATATTTTTCCTTTCAGTACTTTTTGTTAACTTTTTTTGCGTCTTGTTGGCAAAAAAAACTCACAACGACAAACAAATTTATTTACAAATACAAAGCTCACTTAAAACAATCTTAGGTTTGGCAAAAAAAAAAACGTCAAGAAGTAGAAATTGGCATGGAGTGCAATGTAAAAAGTTAAAAATAAAAAAAAAAGAAAGCTTGTCTACATTCTTCGCAACCATCGCTGAAATTATTAAATAGCTATAAAAACTCAAACAAATATTTATTTATTTCAATATATTAAAAATAAAATCGCAAACCACAATCGTCTCCACGAACGCACCAAACCATAAGAAAACACCATCCTCCCTGCGGTATCGCAAAAGAAACCAAAAATTAAAAAAAAAAAAAACTGAAAAAGAAAAAAATAAACAAAAGAAGGAAACAAATTAAAATAAGTTTAACTTGCTCTTTTGGTCATAAATTTAATATACGTTGACAAACGAAAAAAATCAGCAACATTTTAAATGTACATTTAAAATTTATGCCTCGATTCATGGCGACGACGACGACGACGGCAGTTATGAGTCTGAAATGAACTAATAGTGCCTGACAAACTCTCCTTCCTCTCTCTCTCTCTTCAAACTCTCTCTGATTTGGGGAAGAATAAGCCTTGTCATTGTCTGGAAATGAACTTTATGGAATTCAGACAGTTCCTTTCGGCGATTGAGTAAATAGTTCAGGGCAAGTCTTAAGAAGGAAAAAGAAAAAGTTTCTAAAGGAAAGTCTAAAGGACCTTTCCCTTTCTCCAACCCCTGCTTTTTTTGGGGGAACAATTAGCCCCAAAAGCACAGAAGAAGCCAGCTGGCATGTATCAGAGTCGAGTCGATTGATGGCGGTGATGGAGAAAAATGTAGCATACTTTTTTGGTTCGGTAGAAAAATAAAATATAATTTAGAAAAATATTTTACAAAAAAGTACGAGAATTTGCCGGGCATTAAAATAAATCGTTGATGCTTTTTTGGACTTTAAAAATAAGAGAAAAAATGAAAATTTTAAATATTATATTCTTGTATTAATTCTTCTGTAGCCTCAAAATATGCAGCAGATAAATGCACAAAACGGGAGTGGGTTAGAGAGGGAGGAGACTGCAAAAAAGGGTAGAAATTAAATAAACAAAATTTTTGCATTTTTTTTTCACATTTTCTATATCCTTCGATTGAAAACAAGTTTTCGACACCTATTCCTAACTCTATCGCTCTCTGTCTTGTTAAGTCCTCATCTCTTCTCACACCTCTGTTTACCAATACCCTCCCTTTCGTCTCCCCAACGCCCAGCGCGCCAAAAGTCGTTGATTTTAACTCGCAAAAAAATGCAATTTATTTTGTCAAACTCGATACATTCTGGTTGTTGCTGCTTAAATCAAGCGCAACAAAGTATTTCATAGCAAATTTCGTGATTTCACAAATCAATTTTATTGACTAAACATTATAAAACAACAACAACTACATACAATGACGACAACTACGACTATAATAACAATAAATTGTTATATATGTGTATGCAACAATGGCATACTATGAAAATATGCTCAAAGTGCACTTACACGCTATACAAAAACAACAACAGCAGAACCCAAAAATATTAACGAAATATGATTATGAAAAAAAAATTACTAAATTGTCACAAAAAATACGATACAATAAATTCCTGAAATGAATAAAAATAAAAAAAAATTATAAAAGTATATAAAATCGTCATCTTGCCATGTCTTCTGCTTCTGCTTCTTATCAGCAATAGTAGATGGCGCTTTATGGCGCTCAAGACCAACCCTTATGTGTCACTTTGTCAAATTGACACGATTTACCATCAGCCGTACAATTATCGAACAATATTTCATGTCTTTTGCTGCTGCTGTTTGTCAGGGTGGTGTGGATGGAAGGCGCGGTGGGCGGTGGGGGGTGGGCTGTCAGGCGGGCGGTGTGGGAGGGCTCAATTGAAAGGTAAGAGTATAAACATCTCCTAGTTAATGGTTACACGCACAAACATTCGTTCGTGTAGATTGTTTTGTGGCAAATAAGTCACGAATTGGTTAAACATCGTTGCTTGTTACACAGCAACAAACTGGCAATAACGTTGTTGTCGTCGTTGTTGTTATTACTGTTAATAATTCTGATTTTATTTAAATTAACTTTCGCAGGTTATTGAAAGCTGATCATTATTATTCTTGTTGGTGCAACATTTTATCGTATTATAAATAATCATCATGATTATCGTGAGGAAACAAGTTGTCGCTGCCATTTTCGTCACTAATGTTAGTTTAAATTAAGTTTGACATTAAGTTTGTTTGTTGTTGTTGTTACTAAGAGTTGATAACACTATGATTAACACTTGAATGACGCAACAAGATGCAATAGAGAAATCTCTGAAGCGGAAAAGCCTTCAAAAAAGGAGAAAGATAGGAAAAGTTTAACGAGAGTTTGTATAGACCAAATTTGATTGCTGGATTGTCATGTCGAATACTTTGTCGAGTTTTCGACATTTTCGACATGTCGAATACCGTCGAATACGGTAGACTACCAAATTAAATTGGAGTAGATTACACAAAATTGTCGAAAACTCTAAAAAAATGTACCTTCATCAATTACAATAAGAACACACGAACGCTACAAAGATTTTTCGATAAAAAATACATGTATTTTAATTTTATGGGTATTTTTGAATCCGGTAATTTCTTTGTGAAAAAAAGGATCATGTATAGGATGACAAAAAAACTTTATTTGAGTGATTTATTCTTTAAGTTCTTGAATGTTTAAGAGTTTTCGACAAGGTTTTGAGGTTTTCGACATGTCGAAAAGTTGGTACTCCACAGTTTTCGACGTAGACCACATACAAGGTCCAAGAATGCTTGTCGAATGCCAACCCTGGTCGTGAGACAGACTCCTTCAGTCGAGACGAGATCCGAAACCGCAAGGGATGACTGTTTCAGTCGAAAGTGTATGTCCGAGAACAATGCAAATCGTTTCAGATCGTGATGAGTTCGGAAAACGAGACAAACAATTTCAGAACGAAATCGGGCATACGACATTATACGACATATTGACATTATTGTATGTAATAAACAAACAGCCATGACTAAAAGATTATACGAAAAAAAGTCTATAAAGAATGTAGTCTGCAATAATGAGTCTGCTGTAGTGAAAATGTCGTGAGGTTTGAATGCTAAATGGTCTGATATTGCCTCGCGGTAACGCGAATTCGTTTTCCGTTATTTATATCGTCGTAACGTCAAGGACGACGTCATTTTGACAATTGATATGAACATTTCTTATAGGATTTTATGACTGTATCTGCCCCGTAAACGACCGAAATTAATTTTGTTACTGATTATTACGTATATTCGTTTGTTATTTTTATGTTAACGCATCGATATTTTAATGATATTTTATTCAATAAACCTCGATTCCTCCCCCTTACACAAGAAAGTAAAAGAATGCGTTAATAAAATCGAAATTATTCAAATTTATGAGCATTGCGTGTCGTGATAGTCTGTGTACCTACGAGTAAATATACATATGTGACAATGTCATACATTTTTAGGTGTTTACACGAGACACATTTCATGAAAGAGTCGTTTAATAACCGTTTTTAATGATATCTAAGCGAATGACTAACAAAGAACTATTTTTGAACTTAACTGTTTCGGGACAGGCAACATGCATGGCAGCATACAGGCTCACTGTAATCATTTTATAGGCTAATAATTAATTATCATTATCATTGAAAAATGTCTTTTCATCGATATTTATATTCTTAGTGAAACCAAGACTTACGAAACCGCGCGATATCGTCGTCGATCTATCCACTCTCTCTACTCTCATTTCTTTCATTTCTCTCCCTTTTTTATCGCTTTAACTATTAAACTTAAGAAAAATTAAGTAAATTTGTGTTAAAAGGAAGTAGCTGCTTTTTTCTTCTAATACGCCATTTAATTAGCAATCTTTTTACAAAATTATTTCATTTTCTTTAGGATTAATTTGTGTTTTTTTTCTCGTTTAAGTAATTTTCCGCATGCCGGCAAAATTCGTTCAAATCCATCAATCTTTTTTTGTGCGCCCCAAACAATTAACCTGAAAAGTAACATATTTCTCAATGAATTCGTTACAAACCTAATTAACCCTTTAACAACTTAATAGAACAAATATATACACACACACTCACCCTTTCTTCGCTCATTTGTCATTAACTCCATTAACGTGAGTTTGGCTGTCTCACTTCATTTTGTGTGGCACTGAGAGTCTCTCGTTCTACTCTCCCTTTCATCCATTCTATACACTCCACTCTATAATGGCCCCGTTTTCTACCCCTCTCTACTTCTCTCTCCGTCTTTCTTTCTTCCTTGCAACCAACCCCTTTCAAATCCTTCTCCCTCAATAATATTGTCAATTTTCTTTGAATGATTGTGCTTAATCCAGCGCATGATTTGATCCTTTAGAGAGTAAAACTTCGTCATTCCAAACTTCGTCATTCCAGCAAAAAAAGACAGACGTCTGTCTTTCTGCCTATCAAAGAAACTTTTTGAACCCTTATTTTAGGTTATTAAAAGTAAGCACAAAAAAAAACAACAAAGACCATATTAATATTTATCCAAGAGTATGATGTGGCTATTTTTGCTTAAGTAATTTTTTTTTTGGTCTACACAAACCTCGGCAGACTTTAATCCAAATAAAGTTATTAACGCTTAACCCTTATGTCTTGAATAATAATCTAGAATAATGTGATATTAATGGAAAAGCATGTCTAACAACTAAAAGAACTGTAAATATTTATATGTTAATTTTTTTTTTAATTTTTTTAAAATTTAACTACGGTGTCGTTGTCTTCGTTATCTTCATTTTCTTCAGTGTCGGCGTCTGCCGTCGCTTTTATCCTTGCGCCATGACATCATCTCGGCGCGTAAATGGAGTAGAACCAATTGGAACACATGTTGCTGCTCACATCGGTGGGTCGCTGGGTTGCCCGAACTTACTCTCGTCCCCCTTTTGCTTACTTCTTGCTTTCAATTTAAGACTTTCCTACGAATATTACTTTGTTTTAACGGTTTATAAAGCGTCGGTGTGACGTTTTAAGCTACCGTTTAATCGGAAGATTAATAGAAAGAGAGAGTAAAGTATTAAAACCTTCCACCAACGCTATGATGCGAGCTAATAAATGCTCTTGTGACGGTAACAGAGTAACAATCTTATCTCTTATTAGTTTTCGTGTTAATTTACGCTGAAATTTATTTTGTCTGAATCGAGAATTTGGCTCTTCATGATTATTATTATTATTAACGTATTTAAATGTTAAAAATTCTTTCAATTAGAAACAATTTCTAACGATATAATAATGGAAGACCGTTTCAAGAACTTTGAAAAACCTAAACCAGAAACTTAATAACTTGCTAAAAGTGCTTTCTTTTAGAAATTATTTGATTCTCTAGAGATTTTTTTGAAAGCACTGAACAATTTATGACGTACGCGATATCGTAACGTTATACCAAAGAATATACAATATATATACATTGTATATTCTTTGTATTTTTTAATATACAATATATATACATTGTATATTCTTTGGTTATACTTTTCATTCATAAAACAATTTAATGAAATTGACTTTTAGTGATTCTGAATGAGCTTCGGAATCGTCAAAGCTACTTTGAACTTTAAACCAAGCCAATAAATCTTTATGAAATTATCAAAAGCTTCTTATATTTTGAAAGGACCCACACAACAAAAATATTGTATTATTTTAACAACGATAAACAACGAGAAGTTTGAGTTTAAAGTTTGAGTATAAATCGCTGCGTCTGCTGCAGGACTTTAGGCTTCTATGTCAATACTCAGGATCCTACCAATACCACTTACTGGGACTGCATTCGACAGGGCGTGCCACCCATACTCAGACGATGCGCTTCTGGAACTCGTCGTTCGTTGTTGTTCGTCGAACACCAACCAACAAGTATTCTAGTTCGCAAAGACTTTCCAAAAGGTTGTCTCAAAAGACTGAAACCTGTAGACTCCATCAATGTTTTTTTAAGCACTAACAAACTCTTATGAGAGCATTATTAAGTTGTGAGAAAACGTAAGAACCATCGAACTTTTTAGATCCAACCGACCTTTTTAAATTTTTCGAATGTAGACCAACGAGCATCCGATGAATGAATGAATGAATGAATGAATGAGTACAATACAATTTATCCAAAAGCTGTTGTTATCATGTTGTAGCCGAGCTCATTGGCCTACGTGGTATGGCCTACGTAAATCGTAATACAAAAAATACCGTCAATTTAATCAATACCAAGACCTAAAAATGTCAGATATTTCCAATGAAAGCTGATCAATGACGTCAATGCCACTTGATGTTTCTAAAAAAGGACTCCGAGATGAAAAAGAACGAGAAACAAGAAACAACAACAACCATAACAACCTTTAAAAAGCTACATTCGACATTTTTATGGTCGCTACTAATCAAAGAAAGTGATTGAATTTAAGCAGCTTAAATTAATTTTTACAATAAATATTGGATACCAAAGGAAAACACACACACACACACACACACCGACACATTTCGTTGGCTTCAATTTTTTGACAACGCAAAGCGGCTTAATTTAAAAACCATGCCAAAACATGCCCACAACATTAACAACAACAACAAACCAAATTTCCTTCGCACTGTCGTTTATTTTTCTTTTGCTTCTTCTTCTTCTTCCTGATCACTACCTGCCTTATTCTTATAATTGATCTGCTTAAAAGGAGAATGATCTAAATGAGAATGAATCATGGTCATCGCCAAAAGAGCGGTAATGGCGATGATGATGATGATAATGATGTTAACAGATCTGATAATTATAACCTGGTGAACTTAATTAAGCTAAGTTGAGCAACAACAATGAAACGCAGGTGTCAAAATTCGGCCGTAATAAGAAGCTTAACCCTTATAAGAACGTTAAACGAACAATTTTTTTTTACGTTTTTATGATTAAATAAAATTAGTTATTTAATTTATTTAATTTATTTTATTTTATTTTATTTTATTTTATTTTATTTTATTTTATTTTGTTTTATTTTATTTTATTTTATTTTATTTTATTTTATTTTATTTTATTTTATTTTATTTTATTTTATTTTATTTTATTTTATTTTATTTTATTTTATTTTATTTTATTTTATTTTATTTTATTTTATTTTATTTTATTTTATTTTATTTTATTTTATTTTATTTTATTTTATTTTATTTTATTTTATTTTATTTTATTTTATTTTATTTTATTTTATTTTATTTTATTTTATTTTATTTTATTTTATTTTATTTTATTTTATTTTATTTTATTTTATTTTATTTTATTTTATTTTATTTTATTTTATTTTATTTTATTTTATTTTATTTTATTTTATTTTATTTTATTTTATTTTATTTTATTTTATTTTATTTTATTTTATTTTATTTTATTTTATTTTATTTTATTTTATTTTATTTTATTTTATTTTATTTTATTTTATTTTATTTTATTTTATTTTATTTTATTTTATTTTATTTTATTTTATTTTATTTTATTTTATTTTATTTTATTTTATTTTATTTTATTTTATTTTATTTTATTTTATTTTATTTTATTTTATTTTATTTTATTTTATTTTATTTTATTTTATTTTATTTTATTTTATTTTATTTTATTAAATTTATAAAAAAGTATGTATGTATGTATGTACTTCAAAAGTAAAATTCAAAAATTATTTTTTTTTAATTAAAAATAATTTAAATTGAAATAAAATGAAATAATATGAACATCACTGTGTTATTATATTAAGCCAAAGCCATAGATGAACAAATTCATAATCTAGAAAAGTGCTCAAAATGTTTATTCAGTCTTTATCTAAATCGAGAGGAATATTTTAATATTTATCTTTCGAATTATTTAAATTAGATTAAAAAAGAGAGATTGAAAAATGGTTTCGAACTTCCAAGTTTTTGATTCGATGTTAAATATTTATTAATTCTTCTGAATCGATTCAGTCGAAGTCTAAATTCAAATTTGTACAATTGAGAGAAGCTTTCCCTCAAATTATCTTCATCGAAATCGATGTAAAAGCATCGAATAACTTACTCTCTAGAAAAAAGAAAAACCATCTTTAATTGTAAAATATCTCATAAATAGTTATATTCTCGTGTTCCTCAGTCTGGCGAACGTACAACTTATGAACAGTAGCCTCGATTTATAGCTTGTCAAAAGACTGTTCCATCCTGACCTTCCCAGAAAAATGCTTTTTAAAGAAAATATTTTTTACACAACATCAACATCTCCAGAGAAATAAACTTTCATGATTTCACAGATTTCGAAAATTAGAATATTAATAAAACTACAATAAAATATGCAATATACAATAATACAATAAATAATAAATACAAAACAAATATGAACCAGATAAAATAATAAAGTGAAAAATTTTACTGATGATCTTGAAATAACACAATTTCCATTAGAAACAGAAAACAGTCTACAAATACAAGAATTGATGGCATTAAAAGAGTTCGTGAGATAACCAGTTGACAGTTACCAACAGATTAAAACAAATTAATAAACATTTTTAAGACAATAAAATAAATAAGCCATTCTTAGTAATTATCAAAAATACAAAAAAATGAGTTCTTATTAGATTAGAAGTGATTATTTTTATATTCTCGTTCTACAATGATAAGAGAATACCTTTGTATCTGATATTCGGTCATTTCGTGTATTCGGTCAGTATAAAAAGGGGTCACTTGTGGGAATAAGTATCAAGTTGTTCTGTGACTTGCATTCAGAAGAAGTAACGTACAAGACTCATCATGAAAGCTGGTAAGTTTGAAAGGAATAACCTTTTCATTACTTTCGGAATAAAAAATAACAAATTCTTTTCAGTTTTCCTCTTCGCTTTACTCGCTGTGACCATTCTTGCTGCGGCCATGGCTGACACCGATGATTCACGTGGAAAGGTTTGTGTTCCCAAAGAACTCGACAGGCCGTGCGCTCACGGCGTCTGCTGCTGGAGTTTATTCTATCGATTCTATCGCAATAATCCGGATCCTGCCACTTACTGGGAATGCGTTCGAATTGGCCAGAAACCCATACTCAGACCATGCGCTCCTGGAACTCTCTACAGTTCGATAACAAGACGCTGTATCTATTCCAAGGATTGGCGTCCGATTCCTGCTTGTTCCCTCCGAGAAGAGTAAAGGGAGAGTGAAAGAGAAGTGAAGAAATTGCACTTCTTTTAATGCAATAATGAAATTCATTTTAATGCAATAATGAAATCAATAAATATTTGTTCGTTGTTGTTGTTGTGACAAGCAGCATAAAAAAAATTGCTTATTTGTCTTATTTTATTTTATTGAATTAATAAATTAGTAAACAATTTTTGACTTGAATATTGTCAGAATTTTACTGCGCAAAGACTCTCCAAAAGGTTGAGTCTATCTCAAAAGACTGAAACCTGTTGACTACTTTTTATAACATTCTCATAAGCGTTTCTTCGTGATTGAGTTTAGAGAAAACGAAAATATTCATTCAAGTTTTTAGAACCAACCGACCGGTGAGCAAACTTTTCAGGAAAATTTCTAAAATAGTAGAGGATCAGGTTTCAATCTACCATGACCTTCCCGCCAGAAAGAAAAATCTCTAAAAGAAGTAGCTGGAGAAAATATTAAATACTTCTTAATATATTTTTCTTAAAATTTTTAAGAAAGTAAGTACGATTTTTTAAGGAGTCAAGTGTTATATTAAACACGCGTACCCACAAGAAAAACATGCGCGAAAATCTCCGATATCAAAGATATTCTCTGTTATCAATAGAGCACGAGATTACGGATAGACTAATAAAAATTAGAATCATTTATAATCGGTCCATTTTACGAGTAAATTCAAAACGGTCTGAGCTGTATTTATTTTGTTTTATCTTTTTTCGTGGATTAATTTGGTAGCTTTTGGTAACCGTTATTTACTTAATTATTATCATGATTAATGTTTTCTTTAATAGGCTTCTGTTTAACCTTATTTTAAATCTTCAAAATTAAATCCAAATTTTAACGCTTACAAACAGCCTCCAAAGAGCTCCAAAAGACTTTCCAAAGAGCTTCAAAAGACCTTCCAAATATTCACAAATTTGGTGAGAAAAGATTTTCTTTATTGATATATATTTGATTATCGTAGATAACAATTTAGAAGAAGAGGCTAAAGTTGATTATTTTTTCAGATCTCGTCAACGATAATTTTTCCTTCAGCTTTTGCGAAATGAAAGAGCTAAAGTGTCTGTAGTTGTTATCATTTCTAAGCCTCTCTGATCCTTTTTAAGGGCAAACTGGGGTCGGTCTCCAGTCCCTGGCTGGAATACACCGTCTTGTCCGCGGATCGAAAAGCTTACCATCCGGGCAACGTCGGCGTATCGGATCAAGGTCCGGGCGAACACATTCCCAATAAGCCCCATTGTCCCAATTATTACGGAAGTTACCGAGTCCTCGGCAGCAGCAAGGTTTACCGTCACCATCAGGATCACAAGGCTGTTGTCCGACGACACTGGCAAGAACCACAGCGAGTAGAGCAAAAAATAAGACTAAAGAGAGAAGGAAGGGGGGAGAGAATAGAAATATGAGTATTTAAAACAGGATTTCTTATGAAGTATCCTCACTTGTTAAGACTTACCAGTTTTCATGTTGACTACGTTTGCAAGTCGAAGAAGAACTCATTAACTCTCTCCATGCAGGCACCTCTTTTTATACCCACACTTCAATAAAAAATATTCAGAAATTATCTTATCAGTAAAGAATCTTATTTTTCTGTAATATCGTTAGATTGATGTCGTTATCGGTATCATTGAGTTTATTTTAAGACTGGCGATTTACTTATTTATAATTAAATCGGATCAATTGGAATTTGAACCGAACCAATAAACCTTAATGGGCTCATTTCTAGGTTAATTTATAGGTTAATTTATTAGGTAATTTATTAGAGAAGACCTCAAGGATAATAACTTTACGAGTATAAAAAGCTCCTTTTGTTCATGTGTTTTTCAATTAAGAATTTACACTGCTTAACCCCTTGGTGCCCCCTGCTTAAATAATATATAGGTCACTAGAGTGACAACCTTGTAGTCCAAATGTCGTCCAGACTTTCCGAATGAGCACAAACCCGTGAAGTGCGCAAAACGAGTTCGTAATCTTAATTGATTAGATATTTTATTAATATTGTATTTTTTATTGAAGTGTGGGTATAAAAGAGGTGCCTGCATGGAGAGAGTTAATGAGTTCGTCTTCGACTTGCAAACGTAGTCAACATGAAAGCTGGTAAGTCGTAATAATTGAGGATACTTCATAAGAAATCCTTTTTTAAATACTCATATTTCTATTCTCTCCCCCCTTCCTTCTCTCTTTAGTCTTATTTTTTGCTCTACTCGCTGTGGTTCTTGCCAGTGTCGTCGGACAACAGCCATGTGATCCTGATGGTGACGGTAAACCTTGCTGCTGCCGAGGACTCGGTAACTTCCGTAATAATTGGGACAATGGGGCTTATTGGGAATGTGTTCGCCCGGACCTTGATCCGATACGCCGACGTTGCCCGGATGGTAAGCTTTTCGATCCGCGGACAAGACGGTGTATTCCAGCCAGGGATTGGAGGCCGACTCCAGTTTGCCCCTAAAGAGGATCAGAGAGACTTAGAAATGATAACAACTACAGACACTTTAGCTCTTTCATTTCGCAAAAGCTGAAGGAAAAATTATCGTTGACGAGATCTGAAAAAATAATCAACTTTAGCCTCTTCTTCTAAATTGTTATCTACGATAATCAAATATATATCAATAAAGAAAATCTTTTCTCACCAAATTTGTGAATATTTGGAAGGTCTTTTGAAGCTCTTTGGAAAAAAGTCTTTTGGAGCTCTTTGGAGGCTGTTTGTAAGCGTTAAAATTTGGATTTAATTTTGAAGATTTAAAATAAGGTTAAACAGAAACCTATTAAAGAGAACATTAATCATGATAATAATTAAGTAAATAACGGGTACCGAAAGCTACCAAATTAATCAACGAAAAAAGATAAAACAAAATAAATACAGCTTAGACCGTTTTGAATTTAAAATTCAACGATTATAAATGATTTTAATTTTTATAATTATATCTGTAATCTCGTGCTCGTGAGTACGCGTGTTTCATATAAGTTGACGTTTTAACAAAAAGAATTGAATGCATTCAGTATGGAATATCATACGATCTCATAAAAACTGGAATTAAACCGTATAACCTTATGAAAGATCGAAGATATTCTCTATAAATCCGCAAACAGACTCCATATATCGGACTACACTGCTTGGACGTTTTTTGCCCTTCTGAATGCGAGTCCAATGATATCTCGTAAGAAGTTTTTTAGATAAAAAATTCACCGTGCAACATGACAAACCCTCAAAACTTAGTTGGAAAAAAGGATATAGTGAAAGCTTGACGGGATGAAGCAATTCTGAATCGAATTCGGATTCAGAGCGTCAACAAAATTCAGAAGACTTAATTTCGTGGACCAATCGAATCGATTCTCGCCCTGCGAATAGAAACCGCCAAACAAACAACAATCAAGAATCGATGAATTTGTTCGGGTTCCTTTTTTTCTTCATTCTTTGTATGACAATTCGTTTTATAGACTTTTTGTTGCCGACTGTCATCAGAGACGTCGTCTACGTCTACGACCTCTTATAAAAAGGTCGCCAGCAAAGGATCCTGGTCCAAAATTAATTTCAAATCCAGCTTTTCAGAGTTAAATTGTGCTGTATTCATGCAATAATTAGTAAATTCATTGAATGCTTGTGGGTCTCCATTGACGTTGTGGAGAGACGTTGGTTGGTTCTAAAAACTTTGATGGATTTTACGTTTTCTCTTAAGTTAATCGCGAAGCAACTCTTACGAGAATGTTACAAAAAGTAGTCAACAGGTTTCAGTCTTTTGAGATAACCTTTTGAAAAGGTTTTGCGAAGTATCATTCCGTCAATATTCAAGTCAATAATTGTTTACTAATTTACTAATTCAATAGAATAAAATAAAACGAAGCAAGGATTTTTTTATGCTGCTTTTCACAACAACGGCGAACAAATCTTTATTGATTTCATTATTGCATTAAAATGAATTTCATTATTGCATTAAAAGAAGTGCAATTTCTTCACTTCTCTTTCACTCTCTCTTTACTCATCTCGGTGGGGACAAACTGGAATCAAACGCCAATCCTTGGAATAGATACAACGTCTTGTTATTGGATCGAAGAGAGTTCCAGGAGCGCATGGTCTGAGTATGGGTTTCTGGCCAACTCGAATGCATTCCCAGTAAGTTTCAGGGTCCGGATTATTGCGAAAGAATCGACAGAATAGAGTCTTGCAGCAGACGCCGCGATCGCACGGCTTGTCGAGTTTTTTGGGAATACAAATCTCTTCATGCGAATCATCAGTGTCAGCCATGGCCGCAGCAAGAATGGTCACAGTGAATAAAGCGAAAAGGAAAACTAAAAAGAATTTGTTATTTTTTATTCCGAAAGTAATGAAATGGTTATTCCTTTCAAACTTACCAGCTTTCATGATGAGTCTTGTACGTTACTTCTTCTGAATGCAAGTCACAGAACAACTTGATACTTATTCCCACAAGTGACCCCTTTTTATACTGACCGAATACACGAAATGACCGAATATCAGATACAAAGGTATTCTCTTATCATTGAAGAATAAGAATATAAAAATAAACACTTCTAATCTAATAAGAATTCATTTTTTTGTATTTTTGATAATTACTAAGAATGGTTTATTTATTTTCTTGTCTTATAAATGTTTATGAATTTGTTTTAATCTTTTGGTGATCGTCAACGTTAATAAACAATTTGTGTGGACCATTTTCTATTTTTAATGGAAATTGTGTTATTTTAATGAAAAAACAGTTTCCTTCAATTTCTGCCGAAATTCATTCAATCATTTTGTTTCAAATTGATTCTAGAAATTCAACAGAAAGTTGAAGAAAATGTTGAGAATATTAAACATAGATATTCTTCGAATGAATTTTATTTAATTTCATTGCAGAATCTATTTCAGATTTGTTATTCAGATTTTTCATTTTCAGATTTTAATAATATTTACAATTATTTGAAAGTAAAACGATTATAAACAAAAACGTTAAAAAATAAGTACGAAAAGTGAGACGCATTTAGTTTGAAAGCACAGCGATAAAACAGTGAGAAAGAACAACAACAAAAACATACAAAGATCGATAATAAACGGACAAATAAATTCGAGCAAAACCGAGCAACAACAACAATAAGAAACGATATGAATAAACTGAAGTCTGTAGAAGCAAACGATTTTGACTTTTCGGAAGAGTTAAAAACATAAAGGATCTCCTGCTTACTTTCTCTTTTTCTGCACTCACTCTCACCCTCACCCTCACCCTCACCCTCAGAAGCAAAATACTCGCAACAGATGCGCAACTCATTACGAAGCAGCAGCTAAGCGTTTAAATTCAATAAAAATTCATAACTTCATAATATTTATTTATAAATACAAATTTGCCGGGAAGAGGTAGTATAGAGGCAGGAACAGGGACGAGGACGAGGACGGGGTTAGAGATGAGGACATACAAAAGCACCCTTTCGCAAAAAGTACGTCATCTCAATTCTATGAAGGCCGCTGCGCCACGGCACGCCACCACTTGTTACGCCACTTGACACTTGACGTTTCTGTCAATTTCAATGTGTGTGTGTATGTTGGCGTAAGCATGTGTGATAGTGTTTGTAGGCGCAATATTAAGATTTTCTTTGTCGTTGGTTCATGATTGATTTTTTTTTCTTTGAAGTTTGTAACCTTTTCCGTCTCTCAACAGGTTTCCTGTCGACTGTTTTTCATCACCCTTTATGTATTTGTATGTATGTATGTTCCAGCCCGCGGGTACATATGTACATATATTCGAAGCGGGTCATAGCGTTTGAATACATTTTCGAACAATTTTGCGTTTAAAAAGAGTCAAGTTTTAAATTGCACTCGAGGCGATGAATTGAACGCTCGAGTTGAAAACTTTGCTGAACTTCGAGTATTTTAACAAAAAACCTTTTAAAAATGCAGGGTAATTTGTGTTAAAAATGCGGTGCAATGAATACCGCGAAAAAAATATACACAGTTCTAAATTTTAGCTTCTCTAAAAATTTGCTATAAAAGTAACATAGAATTTGAAAATTCGACATCGAAAATTGATTTGATTTATTTTATTCGTAGAGTTCAGGTCTAGAGTTTATACAATAGGTCTAGAGTCAATACATTCTCGCAGGAATGTGTGCCTTTTTGTCTCTGTCGACAGATCAGTCTGATCAGATCTATAGGTAGGTACATTCCAAATGCTTTTTCACCGACAAATATTTTACTCAGAACCCTGAAATTCGAGGTTATTTTTACGTTATATATTGTAAAGAAATTTAACCAAAAATTTGTCAGTATAACTTTGTGTTCTCTTCTCATTTTGATTTCATTTTCATAGAAGTTTTTTTGAATTTATAGAATTTTATGGTAATCCATTAGTCTGTTCTTCTTGCCGCCAGTCAATGAAATTGTGAAAAATTGTGTAGTGTCTTCATTGATTTATGACCTTAAATGAGTCCTTGATTATGGTTCTTCGCGTTTGTGTGTGTATGAAAAAAGCACCCTGTCAAAAACAATCAAAAAAGGATCGAACGTTAGATTTATGATATGTTTGCAAAACCAAATCTGTAGCCCTCACCCACCCTACTGCCCGTTTTAGCCTACTCTCTGCAGAGTATGAGTATGGCCTTCCACACAAAAAAAAAAAAAAAACCGAAAAAAACACATTGAAAATGTAGCTCCGTACACGATAATACAAATGTAATTGCGAATGTAATTCAGCGTAAACCTAATTTTATTGTAATTGTAATTTCATCGTATTTAAATGCTTTCCGAAGGTGACACAACAACAACAACAACAACAACAACAACAACAACAACAACGCCGCCGCAACGCATTCAAGTGTACCGTAACGAATTTGTGAAGTTTATGAGGTCGGTCGGTCGAGCGTTCTTTCGTTCGTTGAGGGTTAAACGAACCCTCTTTCGTTTGATTTTTTTGTTGTTTTTGTTGTTGTTGTAATTGTCGTTGTTTATATTTCTTTTGGGCTTTATTAAATAATGTGCGTTTTGATACGTTTCACGAGTGAGGTTATGTTTGAGCCGAGCTGTCAACTTGAACTTTTATATTCGGGCGCTGATGAGGGCGGTTGGCATGACACGACAGGGCAGGGCAGGGCAGCGCACGGAGAGTGCTGAAGAGGCAGACATTTAATGCTGAATAATAATGGAAATAATAAAAGTTATTAAATGTGTTGACAGTTGAAATGTCAAGCGGGAGAGGGAGAGATTAGAGTATGGTGATTAAGATGAGAAGAAGGACAAAGAGAAGGTAGCTCGTAGTTGAATCTGGAAACTTCCGAACTTCCGAAGCAGAAATCCTTCAAACTTTAGAAACTTTAAGAGGAAAAATATAAGTGAAAATAAAGGAAAACAAATTTAAATTGATATTTTAAAATATTTAATTATTTTAAAATTAAAATTCCACAATTTTATTTATCGTAAAATTAACTTTTCATTCATCGAGAGTTGTTATTATTGGTCACTGAAATAACTTTATTAGCATACAGCTGCTAAAAAATTAAGGAAGGAATTAAGTAATTAACCAATAAGCATTCTTTAGAACCATTTTTGGACCTAAAAAAAATTGCCGGAATTCTAAAAACTTACAAAAGATTAACGGAAATAATCTCTATGTTATCGATAAACACTGTTTTCTTTATCGGAAAATGCCCGTCAGGAAAATCTCTTCAATACGCGAACTAGAGAGAATGTTTTCCGCCCCGAAATTGGGTCGGTACACCAATTTCTGTTTTAGAAAAAGTCACAAATAAAAGAGAGAACGAGACAAAATTTAAATTAATTAAAAAAATTAATAATTTCACATATTTTTTTTGAAGATTTACAATTTTTTGTAACATTTCTTTCAAGAAACTGATGCTAAAGCTTTAAATAATTTCTCTACAAACGTAAGGACGTAAGGAGGACGACATTGAAACCGATTGAAAGAGATCCTTCTTGAAAGAGGTACCCGCATGATCATACATATAGTCCGATTTCAAAGGACTTACTTTGTTGGCTTTTTTCTTTGGTTTGGTTTTTTGTTGTTGTCATTGCCGACAAAGCGTACCGACAAAGCCTATGACGAGGACGAAAGACGAAAGAGGTCGATCGAGGACCGTGTCGCAATTAATTAAAACGCACAAAATTAACGATGAGCTTTTTTTTAATTAATCATCTATGGAATTTTGTTGTCTACCAGAGGCAACAAAGAAACCAGCCACGAACCGGTACGTGTCGTGGTACGTTCTTGGGCTACGATTTTTTTTACAACTGAACTGTTTTGAGTAATCCTTTTTTTTCTCTCGGCTCCTCAACTCCACTTTACTCGTGCTCTTAAACGGTTTGCTGTTTTGCTTGTGCTTCTTCTTTCTCTTTCTCCTTCTTCTTTTTCTGAGTTCAATTCATTTTCCGCGTCTTGAGCTGTCTCATTACCCTTTGTCGGTTCGCCGCAGCGGCATCCGATTACATCCGATCGGCTTTGTTCGGCTGGCTTTTTTGTTCGCCCGAAGACGCCTTTGATTTTGTATGAAAAGAGCCGCCGCCGCCACAATCATTCGGCATCATCATCGTTATTAAAATTTCTTTATCTACGATTTGTCTTAAATTCGTCCTTCACTAGTATGTGTGTGTGTGTGTGTGTGTGTGTGTGTGATTTTTTGCTGCTCAAACTGTTGCCGCAAACATGCACCATGCAGATGGTCGATCGATGGGTCGATGGGTCGATGGGTCGATCCTCGTGGGGCGTTCGCTCTAAATGACGAACGCAATTTAAGTTGTAAAACGTGCGCGAGTATGTGTTAAAGTGTGTCAGTGCCGGTGCATGTGTGTTGTTATCCTTTTGCCAGCCTTGACCAAATTACTCTCAAGGGATTTTTTCGTATCGAGTTTAAGCGACCCGCGACCCGCGACCTGAGACCAGCGACCGACGCGGTTAAGCCGGCACACGTGATTTCTATTAGTATCAAATAAACTGAAATTAATTCACAACAAATGAAAAACAGTAGAAGAAGAAGAAAAGGTGCCCCCCAAAAAAACTCACAAAGATTTATATAAAAAAAAACAGTTTTTGTGAGAAAAAAACTCCTTCCTCAGTTTGACAGTTTTTTTTTTAAGTCAAACTTCAGCTTTTTTTTTTCTTTGTTTAAGTATAACCACTTTTCGGCGAAAACCACCAGGGACGAAATGAAATGAAATTAAGGGTACGAGGAGGCAACCCTTAACGCGGTGAACGCGGTTAATTAGACCGATTTATGACACTACTCCCTCCACAAATTACTAACACACACACACACACCAGCACACCCACCCACATGCTCTTACAACTAACCATACTCAAAAGGATATGTTTTTGCTGGCTCAAGGATTTCGTTAAAAGAATTTTTATTAGCGGTTCCTGCAGCTGCTTCGAAAAAATATTGCTTAAACTGTGTTTATTTGAGGCATTGTTGTTGTTGTTGTTGTTGTTGCTTTTTGTTGTTGCTTTTTGTTGTTGCGCCAACCTTTTGTGTTCGTCCCTCCAGGAGTCGTTCGACCGCTTTAATAAAAAACCACCGTCGCAAAAACAACAACAACAAGCGCAAGTCTTTTTTCAAATGAAAAGAAAACAAAGTTGTTGTTGTTCTAATTGTGTCCATTGTAATAGTTATTTACACTTTAATTGTTGTTGTTGTTGTTGTTGTTGTTGTTGTTATTTTTGATTTTTTGTCTTTTTTTTCCAACAAAAAACCATTCCCGTGAAGTGTCCTTTACTTCACTTGAAGTGAAATGCATTCACTCACTTCCATCAGACTTGTTGGGCAGTTGTTGTTGTTGTTGTTGTTGTTAGATGTACATATGTATTATTATACAATTAAAAAATCCTTTGTAGATTGGAGAGAGAAAGCAAAAAGTGCGCTAATTGTTAAACGCCTCTTTTCAGGAATCATAAATTAGTAGAATCCTTAGGACGATTCTGGATGTATTTTTTTTTTAATATTTTTCTATATAATAACAAATAATCGATTTGAAATAATATTTATAGGCTTGAACAATACTATTTTTTTTTTTGTGAAAAAAGATTTTTGTGAAAGAGCTAAAGAAGTTTGAAGAATTTTTCAATCAAAAATAAGACAACCCTTCGCCGCGGCGTGCCATTTGGCCTCTAACTCTTGGCCTCCAAGAGTTTCCTGAACTCTTCAAATTTCTTTGGGTCAAAAAACGCTGAAACGCTGAAAATTTAAGGTTTTCGTTATAAAAGAGGTACTAAAATTATGGTATTTAAAGTCACGAAGAGTTGGCATATTTTTAGAAATTTTTGGCAAATAAATTAATGGTTTTTTAAAGATTAATGATTACAATCATGCGGTTTTTTTTTTGAAAATATTAAATATTTTTCAAAAATTTTAAATATTAAAAATATAAAGTACAAAGAGCAAGTATTTTAAATTTCTTTAAGGTTTTTGTTATACCGCAATCGTAATGGTCTTTAATTATAGGAAAAAGGCTCACTTTCTTTCGAGACCACTTTGATTGTATTCTGATGAAAATTTGATTGTATTTTGCGTCGTCACTAGAATCATTATAATTCCTGATTACTTCGTAGGCAGAAATTTTTAGTTAAAAATCGCAGTATTTAAACGAACCTGAAACGTTGAATACTTTATAAAGAACTTCTTTCGAGTGGAAATGACTTTGACGATTACTACGTCACTTACTCGGTAATCAGTAGATTTCCGAGACGAAATTGTCATCAGTTTAAATAAAGTCTGCTTAGACGAAAAATAAAAGTAAAAAGTCACATAGTTTCAGTCGATAAAGAGGAGAGAAGAAAAGAGAAGTCGTCCCTTTAATAAAAGGTACGGAAAAGGTACGCAAACTAAATACACTATAAATACTTTATGCAAACAAATACAACCACAACAACAACAACAAGAAGAAGAACAACGACGACAAAACAACTTCCGGCATTATTGAATGAAGGCCAGGAAATAAGGAAGGAATGATGGTGGATGCCCCGAAAGAAGGGCAAGGGACAAGAGAAATATAAAACGGAAAAGCCTGCTAATAAAGGATTTCCATTTCTTTTTGTTCTATAGTATTTATTTATTCATTTCGGTGGCATTTAGCATTGTAATAAAATGTAATGTTAGACGCAACACGCTTCAAAGCAACAACAACACCGACGGCAACAACCATTAACAAACAATTTGCCACAAAATATCTAAAAACGTAAAAGAACAAGAACAACAAACAGCAAGCACAAGAACGAAAGAAAATCAGCCCCCGAAAATCAAAAATCCTGCAACGCATTCACACGAAACAAGAGCAGCAGGCACTAAAATTGCACTGTGTGTCCTGCCATCCCAGTAGGAAAATGGTACATGAAATTGAAAGGCAATTGGTTAAAATTGTATTCGCCAAAGAAAACAGTAGAAATAACTACCAAAAGTATTGGTTAACTGTACGAATGGTGAAAATAACAACCACATTGTAAATGCAGAGTAAAAATAGTGAAAATAATCATAAAATTCCCAAAATCCAGAATAAAAATAACTATAAAATCTGTAACTTAATTGTAAAAATGTAAAAAAAACCCATAAAAACTTTAATTTATCAGCAAAAAATGCTAAAAATAACTAATAAAACTATAAATTTATGGTAAAGTTGTTAAAAGTGACTATAAAAATTACAAATTAACTGTACAAATAACCACAAAAACTGTAAGTTAGTCGTAAAAATAGTGAAAATAACCATCAACCGGGTTGAAAAGTCTTAGAAAGTCTTAAAAACTCACAAAAATCTAAATTTTAGACCTTAAGGGTTATAGTAGAATTAGTAACACAAAGTTAACTCTGAAAGAGTCAGAAGCTGCCCCTCGGTAGGGCTGGTGTAAAATCAATCGAGTGATTTGACCGCAGAAGCAGTTAAGTTAACACTTTTATTGAAATAATACACTAAAAGCATGCAAAAGAATTTGAAAAATTAAAAAGTTGACACAATTTTAATAGCGTTTTTTTACTATTTTCACAGTAAGTTCAAAGTTTTAATGGCTGCTTAACTTTCTTCGGTTTCTTCGGTTAGTGCGCCATTAACCACGGAGTGTTATTACACCCCGCCAGTTTGTTTAGACGCATATTTCAGCGATGATTTCTTAAACGAAACAACGGCAGGCATGCTGCACTTTCCTGCAGGGTGCATGCGAGCGAACACTGTGTGCGCTGGGCGTGGGGCGCACAGTGTTCGCGTGCATAAGTCTATGATTTCTGCAGATTCTCTAACGAATATCCGCCTTCCTTCCTTTCATATTTTTTTTTCCTAGCCCGACCAACAGTGGGTCACTATGTCTGCCTCCTCGTCGCTGTCGCTTGTACGCTGACGCACTGCGTAAGCTCTCAATTTGACATTTTTTGTTGTTGACATTTTTCGGTGACTGTTGATCGAAAGGGCGTCATTTGTTTTTCAAGCCAACGTGTATTATTTAACTGACTGTCTCATTCCCGTTTACCCACGTCCCTTTCCAGCGCTTTCTTCATGGCCTGGTGCGGCTTCGGTCCTGCCCCGTTCTTTATTCGGTGACGTTTGGGAGTCGTTCGTTACACGTGGCGCGTATTTAATTAGCCCGACAGTGTTTGCGAGCATGAAGGAAGCCTGTTAAGGGGGTTGGACATAGGTGGGGGGAGGGGGGTGGGGGATTGAGTAGAGGAAGTGAAGAGGCACGCATCTTTTGTGCCATTTAATAAGCAGTTAAATCGACGACAAACGCACGCATTCGACGCCGCAGCTTCCTTGCCTGGCTTCGCAGCGGGCGACCGCCGCAGGATAAAGAGAATCGAAGCGAACGAACGAACGAATCGTCACTAGATTTGCAACATAATAATTAATAAAATACTGACGTATACGAATTTGGCCAAAAGGCAAATTGACAATGATGATGACTGGTTGCTTGCATACTTAATAATGCACGCAAAATAAGGAAGGAAGAGAGGAAGGAAGGAAGGAAAGAAGGAAGGAAGGAAGCAAGGAAGGAAGGGAGGTAGAAGGCATAAGAGAAAGAGATGTCTTCTTCCTTCGCCGCTCTCTGACTTCAGCTTAATCAAATTTTTCTCATCAATTAAATTTTTGCAAAATGGTTGCTTTGGAGCATCCACTCGACCGTTCTTAATGCGCAGACTCTGCGCGTATTTCTACAAAGTGATGGATGCTGAGGGTGGGGAGGGGGGGGGGGGGGGGTTAGAAGCTGGGGTGGTTACACCGCTTTTTCTGGGTTACTTATTTCCGGCCAATCTTCTCAATATTCACAAAATGATGATGAAGATAACAAATAAAAGGGCGGGGGCGAGGGCGAGGTTCTTCCTCCAAAATGGCGACGACCTCTTCCATACTCCACAAAAGAAGAGTGTGTGTGTGTATTGTTGATTCAATCGTTTTTTGGTGAAATTACTTTATATTTCTTTGCTCAAAAGTCAAAAATCCTTTAAGCATTTTCTAAAATTCCGCATAATTTTTGGTCAAGTTTTAGAAAGTAAAAGTTTTTGGTTACTAAAGCATTTTCTTTTAATAATTTTTTCCACTTTATTACTTTTCTTGTTGGTGTCGATTTTTTTTTTTTACGGTTTAAAGTTTCATGAAAGAAGTTGCATCGAAAAAACGGCAGATCGTGTGCGTTTTTCGACGGCAGATCCTTCATTTATCGAAGGATTCATTTTATCTAATTTGAGCTCTAATTTGTCTTAATTATTAACCGCCCTAAAGTTAGTAAACTAAACTTAAAAAATATGCAGATAATAAGCCTGCTAAAAGAGAACCGAACCGAGTACATTTTCACATTTAGCTTCACATTCTTTTTAGTTTTATTTGTTATAAACTCAAATAAAAAAAGGCTTACCCAAATGTAATTTACCAAAAAGAGGTGATTTTTGACCGAAAACCAAGATATTTGAACGATATTATCCAACAAATTTGCTTCAGAAAAGATCTTGAAGATGCCTTCATTTAAGATTTTCAATGAAATTATAGGTTCATAGACGTGGTAAGGTTAGTTAAGGAGCTATAATGACTCCATGGGTCGATACACTCTTTTATGTTCTCTTTTTGTAGTCCATTCTATAGCCATTATAAGGTTGAAAAGTCTTAAAAGGTGTTGAAAAATCACAAAAATCTAAATTTTAGACCTTAAGAGTTATAGAATTGGTAACTGCTCCTCGGTAGGGCTGGTGTTAAATTAATCAACTCTTTGATGGATGATGATGATAATGATGATTATGGCTTTTCATCATTGATGATGAGACCAAACCAAACCAAATCAACTCAAACGAAACCAAACCAAACCATTTCAATGACCTGCTTTCAATCGATATGACGTGACCTGACGTGACGCGGCGTGACGTGACGTGACCTGACGTGAACACCATTCGTTTCGAGCGTTTTAAGCCTTAAGTGATTAAGTTGCGGCTAATAAATGATTTTCCATTTAATTGCTGAATACGAAATTACATCGTCAAGTGTTCTATTACGACATAAAAGTGGGGGGAAGGAGGACGTGGAAAAGGCCAAGAATTTTGCAACATTTTTAAATAATTAGTACCAAACAAAAGAGTTTTATGGCGAGCGCTATAAAGAGTCAGTCTTTCATTAAGTTTAACACTAATCAATTTAATTGCTAGTGTTGTTGTTGTTAGTGTTGTTGTAGCTATTGTAATTGATAGTTTTATAGAAAATTTCCTTAAACGAAATTAAAACATGTAGCTATACCCTACAGGCGGTCACTGGCACAATCACGCCAAAAAAAAAAAAAAAAAAACATTACAACAAAATTTTTTGTTTGTGTTTTCTTTGAAATCATGCATGTATGCACGGCATCATATAATTTAAACACGTCATACTTGATTACGTCCGATATAATTGTAGAGCATTGCTCTGGCTCTAACGCAGTCATGCTGAGACGTACCGAAACGTACCGAGACGATATTGATACGTTGACGGCGCCGTTAACATGAAAAACAGTAAAATGAATGGAAGATAAAGGGAATGGAGGGACGGAGAGACAAACAGAGCGACTCCTAGACCGAGAGTCCTGCAAATAAATTTTTTAATTTGATTTCTGTTCCTGATTCGTTGAACGATTTAATTGATTTAAAAGCAGTTTTTAGCTTTTTTAGCACTTTTGTCTTCTTCTTTTTGCAGTAATTTTGCCCTCTTGCCCTTTGCCCCCCTTTATCACTTCCGAGGGACGGGCACACACACTCTCGCCGGGCGGTAATATTTAAAATTTTAGTTTTGAAGTGCCCTACTTTTCGCAAACAGAAGGGAGGGAGGAAGTTAGGGAGGTAGGGAGGAGTGGTAAGGAAGAATGAGAGGGCAGCAGGAAGGTAGCTTACCGCCTGTTACCTAACAAAGCTTCAAAACCGGCTGACCTTCAAACGTTATAATGAAAGATTGAGGGCAAAGGTAGCTGCGGAGAAGGTAAATATTTTTGAAAAAAACCAAATTGCATAAATCAGAAGTGTGTGTGTGTGTTTGTGTGTGTGTGACCCTTTTTACTCATTCAAAAAATTACTACAATGGAAATTATGACATTTTTGACAGCTTTCAAATAAATCTCCGCCGGTTGGCGCGCCGGCTTCTCTCCCTCTCTCTTCCCCCCTAACCCATCTCTTCCATTCACTCCCTCCCTCCCTCCATGCCTTTTCGCTCTCTTTGTCTTTCATCTTTAACAAAGATATTCTCCTTTGTACAACATCGTCACAATCAACATTCAACGTTCGTCCGTTCGTGGCCTGTCTTTACCCCTTCAGCTTGTTTACTTCCCATCCTGTCCTTCTTCTTCTTCTTTCTCCTTCTTCCTCCTCCTCCCGCTCCTCTTTTTCAAACATCGTCAACTTTGAAATTGAATTAATGAAAACAAAGACCACAGGATATATTTTAATTAGTTAACGAACCGACAAGGATATTAATTTACAGGGCAATATACTACACAACAACAACAACAACATGAACAACAACAACAATAGAAATCTGCTCAACAATGTCCCGACAGCAGCAATAATAACGACTACAGCGGCGTCATTCTAAAAGGCTGCCGCTGTACGATCGTTTTTTTGACTAAAAATGAAAGACCGGTTCATGCATAAGCTAAGAAAGAATGAGTCCAAGCTAAAACTTTAAACAATTTCGAAACATTTTTGTATTCTATGGAAATTCTTACCCGATTTGTGACTCATTTTGTGGTTTGATATCCATTAAATTACGTCGTAAATATTTTTATTTGAAATTGTGTAAATTTTATTTGAAGTTCAGAAGGTTTTTTTTTTAATTTTATGGAACGCTGCAGATAAAATCGATTTGTCTTTCGTTTTTAAAAACAATTTGTATGCTCTTTCTTTGGATTTTAACGCAGAAATTGGGGCACGTTGCACGCACCAAAATATGTACATTACTTTTCAATTTCAATTTCTTCCTTTTTGAGATTTTTTTAGGGATTTTTTTTTGCTGCGAAAAATGCTGAAAAAAAAATTTTAATCGTTTTACTTCGTTTCGAGCAAATGGAGCAAATTCACTTCGTGAATTGAAATTGACTTCATGATGAAGAAAAATTGACATCATTTGCTGATATTGCATCACATAAAACGAGAAAAAAAATCTGGAAAATTTTTAAAAGAAATTTCTTTGAGAAAAAACGTTAACGCAAATAAGTACAATTCTAATAAAAAAGTGGTCCAAATGTTTTCTCCTTCTTTTTCTTCTTCTTCTTCTTATTCTGCTTCTTCTTCTCCTCCTTTTTTTCTCTTCTTTTTCTTTTACTTCTTCTTCTTCTTCTTCTTCAACCAAAAATCAACCAAAGCTTCTCGTCAAAAAAGCACTTTGTCCAGAGTGGAGCTAAAAGTGATAGACAGGTCACTTTTGTGAACCAAATTTTTCCTTCTTCTTCTTCATCTTCTTATTCTGCTTCTTCTTCTTTTTTTTTTTAATCCAAAAATCAACCTTCTTCTCATTAGGTCTTCTCATTAAAATAGAAGGACTTTGTCTCTCCTTTAGCTTCTAACTCTTAAGATCCTTCCTTTTTCTTCTTTTTCTTCTTCTTCTTATTTTCTTTAACCAAAGATCAACGCAGTCTTTTCATCAAAAAAGAAACAATTTATCCACAGGATAACAAAAGGAGATAACCATAAGATACTCGCTATGCGAATACTTAGAAAAGTTGTCCTTCTTTTCTAATCTCCCTTCACCACCCCTCCTCTCCCCCCCCCCCTCCCCCTCCTACACTCTTACTTCTCCCATTTTTTTCTTCCATTGTCCATCATTTTCCACAATTTTCCATTGCTCTTTAATCCCGGCCAAACAGCAACAATAAAAATACTCCCAACAACAACAAAAACTGCTTCATATCTTTTTGCTCTTTAAGCTCTTCTGTGTTAAAAGTCAATTTTCCAATTTGCAAAACTGTCAGAAACATTTGAAAAGCAATTTGCGGGCGCTTTTCTCTCTTCCTCTCTTCCTCTCTTCCTCTTTTTCTGTTTACTGCTGCGTCCTTGCTTTATCAACGGTACCAACCTCCGGTACGTACAGATCTCATTGTAGGTAAAACCATGGCATACAACTAGGTTGAAGTTGTTGTTGTTGTTGTTGTTGTTATTGGTTGGTTGGTGCTCCTGTTGGTCCTGCTGCTGCTGCTGCTGCTTTTGCTTTCGCCTGCGACGGAATAAGTTTTCCAATAAAATTTGAAAGGACTCCGCAAACCGTCCAAAGTTTATGAAAGAGATTAAAGTTGAAAGCTAACTAAGTTTAAGTAGTGTGTGTGTGTGTGTGTGTGTGTGTGTGTGTGTGTGTGTGTGTGTTAGCGAAAGTGGGAGTGGGAGAGAGTCTGCTTGAGCGGCTTCTGGATGAGAGAAAGACCTCTTCAGGGAGGGTCATGTTGGTGTAACGCCCTCTTTTCGAAAATCTTCAATGAAACTGAAAACTTCTCTCTAACTTTGGACGCAAAGATATTTACGTGCCTGTGCGTTTTCTCTGTGCTCTTTTTCTGCGCATTTGCACTCTCTTTCATTTACTCCAGCACACAGAGTGCAGCTCTCCACGTGCACACGCACACCATCATAACCGTATGGCATTCATTAAACGCATCAGAGATGAAAAGTTCAAAAGTGGTTGGTTGTTGCTTGTTTGTTTAGCGCTCGCGCTCTCTCTCTCTCTCTCACTAACTTGGAGAGCGGCTGGTTGGAGAATGGGTGGGTGGGGCAATGGGTGGTTGTTGGTGGTGGTGGTGACTATGAACGTGGTCGTAACTGTTTTCAACTGAACTGGAAAATATCAAGTCAATTTTATTGCTCTCAATCAGCCAGAAACAGTTTTAACGGCGTCTATAAAAAGGTCGACTGTGTGTAGAAAATTTATGTGTGTGTGGATGGGTGTTCGTGTGTGTGTGTGTGTGTGTGTGTGTGTGTTCATTTTCATTATGGCACGCCATGAATGGAAATTACAAAATTGATTTTGCTGATTT
Organism: Conops quadrifasciatus; assembly: GCA_949752815.1. Taxonomy (NCBI): domain Eukaryota; kingdom Metazoa; phylum Arthropoda; class Insecta; order Diptera; family Conopidae; genus Conops; species Conops quadrifasciatus. The sequence goes on along the minus strand of OX457077.1, from coordinate 12,462,060 downwards.
AATTAAAATGAAGAAGCAAGTGCAAATTATAAAAGCTAAGATGATAATGATGATGATGAGGATGAGGATAAGCGTGATGTTTGACTGAACGACGATGAGAATGATGATGATGATGATGACGGCGAATTTTGGTGCTAACAGTGATTAATAACGATGATGATGATGACGTCGCTGGCGATGAGAAAGAAGACGTTGACGCCTGACAATGTTGTCGGTAAGAACGAGGCTGAAAAAAGAGGCGGGGTGCGGTGCAATGGCGTCGACTACGACAACAACAACTACGTAGAGCAGCTTGACAATCTTGATGAGCAGCGGTTTTGCGGTGCTGCTGCGGAGAGAGACGAGAAAGCCGGAAACAGACGGGAGATTGCTCATAAGTGTCAAAATAAATACATTTTTCATCACCCGCCTCTCGCCTCCCCTCCTCTGCCTCCGGCCACTCTGAAACAGGGTCATTTTACTTGTTAATGCTTTTCCCATTACGTTTTTGTCTTAAAAGTAATGGAATGAGTATGAAAAATTTTACTTTTTTAATTCTGTTTTTTTTTAATTATTTTTTTTCTTTCTTTTGTTTGAAGCTTAAAAAAATTGCTTTAAAAGGTTATTTATTTTGTCTGTTTTAATTATTGCACTTTTTTTATATTTTGTCTGTAGCTTTTTCGAAAAACGGAAAATTTCGGAAAAGTTCTCGTTCGAAACTTTCGATGTTTTCGATGTGAAAAAAGGTTTTCAGCATCGCGATATATGTACATAACATATATACATAACAGATTTTAAAGAACATCTGATCGTTTTTAGAGTATAATAATCGATACATCTTTTGCAACTTAAAATATTGCCTTAGTTAAAATTAAATACAGTAAAACAAAAAAAAAAAAATAAAACAAAATTAAACAAAAACAAAAATAAAATAAAATAAATAAAATTAAAATAAAATAAAATACAAAAATAAATTATACAAAAATATAAAAAATTAAATAAAAGAGTTCAATTAAAAAAAATATACACTATAAAATATATTTACTTTATTTTAATTATTCTGTTTTTAAATTTTTAATTGTAAATTAAACAAAAAAATGTAAAAAGTAAGTAAAGAAATTAAATAAAATATGTAAATATATTTTATATTTTATAATACATATTTTATTTTATTTAATTTTCTTATTTAATTTTTTTAATTTTTATTTCCGTTATACTTTTTTAAAAAGGTTATTATACCTAATTTTTTTTATTAAAAAACAATAATGTTACCTACATATGTATATAAAAAAACAATAAATTTAAAAAAATTTTAGATTTAATACAATAATAAAATAAAAAAATTAAACAAAAATAAAAAACGAAGTAAAATAAAAAAAACGATTTTTTAAATTAAAAAGAAATAACTTAACTTTTTTTAAATTTATAAAAAAGTAAAATAAAAATAATTAAAAAAATTATGAAATAATAAATACAACAAAAATAAAAACGTCAATAAATTAAAACAAAAAACTAAAGTGAAAAGAATATAAAAAAAAATTAAATAAAAATAAAATAATGAGCTTTTTATCATTATATGTATATTAGTTAATTTTGTATCTGCTGCAGAGAGTATTATTTGGTTATTTTTATCAATTTTTTTTTAATTTTATGGAAGTCAGTCGATTTCTCTTCAAACCAGTTTTGTTTCTGTGCCCTTTTCTTCTTGCCTTTAGTAAAATTGTAAACAAAATTTTTTGAAAATAAAATACAAATATTTTTCGAAATAATATTTCTAAATAATATATAAGATCGCTAACTCAGACGAAAACGCTGACGCTGACGCTGACGCTAACGCAACGACCACGCTGCGACACGTCATGGCGCAACAACAATAACAACAACAACAACAACAACAACAATCACCGCAATAACAAACACGAAGCGGATACAACCGAAACTTAATTTCCAACTAAATTAATGTAATTACAACAACAACGCAACAACAACGCAACAACAACGAACGACCGAATGAATAAATAAATGAACGAACGAACGAACGAACGAACGAACTAATTGGGTGATGGCAAAACAAAATGGCGTCAGTAAAGCTCAAATTAATAAAGAGAGAAAATAAGACAGGAAGGAAAAAAACACACCATTAGTAGTGCAGTGAAGATAAACAAACAAACATACACAGATGGAGAGATAGAGAGGGATAGAGAGAGATGGTGAGAGCGCCCGCCCGAGAGAGAGAGGGATGACTGATTGTGGATGACAGATTAGAGAATTAAATGAGTGCAATTAGCGCACAATCCGGATGTTGTCTAAATGGTCGGTGACGGTGAGAGAAAGAAGCTACTAATTGGTAGGATGGTGTCGAGAGAGAAAGAGTGAGAGAGAGAGGGAGCGAGAGGAGGGAAGTGTGACAGACGACCAAAGACGAAAAGTGCTGCCAAAAGATTGCAAAGAAACAAAAACAGGAGGGTTGACGGCGGTGATAAAAATTCTCGGTGAAAAAAGGAAGTAATTAACTGCCACACTATGCAGAGAGAGAGAGAGAGGGATAGAGAGCGCGGTGAAGTAGTGAAAGGGTGCGGTGAAAGAGAGAGGAGGGAAGGCAGGAGGCGCGGAAAAGATAATATTATTTTCATTTTGTCATGGTTTTCAGAAGGAAAGAATAACGAGACCCCAAAAAAAAAAAAAAACTGTGAAAAAGAAGCAATAAAAAATGGTTTATGCGCCTCTGGCAGATGAATTATCGTTCAACTTTCCGAGAAGTGAAGATAATTTCTTCGTTCAGGTTTTTGCAAAAAAAAAAAAACAAAAATTATTAATCGTGACGACGTGTCGCGTCGTGACAGGCTTGAGGAGAGAAGATAATTTCTTCGTTAAGATTTTCGCAAAAAAAAAATAATAAAAAAAAAATAATAAAAAAAAAAATAAAAATAAAAAAAATAAAAATAAAAAAGAACAAACAAATTAAAATAGTTCTTAACGCATGGCATGAGAAAGAAAAATTTCTTGTTTCTTCGTTAAGTTCGTTAAGTATTCCGACAGGGTTGGATTGCGCTGCGCGAACATTCAGAACGAAAGCGTGGGGCAATAACGACCCTTTAAAGCCATTAAAAACTAGAGTCTAAAGAGTAAAAAAGCCTTTTTTTAATGGCTCTAATACAGTTTAGACTCTCGAGTTTAGACGACAAAGGCGTTTTCATTCTAATCGAATCCAAAGACCGCAACAAGTCAGACGTTTCCGATCGGAATTTGAGATCTTCCGAGAAGAGGATCGCGTCTTTTCATGACTTCTTCGATCGATAGAACTGTTTTCAGTCGAAACAAGAACTCAAATCTCGGCAAATCTCGTCTTAATGTTACTTTTGCAAACTAATTTTAAAAGCAACAAAATCGAAATCGCAAATTCCGAACACTTTTTGATCCTCACGGAAATTTCATGCGTTCCTTTATTTTCTTGAAATTTCATAACAGATCTTCTTCTTTCTCTTTTATACATACATACTTTCCTTGCTCTTTAAAATAATCCTTGAATTTTCTTCTTCTTCTTCTTCTTTTACTTTATTTTTTTGCTGTAGGTTTGGTTCCAGAATCGTCGTGCCAAATGGCGTCGCCAAGAGAAGTCGGAAAGCTTACGTCTGGGACTTACGCACTTCACGCAGTTGCCGCATCGCTTGGGCTGCGGCGGTTCCGGCCTGCCCATCGATCCCTGGCTGTCGCCACCATTACTGTCGGCTCTGCCAGGTACGAGCACACCCCCAACACCCTCACCCTCACCCTCACCCACCCCAAGACCCTCACTTGCAGTCGCACACACTCTTCTCTACTCTTCTCTTCTCTTCTCAATCATTTTCACTTTTTATAACAAAACATTTCCAGTTCTTTTCTATTCATCTCCCCCTTCGTCATTCGGCAGGTTTCCTCTCCCACCCGCAGAACGTCTACCCCAGCTATTTGACGCCCCCTCTTAGTCTGGCCCCGCCGAACCTGACGATGAGCAGCCTGGCCGCCATGGGTCATCATGCGCACGGTCCGCACGGCCCGCACAGTCTGCATCTGGGGCCGCCCGTGCACCTGCCGCCACCGCAGCTGCAGCAACATCAACCGACGCCTCCGCCTCCGCTGCCGCCGTCAACGTCAACGTCGTCGTCCGCTGCGTCGCAAGCGGCACATCATGGCGTGCATTTGTCTCATTTGTCACCGCATTTGTCACGCATGTCACCACAAAGTCTGACCACAAACTCACCACAGCTGAGTGCGCTGGCAGCGGTGGCTGCTGGGGCTGCTGGAACCTCTGCAGGCATTAATAACTGCAACAACAAACACAACAACTCGCTGAGCACGTCGCTGGCAGCAGCCACGGCCGGCACAACAGCACTGAGGACGCCACCATTGCCGCTACCTCCACCGCCATCGCTCAGAAACTCACCACATCCCACGCTGTCAGTCTCCGCCTCCTCCGCCACCTCTTGTGGGTCACCCTGCGGCACGCAAATGGAAACTGTACCACAGAACTTAACCACAAACAATGCGTCTACGGAGACAACGGCCACGACGACCACGACGAACGCATCACCACCCTCATCGTCCTTATCATCATCAACAGCATCATCATCATCAGCAGCAGCAGCAGCAGCGTCGTCGTTGTCTAAGTGTGCGTCGGTAAATCACAACGAGTTGGTCGACGTGGGACGCGAGAGTCCGGTGACGCTTCAGACCAATAACGCTTCGCCGCCTCAAGCGTCGCAAGTGGGCGACATTCGCTCCAACTCGATTGCGACCTTGCGCATTAAAGCCAAAGAGCATTTGGAGAATATCAGCAAAGGGTTGGCGATGGTGTAGAAGGGCGCCGCCATACCGCGGGCGCGATGGGAACGCGGAATCGAGGGGCGAGCGAAGGGCTTTATTTTCTAACAAATGACAAATGGCCTAATGATGATGGACTAATGTAATATTAACCGATAGTTAGCGTTAACTCGATGATTGCAGAAGATTTCAAAGCGTCCCTGATTCTTTTGAGCACCCTTTAATTAGTTTAATTGAAAATAAAGAAAGAAATTAAGAAACGAAAGAGAACATTTAAAAAAGAGCCTTTTTTCTGAAACTTTATATAAAAAGCATAATTTAGTAAAAATCAAAAATTAAAATTATTACCGTTTTTAATGGAGAGGCATAAAAGCTTCACAGTTGAAGGAAGTATTTTCGTGAAGAAAGGATATATCCTTGAAGTAATATTTATTTAATAAAACAATTTTGAAAATCATTGAAGCTTAAGTTCTTAAGAAATACATTTGTAGCTATAATTAATAGAATTTCTATGTATTTCATGATTTATTGTATTTGTAAATTAGAAAATAATTTTAATTTAAAACTTCAAAATCGTGTAGAAAAAATATTCAATATATCATATATTATAAGAATAACTATATTCAATGACAAATTGTTTTTTATTTATTTTTCGGTAGGTACTTTTTTTTAATGTTTCGAAGACCAGTTCCAGTTCCAGTTTTGCCTTTTTATGACAAAAAAAATGCCATTTTAATGACAAAAAAGAGGAAAGTAATATATTTCGGAAATGCAAAAGGCACGAACTTGGTAAATCCTTTACAAGAAGTATCCATTTAATATTGAAATTAATTCGGATTTAAGTTGATAAAGTTAAGCTTAAGCTCTAAGATCTATAATCTGTCAGATTTGACCTGGGCCTATTAAAGACTCGTCTCGGTTTTTTATAAATTGTTGTTTGTGTGTTCCTTTAGACTTAGTAAGACCATATAAGGGTTCCCTTAAACCGAGATTAACTCTTATAAATCACTTTCCCATCATTTTCTTCAGCACTCGCTGACCCATATTTCTTTTGAGTCTCTTGATGGACAAATTAATAAATGAATAATGACGATGATGATGATGGATTCCTAATTAAAAAGACATTCTTGGTACGACAAAAAATTACCGAAATCACATGTAATAAAATGTAATAAAATTTTACTAAAATGTTTTGGCTAAAATTCGAAAATTTTAATAGTTTCGAAAGAGAAAACGGAAGTTTCTGGTTTTGGTTGATTGCTCAAAGTGTTAAAAGGGTTGAAGTGCTAAAGGGTTGAAGGGTTAGCTCTTTGTTAAGGATTATGCAATCATGCGTTTGTGTGAAAATAGGGACGATATAGTTTATGTTTTCTCTACAAGTATGAGAAAATAACTCCTAGAGCCGCAGAGAGTTTCTGCGATATCTTGCAATTGTCAGCATCATGTAATCTGGAAAAACAGCAAAGAAGAATAAGAAAAGAGGAAGCAGCAGAAAATAGACGATGAAGATGATGAAAAAGAGGAATATTTGAGACGCGAAAGTAGAGAAATGAGATTCTTTCTACGACCTTCAGCAGAAAAAGGAAAGTCATTCAAAGTAAACTGAAAATAGTACGATTACGATCTGGAAATTACCATTAACTCATTAAAATTATCATTAATAAATTTAATTAATCAACTGAAATTTTATAGAGATTTCACAATTTTTTTTTCTAAAAATAAAATGATCTCTTCCCCTTTTTTTTCTAAATAAAAACACTTTATTTAGTATCGACAACTTTTTAAGGATTTTTATTTTCTCTTTAAAAACAGTTTTGTGTAAGCTTTCTAATATCCTCTTCTTCCATCGAAAAGGCGTGAATTAATTACATTCGAACACGTCACCGACGCCAATTAAAGAAAGCCGAAAAACACAATAAAACCGGGACAATAAAACCGAAAAACGCCAACCGTAGAGAAAACTAAAATGAAATTCAATTAAATAATTAAGCATTTATCGTTAAAACAAATCAGTGGAAAGCACTATATTTTAACGACGCTGTTAAAACAGTGCGTTAAAAAGTATCGAAAGTACGAGTATATTAAGGATAAGACTACGTCGGGGGGACATCGCCCCCCACCTCTCACAACGACACTTGCTGCCGGTGTACGACGGCGGTTGTTCGACTGCGCTCACAAAAAGTGTTGACAACGTATAATTAAAAGCAATTATTGCTTATAATTAAAATGACTAAATGCGAGCGCGTAAAAAGGGACACATGCAAGGACTTTATTGAGCAGGCCGTACCAACATTGAATAATAATAATTGATTAATGCATTAAAAGCAAGGAAATATCATTCGCGAAAGAGTCACGAAATTAGAAGGGTGAAGAGACAAGAGGCCGGAGAGAGAGAGAGAGCGGGAGAGACTGCGCCTATTATTTTACCCCCTTCATTTGACAGTTCGTCTGTCCAGACCGACCGTTACAATTGTTATGTGTCTCGAACTATTGTACAATTATCAATAATTACACGAATCCTTATCACTTTCGACAAATCAGCGCAGCGGCGAACCGCCGAGAAGAAAATTAAAGTGAAACTTATGCACGACGACGGCGAATGCGTCGCCGCAGGACACTGCCGGGCGCAACGAAGGATATGCCACACACGGAGTGTGCAAATGCCAGCCACCAGCTGTGAAAATTGCGTTGAAATGTTTTTTTTTTATGCATGTCCTTGTTTTGGAAATTTTTTAAAATGCAACTTTTTAAACTCGTTTCACTCTCTCCCTCTCTTTAATTTTTTTTTACATTTTAGAAGAGTGTAAAAAGGAACCGAAAGGATTATTATAAGCATAATTTGTTATATCACATTCAGAGTTTGCCGAAAGAAGGGAGGGACGTATTTAACAAAAAAAAAACCCTTCGCTTAAAAAGCCTCTAAACAAGTTCTCTTTAAATTCGATGGAATGCGTCTACGGCCAGAAAAACTCCTAATAATTCCACTCGGTGGGTAAATATTGATTATAACAACAGATAATACCTGCTATATATCATGCTATAATCATGCTATAAATGTATATATTTTGGTAAACATACATATATCAACTTATGGTAAGTATTGTAAGAGTATTGTCATCATCATTATGGTAAATATCATTTGGAATAAACGAAATTCCCCGGGATTTTGGCAACCCGGATTGCGTCTTCAGATTACGTGTCAACTGGAAAGGCCTTTCTCCTCACTCCCTTTTTCGGTTAAACCGTTTCTCGAATGAGAAAAACGCTGTCTCGTCTCGTTTGCGAAGCCTCATCTCGTCTCTATTAATAAACCTTGTGTCGTCTCTGATATTTTTATTATTAACAGACGTTGTCTCCTGTAAAGAATCTTAAATTGTATTAAGAATTATTACTATTATTTTAATTAATTATTATTATTTGAAAATAAAGTCTTAACCAGACTGCAGCTCGTCGTCTCTCCACTTAGCGTTAAAATATTCCTTTTTTATTAGTTTCTAATAATTGAACTCTATTATGATGCAGTTTTGTTGTTTGGTTATGGTTCGTGACACTCTTTCTCCCTCTCTCTGATTGTTTTTTTTTATTACTGACATTGAACTATTTCATTCTTGCATTCATTTTTCATACCATCGTATTTCGAATGCGCCTCATGAAGGTTCTAGTCTTTGCTAAATGTAAGGGCTGACCTCTGTTAATGCAAACACGAAGCACCAAAGGATATGTCACTCCTAGTACGCACTAGATGGCACCACCAATATAAAAAAGTAAAATTGCTTTTGACATTCTCACTTCATCGGACAAAAGAAAATCAAATATCTGCGAAATAAAAAAACTAATTATGAGAAATTAATTTTAATTTTATTTAATATTTTCAATCTTTATTATTTATTAGCAACGAAAGTTTCTAATCAAGTGCCTAATCGATGTAAATTATTTATTGAAAAAACTCACACCCGTTTAAGGAAAATTTTTATTTTCTAAATAGCAACTAATTTAAAACTAATACGTTCTTATTCTTATTATTTTTGTCTTTTTTTATCTTAGTTTATGCCATTTTTTTTCGGCCTTGAAAACGCTTGACTCATATTTTCTTAAAAGAATACAAAAAAATCAATCAATTTGTTTAACCATAAAAGGAAAATGTTTCGATTTCGATAAAAATAAATTTATTTTGAAAAGTTTAAAAAAATAAACAACAACAACAACGACAACGCCAGCAGCAGCAACAGCAGGAAGAACAACAATGCTGAGTACAGAGGAAGTTTTCTGGCAAGAAGTACAAACGCGTCACTCTTACTAAACTTAGAGCATACATACATACATACATACATACATACATACATACATACATACATACAATCATATATCTATGTATATATCTATTGTATATACATATACGTACATACATGAAAACAATTGTCCCTTGAAAAGAATTCATTCAGTCTGTCGTCATTGAAAATTTTAAGAATTACTCAAATTAAAAAAAAAATTTTTTAAAAATAAGAAATTGCAATGATCGTGAAAATGTGTCGAGAGAATAATCGCTTTGACTAAATGTTGTACTCAACAAACAACAGTCGCAAAATTCAGTGATGACAAATCGTTCATGAATCAGTGACGAAAAATAATAATCATGCCTTTGAAATCTTTAAAGTTTTCAGGATTTTACTTTGTTTTCTTACTCTCATTATTTTGCTCATTAGTTGCCGGCTTTTAAACTTATTTAAACGTATAAGAAATGTTATAAAATACTACTAATTTTCATAAAAAAAATTAATTTTTGATTTGGTAAAAGTTAAAAATTTAAAATTTTCCTAATATTTAATAATCCTTAAAATTTTCATCAATGATTTGTTCAGGCAAAGTCTCAAACGATTCACGCACGATGGTGAAATGTCATGCATGATTCGTTTATGTATTCCTTAAACGCATGACATAAAGACAAAGGCAGAGATACCAACGAAAACAAGAAAATTGTCGGTGGGTGCGGAAAAGAGAGGGTCTAATAACAATAAAAAGAAATTAAAACATTCAAGTTTTCAAGATCAGTATTTGTTTTCTGCACTTTGCTACTGTTTTATTTGAAATAGAAAGTGAAAGAGTGAGAGAGTGAAGAAGTCACAAAAGGGAGGAGAAGAGCCAGAAAGGCATGACGCATGTTGTATTTGGCGTCTGGCGTTGTCTGCTGATAACAAAAAGTGCCAGCTATTGCGGAACTTGCGCGAAATCCAAAACGAAAATTAAGTAATTTTTAAAAAAAGACACCGAAAAAAAAACCGAAACCACAGAAAATGAAAGCAAAACCACTGACAGAAAACTAAAAATAGTAACAACCTCTTTGTCTCTTAATGAACTACTAATAACAACAACAACAACAACAACAACAACAACAACAACAACAACATAAACTACAAAAATATTTGTGGGTATATTAATATTATTTAAAAATTATAAAAATACATTTTCCGAAAAGAAATACGTAAAAAATACGCAAAACAACAACAACAACTTTTTTTCAACCAAAAAGAGATAGAGAATGAATAAACTATTGCTTACTCTTTTTATGTGTAAAAAAGCAACATAAACACGATCCATCGATCGAACGACTCAACCCATACACGCACGGAAAAATTAGCGTCTTTTTCACAAAAAAAAAAAAAAAAATACTACAAAAAAAAGCAAAACCGAACAAGAAAAAAATATCTCGATGTATTTATTCATACTTCGCGCCATACAAGTCCGCACATCGCGCAAGCGAACGATAGCAAATTTTCGAAAATTCATAAATAATTATTCTGTTTTTTTGTGTTTTTTTTTTTCTTAAGTGTGGATTTTTTCTTACAGCGAATGATAACAAATTTTCGAAAATTCATAAATAACAAATTCTGTATTTTTTCTGTTTTTTTTTTAAGGAAGATTTTTTTATTCAGCGAACGATAGCAAATTTTCGAAATTTCATAAATTAATATTCTGTTTTTTATTTTTATTTCTTAAGGGAGGATTTTTTTCTTACAGCGAATGATAACAAATTTTCGAAAATTCATAAATAATAATTCTATTTTTTTTTTTGTTTTTTCTTTTAAGGAAGGATTTTTTTATTCAGCGAACGATAACAAATTTTCGAAAATTCATAAATAATAATTCTATTTTTTTTTTGTTTTTTCTTTTAAGGAAGGATATTTTTATTCAGCGAACGATAGCAAATTTTCGAAAATTCATAAATAATTATTCTGTTTTTTTTGTGTTTTTTTTTCTTAAGGAAGGATTTTTTCATGCAATGAGAGATGGCAAATTTTCGAAAATTCATAAATAATTATTCTGTTTTTTATTTTTAAAAGACAACAAAAAGAAAAGACACGATATTTTAAAAATTATGCAACGAAAGAAACTTTCCGGAGATTGCATTGTATTTATTGAACTATTGTAGAAGATCACTTCTTTCGATTCTCTCGGTTTAGAATTCTCTTTGAAGGTTTAGAAGGTGCCTTTAAGTCCAACGGAACTACTTCTGTAATGGCTTCCTTTTCATGCTACATTCCTTTTAAATAAATACACACTCATTTTAACTAAAATTTTTAAAAATTTTATTCAATCCAGAAACCATTTAACACATTTTATGACGTTATAAAATGTACCTATTAAGGTTGTTTTTTTCATTATAATTTATAATTTATTTGTCATGACGACGCTTCAATTAATTACAGCAAAACGAATGAAAGTAAAGGAGTATTTATTCTACTTAAAAATAGCAATTGGCCGCCAACTACTTTTTCTTCTACTTATGCTTCTTTTGCTTCTTCTACTGTTTCTTCATATCATCATCATCATCATCATCATCATCAGAAAGCAACAACCGCAAACCAAACCTGAAACCTTTAACGATCCGCGTGCGTCCATGCGTTGCGTTGCGTTGGGATGACATTCGTCGCAAACCAAACAACGAGCACAAGCCCCCGAAGGCAGTTAGTGACGAAGTCAATCGACGACTGACAGACAGCAGCGAAATGCAGCGAGTGTTTATTTAGTCGTTTAATATAAAAATATCGCAAATAATTGAAATAAAATTCGAGAAAATTGCTAAATCAAAACTTAATAAATCCCAGCGCACACAAGGGCACGCCGCACACGACACACACACAAACACACACACACATAACATGCACATAAACCCATATGTCAACACTGTCGTCATGCGTATCCATTCACGCATTTCGGGCTGCTAACGATATCCTTCCTCGGAGGCATCGGCATACTTTAACCAGACACGTGCAAACATTTACTCGCCGCGTCGAAGATGTCGTCGCCGAGAGATTGAAATTTATTGGCAACACTGACAACACTGACTGAGCAGCGAGCAGCAATGAGGCACATGATGCTAGTCGTAGTCGTCGCCGTCGTCGTCGATGTGGTCGTTTTTGGAGCGTATTCCATACACGCACCCGAAAGTCGCGTCCAGGAAGCACCCCGCCCGGCGCATGTCCTTAAGCAAACACTGCAGCGGCTGAAAGAGAGAAACATTGAGATTACGAAGCAATGAAATATTGACAAAATCTCTTCCTCCCCCGACCCCTTCCCTTCTTTTTGCGCTTTTCATTGCCGATTTTTATGCTTGTGCATTTTGTGTTTGGGTGATGATGATGATGATGATGATACAGGAGTTGTTGTTGTTGTTTTTCTACCGTTCGACTGCATCGTTGAACTGTTTTTTGGGAACAAACCCGTTAATCCTGGCAACACCCACGTCCGTCCCTCCACCCTCTGCTCCAGCGTCCATCGTCCCCCATCGTCGTTCTTCGAAAGAACTGCCTTTGCTGGTATCCCTTTTCGCTGGTCGCTGAACGCTTTCAAGCCAGCTGAAGAATTTTTATTAAGTTGCATTCTTGTCAGATTTTGTTGGTTTTTTTGGTTTTTTTTTTGTTTTTTTTTCGGTGAAGTGTTACGAATATTTTGATGAACTCGATATGAATGGTTCAGGGTTAATTTGTGGGGGGTTGTTTTGTGCCACACATTTTGGTTTGATAGGGTTAATGATAAAAGGTTGGCCGTTAAAGCCTTACGGGGAGGCGGAAGCGGAGGCAGAGAGTAAGTACGAGCCAAGGGGGAGGGGTGAAGACCTTTGTGTGATGTGATGAGAAAATGAAATGGAATTTCCGGATGAGATTGAAGCTAATTTCGTAGCAATTAACAATGGGATTAACAGTGGGACAGTGGGACAATTAGAAACAAAAGTATCAACAAATTGACCATTTTTTTTTAAATTCTAAGATTGCGCCATAAAAAATTAGGGCGTTTGTGCAAAATAAAAACTCATTTGTCGGAAAACTTCATGCTTTTTACATCCTTATTTTGTTGTAATCCATCATAAAATCGATATTTGATAATAATTATCAATCCATGTTAATAATCCAGCCCCAAAAGGGTTAAATTGGCGTAAAACGGAACGGAATTGACGAAGGGGCGGGATCACTCTGCCCCTTAAAATGATCAAAAGAGATATTTTTACCAAAGTAACACTTTTTTGTTGCGCAACGATTATTGCAGACGAGAGAAGGGTTAATTCAGTTTCTTCTACGTGAATTTTTCAGCCCACTGTCTACGCTGTCTACGCTCTCACATGATTTTCCATCCTCAACTGTTCACACTCTCTCACTTCTTTTTCTTTATTTATTGAAATGTTAGACGACGGGTAAATATGGCAACACCGGCCCACTAAAATGGTATTAATGAAAATCCGGCTTCAAGAGAATTATGCGAGCGAGTACCCCAAAAATGAAAGGGATGGAAGTAGCAACAACGCATCCCCCAAAAATGGGGGCAGCGTAGAGATAATTTGATTTAGTCGACGAGCAAGGCCGACGAACGAACGGATGGACGAACGGACACACCGAATCCAATAATTAGGCTTCTTTTAGCCTCGGTGATGATTCGTTTTGCCGCCTTCTCCGACCCTTCTCCGACCGATTGATTGGCTCGTGTTAAAATTTTCCCATAAAATGTTACAAATTGTTTGGGCAACAATTTCTACACTCAACAAAACTGCGATTGGTTTTTCTGGGGTCGCCCTCAATTATTGATGGCATTATTGATGAAGGTGTTGTTGTTGTTGTTGCTATTGTTTCTCCATAATGATTTCTTTCTTATTTTGATTGTCAAAAAGCTGGTTGTTTGTCAAACAATGCAACGCTCGACGCTTAACCAAAGAGAAGACAACAACCCCTTTTAACGTTATGCCTTAACCCTTGACGATGCTGACGATGCTACTGCTGAAAGCGCGTGTTGTGCATTGCATACAATCGAACAACAATAAAAACAACAAAAGCAACAAAAACGTCATCAATTTTGGCTGGAAATGAAAATCCTTACGTTTTTGAAGTGTTGTCTGGTGGACTCACGTGGACGACGGGTCACCAGAAACCTTTCAAAAGAATTTAAGCCTGAGAAAAATAACACTATTCAGTGTTTTTCGATGATTTGAAGGATTTTCGGTAATTGGCTCAAAGAATGAAAGGATTTTCTAAATGGATTTAAGTGACCATATAAAGATTATAGTGTTAATAAAGCAGCTGCTGTAAGGCTGCCACTCATGATGATGATGATGATGATGATGTTGATGGCCGTGACCATTCCTCGCAGCCAATACAATTAATGTATGAGTATAAAGGATTATTAAAAGATTGACCCCTTTTACGTATTTGCGAAGCAATAAAAGACAATGAAAACACAAAACTCCCCCGAAAACAGAGAAATAATCGCAAAAATGAAGAATGGTATTGAAAGATGATTCATTGCTTACAGAAATGGTTTCAAACTTTTATACCATCACCCTGTAAGTCATTCTTGAGCCTAAACTTACTTTTTGATGATCCTAAAATTTGCGAAAAAATCTTAAATTTTCCCATTTTAACATTTTCCTTCCTAAAAATGTACGCAATTGCTCCAGTGATGCTCAAACTTGTATACCATCACCCTGTAAATTATTCTTGAGCCTAAACCTACTTCTTAAGTTCCATCAAAAGTTGCGAAAAAAACTTAAATTTGCCCAACTTAATATTTTCGTTCCGAAAAATGTACGCAATTGCTCCACTGATGCTCAAACTTTTATACCATCACCCTGTAGATCATTCTTGAGCCTAAACCTACTTCCTGAGGTCCAAAAAAAAGTTGCGAAAAAATCTTAAATTTTCCCAAGTTAATATTTTCGCTACTAAAAATTTATGTAATTGCTCCACTGATGCTCAAACTTTTATACCATCACCCTGTAAATCATTCTTGAGCCTAAACCTACTTCCTGAGGTCCATCAAAAGTTGCGAAAAAATCTTAAATTTTCCCAAGTTAATATTTTCGCTACTAAAAATTTATGTAATTGCTCCACTGATGCTCCATATTTTATACCCTTACCCTGTAAATCATTCTTGAGCCTAAGTGTACTCTTGATGGCTCTAAAACTTGCGGGAAAAAACTTAAATTTGCCCAACTTAATAAATTTGTTGCTAGAAATGTATGCAATTGCTCCACTGATGACCTATTTTTGCGTCTTTAGTCCCTTTTTTCCAGTTTTATAATTATTTTCAACATTGTTAGCGCATAATTCGATGGTATTACGTTAAGTCTTATGCCGCTTGTAGTTATAAAAATTTATATGCTGAAAAATATAAAATATACTGAAATTTTGTTTATTTTATTCTTATTAAGATATCATGCATTCTTTTGTTTCTTCTAGTTCCGGCTGTGACCTAATTTAAATCCATTTCTCCATTTACTCTCTCCAGTCTGCAGTAGCTCACCCCCTTCCGACCCTCCACCCCTTCATTTTCAATTGATTAGACCCACATTAATCGAAACGCAATCTATTTTTAAGCTATTCATAGACTAAATATAAGCTCTTGGGAATACATGCATTCCCTTCATTTCTTATTCTTGTGATTTTTCTTCTTCTTCTTCTTTGAAAATCTTAAGTATCCCGCAAGCAATTAATTACGTAGTTAGTGCTTTTCTTTGTGGAACATTTGTTTACAATCTGACCTGATTTACTTTGAAATTTCGAAGATTTAAAAATTGCTTTCTATAACAACAATCAAAAAAATAATGTAACCTAAAAAGCAGGGAAACTTTCTACTCGTAAAAGCTCTTATTCTACACTTCACGCTTTTTACTATTTTGAGTTTAGGTTTTTTTCCTGCTCTCTCTTCCTCTCTCTCTCTCTCTCGCTGTAATGGACAAAAAACCACAATCTGCTTCTAATAATAATTATTGAAAATTAAGCACTCCATAAATCGATCGGTCGATCATTAAATCGATTCGAAATGCATTTTAAAGTATTCATTCCATCAATCATTCAATCTTGAGTTTAATTTGGAAGTTAGTTCTTCTGGATATTGTAATAATGTGTCAAACTGTGGTCGCAGTGGACAAAAATCTGGAGCCAAAGAAAGTTAAAATTTATGATCATGATCATGAATATGATTTTAAAGATTTTAAAGATTTTTTTTAATTTAAAATTTTACCGTGGTTAAGATCATTAGCACTTTTGTACTCTGATCTTGGTCACGATCATTATTACTTTCGTACTACGCTCTTCGTCACGATCGTTATATAGATTTTGTTACTGCGTTCTGGATCACGATCATTGAGATACTTTCTTACTACGCTCTTCGCCACGATCGTTATATAGATTTTCTTACTGCGTTCTGGATCACGATCATTATTACTTTATTTCTGCGCTCTTCGTCACGATCGTTGTATAGATTTTCTTACTTCGTTCTGGATCACGATCATTATTACTTTCTTTCTGCGCCCTTCGTCACGATCGTTATATAAATTTTCTTACTTCGTTCTGGGTCACGATCATTATCACTTTCTTTCTGCGCTCTTTGTCAAGATCCTTATCATTTTCTTACTTCGATCATGGAAATGATTATCAATGATTATCAAATAATTAGTAACTAAAACTAATAAGATATTATTCCGCTTTTTTTTTCGCTAAATAAGTTAACGAATTAGGCATCATCCAACAAGTTCGCGAACATTTTTGGGTGAACATTCGCGTGCGCGTACGCTTTTGGAACACTTCGAAGTTTCACATTTTCTCTCTCTCTCTTTTCCAAACAGAACACTTCGAAGAAAAGTTGGTTACTGTAATAAAAATGTAAAGAATGTGGTAATATTTTTTGTTTCAAAATCCAAAAAAAAAAACCAATAAAATGTAATCTAAAAAAAACTTGGTGATCTCATAAAACTCGATAATAACGTAACGGCGTGAAAAAATACAATTCTTTACTAAAGAGACGAAGAAACGAAGAAACGTACAAACGAAGAACAACAAAAAGAAGAACAAGCAAGACGCAGAGGAAGACTAATGGAATAAGAATAGACAGAAGCAGCAGCATTTTTCTCCCCAGCAATGATTTTCCAAAATTGGAAATGCGGAGAGAATATTTCTAGAGACGAAATATGAAAATTATTTACAGCGCAACAACAAAAATATTGCACTTGCTTGTAAAATGATTGAAAAGTATAAGGATTGAAGGAATTTGATAGAAACAAAAGAGAAAAACGACATTATAAATAGTAGGTAAATACTAACGCCGTCTAATACTAAAGAAGAAGAAGAAGAAGAAGAAGAAGAGAAACTCATAACACGAACACCAATACCAATATTCTGCAGCGTCAACGCGTTCGTTGCTGCCACCAACACTAAACAGCAATAAACGATGACCAAAAATAGCGATTTTCGACAACAATTTGATAGAGAGGCACGAATTTATGAGATCAATGTAAAAATAAACTAACGGCGGCACTCTTCAGGCTGTGAGATGGAGAAAAAAAGAGGAGGAAGAACAGAAGAAGATGAAGAACAGAAATTTGAATACTAACATAAAATTGATTACGACATGAATTGTCGATTGACGCCTCGCCAACCGCACCAACGCCATTCCTCACACACACACACCCGCACACTAAAAGCCACCAATCTTTTGTCCCCCGCGGCCCAAAAACCGAAACCATATAAAAAAAACAGTAACGTTCAAACAGTGCTCGTCGCCGACTGCTCGCTCTGACGGCCGCTCGATGTTCGCGACGCTGCGGCGTGCGCGATCATCGTTTCATCGTTCATCGTCACACTCAAAAACCATGGCCGGAGCGAAAGCGATGGATTCATCTTCTCTACTCTGCCGCCGCCTCTGATCAGCGCCACCACGCGGCCCACAAATGATGACGCTGACGCGCCCAACAACAACCTTGCCATATACGGCACTTTTTGGCGAATGCCGAGCACTAAAGCTTGGCCGCGCCTGCCTGATGATCAGTGATCACTAACGAACGAACGAGCCGATCGTCGGTGGCGTCCGTCCGTCGTGAAGCAAGTGTGAAAAGTGCAGCCAGCCGTCTTGCTCGCACCAGCGCGGGTGGTTATTTTTCCAAAGAAACTGCTGCGCTGCGCTCTGCTCTATTTTGCTCTGTTCGGCTCTCTTTAAAATTAGTCTGTTGTATTTTTTACTCTTTTGATGTTATGTTTTTTTTTTTTTCTGAAGATGTTCTTCTTCTTCTCCTGCTTCGTTGTCGTTGTCGTTGTGGTTGTCGTTGTTATGATCGAAAATGGTAACGAGCACTGACTAAAGGAGTCTATTTTTAGGCTTGGAGAAGCTAATTTTTGGTTGCTGCTGTTGATTCTGCTTTTCCTGCTGTTGTTGTTGTTCTTATCCTTCTTCTTCTTCTTCGTTAGTTGGTGGCAACAGATTCTTTTGGACATCGCCGTTCGACTCGTATAAAATCCGTGTGCCGTCGTTGGGACTCTCTAGTCATACGGTTGTGTTCCAAGGCGCTAAAGACACATTCGAATTCATAAAATTTTCAAATCCATTTTTCTCGTGGTTTCGCGGTTAATAAAAGCACAAAACTTATAAAAAATGTGTGACGACGAGGTTGCTGCTTTGGTTGTTGATAATGGTACGTCGAAAGAAGGCAGGAAGAAAGGATTAAAACCAAAAGGAAGACAACATAATATTTTGGATTTTTGAAAGAGATTTGGGTTTTCCAAAAAAGGAAGGAAGGAAGGAAGGAAGGATTAGACCAAAAAGAAAAACAACATAAAATTTGGATTTTTTAAAGAAATTGGGGTTTTCTGAAAAAGGAAGGAAGGAAGGAAAGAAGGAAGGAAGAAAGGAAGGATTAGACCAAAAAGAAGAACAACATAATATTTTGGATTTTTTAAAGAAATTTGGGTTTTCTGAAGAAGGAAGAAAGGAAGGAAAGAAGAAAGGAAGGAAAGAAGGAAGGAAGAAAGGAAGGATTAGACCAAAAAGAAGAACAACATAATATTTTGGATTTTTTAAAGAAATTTTGGTCTTCTGAAAAAGAAAGGAGGGAAAAAAGGATTAGACTAAACAAAAAAACATAATATTTTGGGTTTTTTAAAGAAATTTCGGTTTTCTGAAGAAGTAAGGAAGGAAGGAAGGAAGTTAGTAAAGAATCCTTCTTTAGTCAAAATTAGTTAAAATTGCGTTCAAATCGACTTTTAAAAAACGATTTTACGAAGCGTTCCACTTTAAGCGGTTCCAATCAAGCGGTTCAGTGAAAGAATGGTATAGAACGGATAGTATTTTTATAAAAAATTCCATCGAAAAAAAGCTAGGGACACACTTTAATGGATTTCAATCAATAAAAAACAAAAAAAACTTGAGGTAAAATGGTTTTCGCTTAGACGAAAAACAAAAAAAACTTGAGGTAAAATGCTTTTCTCTTAGACGAAAAACAAAAAAACTTGGGGTAAAATGGTTTTCGCTTAGACGAAAAACAAAAAAAACTTGAGGTAAAATGGTTTTCGCTTAGACGAAAAACAGAAAAAACTTGGGGTAAAATGGTTTTAGCTTAGACGAAGTACCATTTTGGAAAGTACGATTAAACTTCTTAAAAAATTTTATTAAAAATCACCTAATTTTTATAAAGAGCAATTCGATTAACGTTTAAACTTCTAGAAATATATGAATTTCGGGGGATTGGTCTTCTCTGTGGGTACCTATGTATATATAAAAATTCATTTAATAGTCCATTTAATCCATTAACAGCTTAAAATTTGTAAAAATTTCCCCAAAAATGCTCGAAAAATGTGGTTTCTAAAAATACAATTTTCCTCTTTCCATGCTTTCTTCCAAGATTTCCAAATCTTACAAACTCTTCTTCTTCTTCTTCAGCATCTTTTACAGTTTCTTTTTTAAAAATAGAAAATTTTATGTATTGAAAAACCATGAACTAGATTTTCTCCGCAGAGAACATAACTCAGGCGCGTTGAGCTCTTTGACTAATATATTTCTCTCTTCATCACTCTCTCTCTCTCTCTCTCTCTTTCTCTGTTTCTCTCGCGTTTGAAATAGGCTCCGGAATGTGCAAGGCCGGTTTCGCCGGTGACGACGCTCCACGCGCCGTCTTCCCCTCGATTGTCGGCCGCCCCCGCCATCAGGGAGTGATGGTCGGCATGGGACAGAAGGACTCCTACGTCGGCGACGAGGCCCAATCGAAGAGAGGTATCCTGACGCTGAAATATCCCATCGAACACGGCATCATCACCAACTGGGACGACATGGAGAAGATCTGGCATCACACCTTCTACAACGAGTTGCGCGTCGCCCCCGAAGAGCACCCCGTGCTGCTGACCGAGGCCCCCCTGAACCCCAAGGCCAACCGTGAGAAGATGACCCAAATCATGTTCGAAACCTTCAACTCGCCCGCCATGTACGTCGCCATTCAGGCGGTGCTGTCGCTGTACGCCTCCGGTCGTACCACCGGCATCGTCTTGGACTCCGGTGACGGTGTCTCCCACACCGTGCCCATCTACGAAGGTTACGCCCTGCCGCACGCCATCCTGCGTCTGGACTTGGCTGGCCGCGACTTGACCGACTACCTGATGAAGATCCTGACCGAACGCGGCTACTCCTTCACCACCACCGCCGAGCGCGAAATCGTGCGCGACATCAAGGAGAAACTGTGCTATGTCGCGTTGGACTTCGAGCAGGAAATGGCTACCGCGGCCGCCTCCACCTCGCTGGAGAAGTCCTACGAACTGCCCGACGGCCAGGTGATCACCATCGGTAACGAGCGCTTCCGCTGCCCCGAGTCGCTCTTCCAGCCCTCGTTCCTGGGCATGGAGTCGTGCGGCATCCACGAGACCGTCTACAACTCGATCATGAAGTGCGACGTCGACATCCGCAAGGATCTGTACGCCAACATTGTGATGTCCGGCGGCACCACCATGTACCCCGGCATTGCTGACCGCATGCAGAAGGAAATCACCGCCTTGGCGCCGTCCACCATCAAGATCAAGATCATCGCCCCGCCAGAGCGCAAGTACTCCGTATGGATCGGCGGCTCCATCCTGGCCTCGCTGTCCACCTTCCAGCAGATGTGGATCTCGAAGGAGGAGTACGATGAGTCCGGTCCCGGAATTGTTCACCGCAAGTGCTTCTAAGCAGTTGCTGTCGCTGCTGCCGGAGCTGTCGCTGCTGCTGCTGCAGTTTCTGGCTGCTGTAGTGATGCCTTTGGTTGCCATCATCAGAACAGCATCATCCTGACTGAACATTTTATGTTGACCACACACCCAAATCCCACCCCGTCCCACTCCAGCCCCTCGAAAGTCTTTCTGTTCCAACTCTCGACTCAATTTCACCCAACTTTCTTCGATGCTCTCTGTTTTGCGAATATTTAATTTATTTATTTGTGTTTTCTGGTTTAGTTTTTAATAAAATAATTACAAAATGTATGTTTTTAGAGGTTTTTTGCCGTCTGTAAAATAATTTAATTATTCTTTATGTACTTAATTCTAATTAAAACAATTTATACTTGTAATAAAAAGAAAAACAATTTTGTAGAGTTAATTTAAAAGAATGAAAGGCTTTTTTATAATAATTACATTTTCGTTGGTTTCATTGAAGAGATCAGAAAGGAATTATTTGTACGCCCTTACACGCCCCTCTCACTAATATTTGCCGTCCAACGAGGTAATATCGTCTCGAATTGCAAGATGAAAATCGAAAAACAGAGAGACATTTTTATTCAAAATAAAGTCCGGAAAAAAGAAGCAAAAACGAAACAGTTTTTTTCAGTCTAAATAAAGTCCGAGAACGCGAGGCCTTTTTACGCGAAATCGACTTTTTCAATCGAAAAGGGATCGCAGAACGAAGTAGATTTTGTTTAGTCAAGACAAGAACCGCGAACAAAACCACTTTTTAGTCGAGACGAGATCCCACTCAACGACAAACATAGGCTTTTTCAGTCGAAATGAGATCCGAGAAGAGAAGGAGGCAGATTGAGTACTAGTCGTGGTCGTAGAATGTTATAGAATTTTTCAATTAAGACGAAAAGCAACAACGGAGTTGATGTTTTTTTTTTAGTCAAGACGAGATCCGCAAACACGACAAGATCAGACGAGATCAGTAAAATAAAAGACCCACAAAACTGTTTCTTAGTCGAGACGAGATCCGAGAACGATGAAAACAGATTTAGTCTTAGTCTTATGTTTAGTTAAATATTTTTTAATTTTTAATTTATTTAGTTTAATCATAGATTGATATAGCATTTTTTTAATCGAGATGTGGCTTGGTTGTTTTCTGCAAAACTGGGTCCAATTAAGCTCAGTTTTCAGTTTAAATGTTTTAAAAGTTTCCTTAAAAACTTATACGATAAGACTTATAATAAGACTTATAATTTTATCATTCTGAAGAATGACATACGATAAAATCTCTGCTCTGTGAAGATAATCGCTTCGAGGAGATATTATTCCCTTCAAACTGTCAAGTAACGTCTTAAGCCTCAAGTTTTTTTGTAGTTCTTGCTTCTAAAATAAACAAATCCCTGCCATTTGTAAAACCATAAATTTCATAAAAGACCGTCTAAAAGAATGTTTTTTATAAAAAAAAATAAGCCAAAAATTATTGCCAAAAAAAAAAAACAAAAAAATCATAAACCAATTCTTAAAAAAGACACCAAAAATAATTTATCATAATCATTTGCAAATTTACAATTGTGCGAGAATTAAATAATCTCAAGCACTAAAAAAAAGGAAAATGGAAAAAGAATTACGCCAAAGTGAGGGCAAAAAATTACAAAACGTGAGAAGTGGCAACACTGCAATATAAAAAAACAGTACTAAGAATTGGCTGAGACCCAGAAAAAAAATTATGTAATTTTTTCGAAAATGCTGTTAGTGAAAAATCAATTAATGAGCGACAAATTAGTATAAAGAAATAAAGTAAATAAATGAGCCATTCCAAGGTAAGGAGTTAAAGAAAGCTAGCCCGCCACATGTGGGTGTGTCATAAGGATGCAGATGTATCCAAACGTTTCTGGTTTTAGAAGAACGTTTCCGTTTAAATAAAACTACATAAATTTCTTTAACTTTTCTTGGATTTTTCTTATAAAATTCTATTGCGTTAATTTTAGAAATATTTTGCTCTCCTTTTTTTATGTCAAAAAAGGGTTGTTCGTTCGTTGGTCCTACTCATAAAGCTTTTGCTACGCAACAACAACAAGAAATCGAATAGAATCGAGGGTGAACTTAAGTGCGTTTGTGTGTATGTGCGTGTGTTTTCTTGTTCATCTCTATTCAACGACAATCATTTAATCGATAATAATTGATGTGAACACAAAAAATCAGGCTCTTTCTAAAGCAGCGACGCCGCTAAACAAGACTCTTGAGAG
Organism: Conops quadrifasciatus; assembly: GCA_949752815.1. NCBI lineage: Eukaryota > Metazoa > Arthropoda > Insecta > Diptera > Conopidae > Conops > Conops quadrifasciatus. The sequence goes on along the minus strand of OX457077.1, from coordinate 12,438,590 downwards.
GAAAAAATAAATCTCAACAAACAAACAAACCAACGAACGCAAATGAACGAACGAACAAACGAACGAACGAACAATCGAGCGAGCGAGCGAGCGAGCAAGCACACCGGCGAGCAAACGCACAAGAGTGTATGTATGTATGTACGTACGAACGTGTTCACGAATCAAAATTCGTTCAACTTGAAGAGTTTTTTTTCTATTGTTTGCCGCCTCTAATTGACCATATGCATGATTTATTATATTGTTGTTGTTGTTGCGTTTGCTTTTAAGTTCCGTCTCCCATCATCATCATCATCATCGTCAATTTTTATGATTGCATTAAAAATTCATTTGTTTGAAAAATCGTTTTGTTTAGTTTTATTGTTATTGTGCGCGTATTTATTTTGCACTTTATTAAATTCAAGACACGCTAGATTTCTTGCTTTTTTCGTTTTTTTCTCTCTTTTTTCATGTCTGATACCAAAAATAACCCAAGAGGCAGGCAAGTGTTAATAATTCAATGGGAAAGAATTTTTTATTATACGCTAAAATTGGAATTTTCCCTTTGATTTTCGTCAAAAAATGTTTGATGACACGATAAAAGTTGGGTAAAAATGCATTGAAACCAAAAACAAAATCAAACGACAACAAACGGACTCAATTCAAAGCAGCAGACCGAAATTGTGGTCTGCCACGGCACGATCCGACGACAGCGGACGTAATTCGATCTATTAATTTTCGATGTTTTAGTAGAATAGAAAAAAATAAGTCTTTTATAGCGCCAATGATCGACGACAGAGTCCATTCGATCAAATAATGTCTTTCAATAGACCGAAATGTGTCCATAACATCGCCAACGAGCCACAACGGAGGCAATTCGATCCAATAATGTCTTCTTATAGACCGAAATGGACCCCTAACATCGCCAACGAACCACAACGGAGGAAATGAATGACTTCTTATAAACTTAAATGGGTTCATAACATCATCATCGGGCAAGAAAGTGGTCCGTTCGATGCAATAATGTTTTTTTATAGACTGAAATGCATCAATTATATGGTCATCGGACGATAATGCAGGAAATTCTATGAAATAATGTCCTCTTAAAGACTAAAATGGGTTCATAACACCATTATCGAACAAGAAAGGGGTCCATTCGATCCTATAATCTCTTTTAATGGACTGAAATGAGCTAAAAACATTACCATCGAAAGACAACGAAAGCTATTCGGTCCTTTTGATAAGTCGAAATCGTGCTGAAAGATCGGATCGTTTCAAGAACATGGTAAATAAATCGATCGAAATAGCTTTCGCATGACATAAAATCTGGGGCCATTTGCTACGATATCTTGCAAAAGATGAAAATGACGAAATATCATTATGATCACGATTACAATTCGCTCAAAATCTGGCCTTCTCTTCCGCTTTCTCCCCCTTTTTTTTGTGGCACAACGTATCCCTGCGTAATCAATTCAAATGTGATTTCCAAATAATGAGTTAATAAAATGAAATTAAATTCATAATAAAAAAATTAGAATTTTAATATTTTCTATAGCGCCCTCCGTCCGTCATCTGAGCCGCCGCCATCAATTCCATTCCACTTGAATTCTTTAAAAAAAAAATTTCGACCAGGAAAAAATGGAATATCCTTCGTTTGATTAACTCCTTTGAAAGGCATCGATTGAACGAATGATTGACTGACTGACTGCCATCATGGGTACGTATGTGAGATATGTACCTTGCTCTGGTCCTTGTGTCATGTGCCGGGTTGGCGTTGGCGTTGGCGTCGTGGCGGAATAAATAAATTGCACTTCACGCAATTCATGCACAAAAATATGCACAACAGCGAAGAAAAAAATTACACAAAAACCGAAGATAATCGGTCGCTAATTGATTCTAACGGAGAGAGTGAGAGTGAAAGAGAGAGAGAGAGAGAGAGAGACAGTGAGTTATAGAGAGGGAGAAAGCGATGGCACGTTATCGTTCGTTGGGGGTTAATTTTAAGGCTGACTGAATGCTTGCGTTGAACGTTTAAGAATCAAAGAAAAAACTTGACAAAAATTCAATGAATGAATGCTTTGCGGGCGGCTGAGTTTGTGAGAGGGTGTTTGTGAGAGTGTGTGTGTGCGTGTTTAAGGCCTGTGACTGCGTGTGCCAATTTGAAAATACCCTTTTTTAAGAGAGGGATTAAAAAATTAGGCCTCGATGCAGAATCACGGACAAAAATCAAGTGGAAAAATGTACTCGTAAGGAATTAAGGAGTCTCTATTGCTCCCTTTTAATTTCATAGTTTTTGCAATCTTTGGCTGACTCACAGTCTTCCTCACAGAATTCACAATTTCCGAAAACTTTTCTCATTGCTTTTCTCATTGCTCGCCTTTAGCTCTCTCTTAGACGAATAAAAAGGTGACAAAAATATACTCGCAAAAACCTTAGATCATAACAACAACAACAACCACAAAGCAAATATATATATATCACACAAATTACACAACTTTATTTATTATTACTTCATTTTAACACTTCGCGCTATTGAATTTCTTTAACAAATTTTTCATCCTTAACCTTTAACCATTGTCTTCTCAACGAGGTCTCAAAGCAATTTGTAAGGAATGCGTTTTTGCTATTCAAATTCTGTTAATAGGTTCAGTCGCTCTCTCTCTCTCTTTCTTATTTTCTCCAGTCTGTAGTACTCGAGGGTGACAATTTTAACACACCAACCGCCAAACAAACCAAATAAAGCCATGCGCAAGTGCGTCTAAAACGGGATTTACCATCGTCTTAAAGCATAATTATGACAATTTTGTAATTTTGAAAAGAAAGGCATTCAAAGGGATCACTCTCAAATGGACCGCATTCGGATGGATCGCTCTCAAACGAACCGCACTCAAGCCAACCGACCGACTCTCAAACAAATCACATTCAATGGAAATTCAAAAACTCAATTGCCATTATTTGAATGCAAATCTTTCGGTTGATTTCATTTTTAACATTGTAATAATTATACTGTCAAATTACGTTTTATTTTCCTATTATTCATTGTGTTGTTGTGGTCAACTTTTTCGCACATATTTTTTATGCTTTTTTTCTATTATTTCGCATTTCGTCTTCTTTAAAATCACCTTCATTCTACTTGAGCTCAAGTACCCGAATTTTTTTGTTATTTACGTATGTTTTTTTTCTTTTTTTAATTTATTTTAAGCCTCTTCAGCCTACTGCAGAGGCCGTTTCATTAATGGACAACTTAACAAACATTAACGGGCATTGTTCCGGCGGCTTTGCTCACGGCTGTTGGATTTTAATGATGATGATGATGCTGCCGATGATGATGATTAGTAACTCAAAAAGGAACCGCTCCTGTAGAAGTGTTAATAAGGAAAGTGTAGAAAGTGAGAAAAATGGACACTCGACATTATTCGTATATCTCTTTTGTGTTGGCCACATACGAAGTAAAGAAAATAAAGTAAAGGAATAACAATAAAACAAAACAACAATAACAATAAAGTAAGGACAAAATAACAACAAAGTGGAAAGTGAAAAGCGCTCGAGATTTTTTGGAGGATAATTAGAGAGAGAGAGCGAGGAATTTATTATATTATTCAAGCAAGGTTATTATATCTTCTAATGTCGTCTTATTTGTTGAGTTCTAAAAAATTATTGGTTGCAGACACAAAAATCAAAAGGCACAGATTGATTCTTAACATGACGTTACTAACATTTGCCAGAATTATTATAATTAAATCATTAAAACATTTAATAGAAACTACAACAATTTCCAAAAATGAGGAAATATGTATTTTAATTAAAAATATTCATGACGTGATCGAAACACAACGCTGTGATAAAAAGGGTTAATAGCTGGTCAGAGTCAAGTTCACACAAACACGCACACAAGCACACGCAAACACCTGCCCACCACACGGTGGAGTAGCCCGGTGAGAAATTTCTTTGAAACACCCCAATAAGAAATTGAGGCGATTGACTCCACACTATTTTGCGAGTAGTGCGAAGTGAAGGTAATTATCCAATTTCGACTTTTGTGTTTGAGGAAAAATATTGAGGGACCGTGATTGTCAATAATATGAATGCTTAAAAAAAATACGCATTTTAAGAATGCTTAAAAAAACAAATTTATTTATTTATTCATATTATTTATGATAAATAAAGTAATAAACTATTTACATATACACTTAATTCTGTTTTTACACAGTGTACATACGTTCCAGAAAAAAACGTATAATAAAAAGACGTATAACAAAAAACAGTATGCAGTGGGAAATTATTAGATTGGTTTAATAACCTCAAAAAGGTCTTAAGAACTTAATAATTCAGAAAAACAAACACAAATTTTGTTATTGAGTATACTGTCCGTACCATGTCCATTTTTCATTTGACCTATTATTGTAAAATCACTTTATAATTTTTAACAAATAAAAACAAAACTTCTTCTTAATTCATAAAAATTGCATTGCATTTTATTGCATTCGAAATGCAAACCTGTTTAAAACTCGACACTTTTAAAATCATCGGTTCATATAATCAAAGAAAAAAACAAGGAAAAGCTAAGAATTTTTTTTTGTCCGTGTAAAAAAAAGCGTTTTCCTGTTTTTACGCTAATTTTTGTCGATTGTGTTATTTAAAAATTGTGTTAGAAGGATCGTGTACAAACAGGATTAGGTGTATTGACATTTTATTCGTTACGCTTTCGCATTCTTTCAGCCAGCTTCATAATACTTCGTTTATAGAGCGTCTTTAACAACGACAAACTAAAGAAGATGCCGATTTATAAACTCGTCTGAATTAAAAGACATAACAAGTAAGAAGTTTTAATCGAAATTGAAAAAGGTGATTTTTTACGTCAGTGACTGGTTCAGTGGCTGTTCTTCGATTAAAAGTGGTTGCCTAATTTCTTACTGGGGCATTTCCTCACGCTTACCAGCCAATAAAACCTACTCATGTTGTCGCCCTTTGTCTTGCTCTCACCTGTTTTGCATGTCATCTAAACAGTATGCAACAAGAACAACAACAACAACAACAACAATGGCTTCCATGTGTCAGCAAGTATCGCTAACATAGAAAACAAAATTCAAACAAATTGAGACAAAGTTAAGGAAATTTAATTAAAATTAAATGCATGAAGGGTTGGGCTGAAGGCTCGGTAATGAAGGTGTCTACAAGGGGGAGGGGCAGGGAAAGGAGGGGCGGGGGGTCTAATAACAACAGCAGCAAACTAACAGATGGTAAATGACACTACAGTGACACTGATTGACAGACAAACAAACAGACAAACAAACAGACAGCTAAAGTGTTACTTCGCACGACAACGTATGGTTGGTTTGTAATAGTTTCTACCCCGCCCCTCCCTTTTTCTTTAATAAATCAACAAACGAAAGACTCGAAAACAGGTGACAACATATACATATGTATACCAGGGTTACCAGACCAGCCCGCGCCTGCCGTTTCTTCTCTTTTTTTCCTTTTTTTCCTTTTTGCATTTGAAGTGTTTGAAAGCCAGCTGTCAAAATTCACAAAACGTGTTAATAATTTAATTGTTTCGTTTATCGGCAAAGCCATTGATACGATAAACGATTGATCGATAAAGTTCTTAACCCTTTCGAGGCCAGGCGGGCGCTTGTAATAAACCGCTTTTCGCTTAGCGGATCAGAAAAGAAAAGTCACCGAAAAGCGATCTTGGCTCAGATGACTTCATTAGTTTTTCTCCTATTTTTCAGAAGAATCGAAAGTCACCGGAAAATGGTCTTTCTTTTGAAAGACGAAGGGACACTAGAAGTGACGTCGCCTGAAATAATTCTTCTGTAAGAATTTGAATTATAATATAAATAATATCGTGTTAAATATTTTTAAATAATTTTTTAATAATTTTTTTCGACAATTATTGCAACAACAATTATGGCAAGAATGCCAGACAATCAATCAATCAATCAATCAATCATTACTTCAAGAATAAAAGTGAAAATATAAACTACCAAACGATCTTTCAAAAAAAGAGATCATCCCCTTTTTTTTCCTGAAATCCTTGAAAAGTGAAAAAGGAGAAAATAAAAGAAATCAACTGAAAAATCATTGAATCTTCAAAGGCAAGTAACAACAAAGACTGCCGACATTCGCACTTCAGGCATTTTGCACAATCCTTAAGCCTGTCGGTAAAGGACTTCAGACGACGACGACTCTTCAACTTTGAGAGAGTCCCACTTTCTCTTTCTTGCGCTCGCATCTACGAAAAGAAAATAGATCATGCCAAAGACTTTACCAAACTTATCCTTGAGTGGACAATTTTTGTTTTGATGAAGGACTACTCTAAAGGACTTCTTCAACGAGTGAAGTTAATGCTTCTTCAGTCGAGAACTCGCCGAGAGAATGACCGCAAAACGAGAGAAAATCATTTTGTAATTATTTTCAAATTTATTTCATAAAATTTCAATAACATCAATAACAATAACAACAACAACAACAATGCCTGAGTAACAAGAATCCTTGAAAATTCCTATTGTCGTCCTTTTTCGTTCTTTGTGTGAGGCCTTTTCAGAGTCCTTTCGTTAGGCCGAAAAAAATTTGTAGCTCATCAAACGCTACGCTTCAGCGCGCTTTTCAATGAATTACGAGCATGTCCTTTCTTTCTCCTTCTTCTTCACTTTCTTTACATTGTTACAGCTGCGTTATTGTTGTTGTTGTTGTCGTTGTTGTTGTTGTTGGTATTTAAGCAGGATAATCAGGACTAAGGAGTGGACAACGAGGTACTAATTTTTTTTTGTTTTATTTTGTTTTGATTTTTGGTAATTTTAACAATTTTTTCAAAAAAAAAAATTGTTTAAAATCGATTTACAACAATTCTTTATATTTGATTTATTAATAATAATAATATTAAATTTTTGTATTAAAAATTTTCTATAGTTTTTAATAATTTATAATATCAGTTTTATTTGTATTGCGATTTATAAGTGAAGTCCTTTCCCTCAAATTATTTTTTTTTTTGTCCCGATAAAACAACAACAACAACAACAACAATTATTTCTTTCTGATGCGACTATTTTATAAGCATCTTCTTTTTTGTTAACTTTTCTTTATTATCCTTAGCCTTTCTCTCTTCAACGCTGCTTCCTCTCATCGTCTGTCTGTCTTTTGTTACTTCCTTCCTTTTTTTCGCTTACACGAAACAATTATTTCTCTTGATTTAATCAATTGAAAGGTCGTTCCTTTTATTCAAAATAAATGGTTGCTGCTAATCGTCAACGATGCCAATTCGAATTATCTAATGCTTTTTTCTCATTCTAGCCGGGCGTTCTATCTCCGGGCTTCTCCTGCTCTGTCCCTGCGTTCGTCCTTCTATCAGTTCCGCCCTCGAAATATTAAGTGTGGCCGCCAATGAATGAATGAAAAGACGGACAGACGGACGCGCCGATTGACAATCGTTTGAACGGAGGAAAACGGAAACGAACTGCAAATTGTTAAGTTTGAGCAATTGTTTCTATTCTGCCTCACAATTCGTCGACTTATATTCCGTCGATTGCCTTCAATCGTGTAAAATCTTGCCCTTCCTCTCTTCCTACTCTTTCTTTTTCTACTTCTTAATATCATTTCTTTGTAATGCTTTTTCCTATTATCATTATCATTATTATTTTATTACTTTATGCAATTTATATCATTTCCCGCACTTTGCACGACTTCCGCTCGCTCGCTCGCGAGTCGTTTCATTCGAGTAACGATGGCTCTACATTGAGACCAAAAGAACACTTCAAGGAGTAACGTATTTTTTTTTAGATTTACCTTTAGTACCTTCTTCAGTTTCCGCTCTTTCGCGTTCAGTCTTATGAACAAACAATTAGAAAACTCGCTGCGAAAGTTTATCGAATTAAATGTTGTTTAATCTTTTCTGATTATACAAATAAATATTTACATTTTTTAAAACATTATAAATTAAATTATAAATATAATGTTTGTTAATCTTTTCTCATTATATTTATAAATAAATCTATATATACACTTTTTTAAACCTTATAAAAAAATGCGTCATACCTTTTCCGACAACGTTAAACTAACAGAAAGATCATTGCTTTCATTCATTCATTGTATCATTGCTACTTTTTTTATTTTTTAGAAGCGTGTAACAGCTAAAAGGTGATCTTGTCGAAAAAAGCTTCATTAGATCTTCTTCAAAATGTTGTAGTCCCAACAAAAGCCATCGTCCGTTCAATGAAGCCATGAAATTTTCCTTCAATCTCGTTATGCCGAAAATGAAAGCCTAATTTTTAAAAGAGTCCCCCTTTCAGAGAGAGAGAGAGTGAGAGAAGGAGAAGGCGAGGGAGCAATTACGGGAAAATGCTCCTGCTCGCTGCTTGACTTTGATTGGATCAAATCTTTTGTTAAACGCGTTGTTAAAAAAGATCTGAAAATTATAGTCTGATTTTAAAGAAGAAGATTTTTCTTTATACGATATTATGCAGACATAAATATTGTTACTATTTTTGAATATTATTATACATATATTACTAAATATTATATTTATATTATACAAATATTTTACAATTATATACATACACCTTAAATAATAAAAATGCGTCATGACTTATCCGACATTATGACTTAATAATAACATTTTAGATAATTTCTTAGATAATAATCATGAAAAGTATTAAATTACATAAAAAGACAACAATTAAATCATTCCGTAAGCAACACTACGGACAGACTGACTGACTGACAGACTGACTCATTGACTGATTTTCTTTGCCTTTCATTGTATGAAAAAAACAAAAATTGATGCCACGATAAGAGCAACAGACAAAAAATACAACAGAGAGAAGGGAAAAAATTATCATCCATTATCTTGAATATTGCCCGCAATTATTGTTAAAATGCGCACATGAAAGGAAAAAAATTATCTACTAATCCGCAAAACATGAAGTATTTAATTTGCATGAGAATAATTACAAACGGCAGAAGCGACAGAACAAAAACGCCAGAATCGAAAGAACGGGCAGAAAGAAACGACAAAACCAACAAAACCAAGAGAACGGACCGAAACCACAGAACCGACCAAACCAACAGAACCGACCGAGCCAACCAGATCTATCATAAGCAGGCTGCAAAGCATACGCAATTCTTGAGTAAGTATCGTATGTACATACGAATGCATAAATACATAGTATATACACGAGAGTACATCCAGAGTATACCGCAGAGATAATGAAAGAAGTCATTATTTTTTTCAGTTTTAAAGAGGAAAAGGATAGAGACGCTTTTCTAATGCGTCTTATACACACATACGAGTATAAGAGTTTCATGCGAGAAGGATTTTCACCGAAAGTCCGACCATTTCTCCTCACAATCGACCATCCAAACCAGCGCCATCACTTTTTCTTCATCCTCATCAGTCTTCGATGAGAAAAATGGACAAAAAATATGCTAATTTTTGCTAGAACTACGAGTATTTAACGACGACACTCAGTGTGCAGGAAACTGGTTAAGGGGGGAGGGGGTGGAAGGGGCGACCCAAAAACGGGTGATTGGATGAAAAATGTACCGGAATGCGTTTTTTTATATTCTACCCCATTTTTACTTAATCATGAAGGAAATTGTTTTAATTGAGCTCATTTAAAGTGTTTCGAGAAAGGAATTAGTTGCTTTAATGGTATCAGAATTTTTATTCATACACCTTTTTGGCTTCCAAATTGTCTCTTTAGGTATCTTAAAGTCAAATACCGACTCTTGCAGTCTCGGTACTCTAAATGGTAGGTACTCTATAGAAGGATAGGCGCGGCGCTTAAAGACCTCGACTAAGAACAGAATTGAAGTGAGTATCTTGAGTAGAAAGTGTCAAATGTCCACAGTAGGTAAATGGTAACATTTGAGAAGTCCGCCACGAGGCGGCTCTTTACAAAAGGATTTCTCAGCTAAATCGCGAAGGTCTGATCTACGCTGCTAAACAATTGTTAACGGGCACAAACAATATTTGCTCTCAGCAAATGGCTCCGTTTGAAGCAAAACAAATTGAGAAAAACAAATTTTTGTTACTTACTAGACGATATGATATCGTTAAACGATCATTTGATAAAATTAAATCAAGCATAAAACCATTTTAGTAATTATGCAGGTAACCTGAGGGGCACCGATCGATACAGTGGGTCGATCCAGTGGTCTCTGCAAAAATCCGCACATTGCTCTTTCTTTAATAACAGCTAATTCAGCCTTATCCTCCGCTTTGAAAGCGATCACTCTCATGATGATCAGCACCACCGTCAGCAACACCAGCATCATCCAGATGGTTTAATGATAGCCTTTAAGCGGCTTCAGCTGTTTCGGGAGCTGTTTTGCCGCTCAGAAAGGAAGGAAGAATGGAAGTCATCAAAGTTGTTCTTGCCTACATTTTTTCACAGAAAATTTTGATACTTTTTCTTGTAATTTTTCTTGTCTCATTGATGTCGTGCTGTGATGATCATCGATGATAATCGTTACTTGTTGACAATTTTTGATCCTTCTCAACAAATGATCAGACTTTTTCATTATTATTATTATTATTATCATTTTACATCATTATCCTAAATTTTGTGCTTTGTCGATGTTCGGTGTCCTCGCAGTTTGGCGTCCTTCTCTTATTTCCTTCAACTTTCGACGGTTTCTTTTGATTTTTCTTTCTAAATGTATCATTTTACATACTATAATGCGTATGTACCTATCGATAAACCTACCTACTATCGATGGGCATGAGACCAAAGTAGACCGTTGCTTCTGATACGCCGAATGATTTTAAAGGATCGATCCTTCTTTCGCTAGAGCGGAAACGTTTGCCTTCAACGCAAATTGTTGCCATTTATTTTTGCGGTATTTTATAAATGGGTCGATCTATACCAATGAACAGCAACAACAACAACAACAACAACATCATTGCCATTATTACAATATCTTCATATCATTTAATCATTCGACATTTTCGACAAAAAATGTCATAAGATATTTTTGTAGGAAGAAAGAAAGAAGATATACCATTAGATTATCTTAAACTGTTTACCTTAAAATAATTATTGCAATTATCGTAAAGTTTTTGGAGGCAGGTCCTTTTTCTGTTGTTGCGACGTGAGCAGTTGTAAAATCGGCTAAAATAAAAAAGTCACGTTAAAAAAAACCTTAAAACAGTTCGAGTTAGAAGGAAACACTTTCAAAATTGTTTTTTTTCAATAATGAAATTTATAAAACTGAATATTTTTATTGATACAAAAGCTCCTTAGTTACCAAAAAAACTCCAATTAAACGGAAAGATCTAAATAACTCAGAGAAGCCTCAGTGTTTTAAAAAAGCCTCACTCACTTAAAGAAGTTTTAGCTTTACAAAGGAACCTCAATTACTAAAAAAACTTCAGTTAGCTACATTAAGAAGCTTTAGTCATTCAAAGAAGCTTTAGTTACTCAAGGGAACTTTAGTGGCTCGAAGAAGTTTTAGTCGCTCAAAGAAGTCTTAGTTACTCAAGAAAGATTCAGTTACTCAAAGAAGATTCAGTTACTCGAAGAAGCTTTAGTCACTCAAAGAAGCTTTAGTTACTCAAAGAAAACTTTAGTGGCTCAAAGAAGCTTTAGTCACTCAAAGAAGCCTTAGTTACTCAAAAAAGATTCAGTTGCTCAAAGAAGATTTAGTTTTTCAAAGAAGCCTCTGTCACTCAAAGAAGCTACAGTTACTCAAGGCAACTTTAGTGGTTCAAAGAAGCTTTAGTCACTCAAAGAAGTCTTAGTTACTCAAGAAAGATTCAGTGCTCAAAGAAGATTCAGTTACTCGAAGAAGCTTTAGCCACTCACAAAAGCTTTAGTTACTCAAAAGAACTTTACTGGCTCCAAGAAGCTTTAGTCACTCAAAGAAGCCTTAGTTGCTCAAAAAAGATTCAGTTGCTCAAAGAAGATTTAGTTACTCGAAGAAGCCTCTGTCACTCAAAGAGATCTCATTGGCTCAAAGAAGTCCAAGTCACTGAAAGAACCAAAAATAAAGTTTAAGCAAGGTTTAGCTTTTTATATAAGTATGAGTCACTCAAAGGCAGGTGCTCTCGCTCAGGAAGAAAACCTCACAGAAACTTAAGTTAACAGATAGAGCAAGAAATTTAAGGCGTTAAAATCATCGGTTAAAAATCGGGTCATCCTCAATTTTCTTGATTTTGCCACGTATCCTTTTAATGCATTGACTTGGACACTTTCAAATTCGTATACAATTTCACCCATTTCCAGGCAACTTCCTTCCTTCCTTCCTTCCTTCCTTACCATCCTAACGAATGAGAATCCACTCTCATTCTCCCCACTACCGACCTCATCCCATCCTCCTCCTTCTCCTCCCCCTTCTCCTCCTCCACCCTTGCATCATGAATACAACACAAATGAAACAAGCACCGACTTAATTTCAAAAGAGTTTCTTCAACGACGCGTCGTTGATAAAATCTCTTTCATTTTTCATTTCTGTTTTTTTTTTGTCTTGAATTAATAAAAATTTTTCAAGTGTGATGCTCATTTTATAAATACATACTGACATGTTGTTCTGGCAAATCATAAAAATTATATAAAGTAAAATGATGATGAAGGAGAAACAACAACAACAAGAACAACAACAACAACAACGACAATGAACAACGTCGAACGTTGTTGAAAGAGTGACGACAAATGATGAAATGAATGAATGAATGAGTATAAATTGAACAAGCTCACAATGAAGGATGAAATCTTGAAAGCTTGCGAGTACCTTCTGAAGAGATTTAACTTGTTTAATTAAAGTCTCATTCAAGCGAAGGCCTGACTTGGTGTGTTGTTCACCTCTTCATTGCAAAAAATACCCCGACAATTGCGTCGTGCTCCTCCTCCTTTGCCGCCTTTCGCTGCCTTTTTCTCAATACATCTAACACATAGAGACCACTTCAACCCTTTACACCGTGGATAATATCATTATTGGTATCGTTTTTTGGTTAGTACTATCGATTTAGGTTAGTTTTAGAGATATAGCCTACTCTACATTTATAGATATTGATATTGATACAGCTTTTCAATAGCCTATCAATAGCCGGTATAGCCTATATTATAGATATTGATAGATATAGCCTACTTCATGAAGACTTAAAGAAGACTCTTATATTAACTGATGAAATCTTTTACATTAATTGATGAAGACTTTTTGAATTAGTTTTTACAAATAACTAAACCTTGTATATTGACTTATAGACCTATATATTGATTAATGAGAATTTCCTAATGAAGTCTTTTTTATACTGACTGCTGCAGCCTTTTATATTGACTTCGGAAGCCTTTCAATTTGACTGATGAAATTTCTCGTATTAGGTTATAAAGCTTTTTAAAGGTCTAAAAACTTATGGAAGCTTTTAGAGTGACTGATGGAAGCTTTTAAAGTGACTGATGGAAGCTTTTAGAATGACTGATGGAAGCTTTTACAGTAACCGATGGAAGCTTTTAGAGAGACTGATGGAAGCTTTTACACTGACTGATGGTAGCTTTTAAAATGACTGATGGAAGCTTTTACAGTGACTGATGGAAGCTTTAAGAGTGACTGATGGAAGCTTTTAAAGTGACTGATGGAAGCTTTTAGAATGACTGATGGAAGCTTTTACAGTAACCGATGGAAGCTTTTAGAGAGACTGATGGAAGCTTTTACACTGACTGATGGTAGCTTTTAAAATGACTGATGGAAGCTTTTACAGTGACTGATGGAAGCTTTAAGAGTGACTGATGGAAGCTTTTAAAGTGACTGATGAAAGCTTTTAGAATGACTGATGGAAGCTTTTACAGTAGCCGATGGAAGCTTTTAGAGAGACTGATGGAAGCTTTTACAGTGACTGATGGAAGCTTTTAGAGTGACTGCTGGTAGCTTTTACAGTGACTGATGGAAGCTTTTAGAGAGACTGATGAAATCTCCTTTGATTGATAGAGCCTTTTGTATTAACTTATGGAACGTTTTATATTGATCGATTGACATATGTACGAGTACACACAAAGCTTTTCAATTCAACCGCGTGCAATATTATCATCATAACCATGAAATATCATCATCATCATCATCATCACACTCATGATATTCATTGAGATGATTAATTTTATGGTATTTGAGTGCAACCTCATCAACCTCTGCCTCGTTTCAGACTCTTCTCTCTAATGGATAATGACTCTCTGAAGCTTTTTTCATTCTCACTCCATTCTTCAGAGTTGCCATCAGACCACAGCAGCGATTGTTTAATGCTACTCATTTCAATTCAATGCGATATGAAACATTATTCGCCTCGATTTGATGTGATTCGTTTTATTGTGATTCGATTTAAATACTCTTGAGCATCATTCAGCAAATGATTTTGTGATTTTGTGCATTTCAATATCAATGCTTTGCTGCGGCAATGCCAGAGAAAGTGGTTCCCCACTTACGACCACCACCCCGCCCTCTCCCCCCTCCCCTGCCACGGCACATTCACGCAACCTGTAGACAGGAAATGAGCGAATCGAATCAACGGAAGTGTGGAATAAAATGCATTTTATCGAACTCACTCGCGCTCTTCGCTCTTCGTTTCTGACTCGGATTATGTTTCAATTTCATGCCATCTTATAGTTGTTGTCGTTGTTGTCGTTGTTGTTGTTTCGCCCTTGTCCTTTTCAAACGCACACACACCCAGCCAAATACACACAAAATTTTTCAACGCGCCAATATCGTCAATGTTGACTACGCATTTCAATAAAAATACTTCGAGAGTGAAAAGCACTCGAAAAAAGCCAGCAAGAAAAAAAATTTACTGAATAGAACAAGTTTTTAATTTAATGATTTACCTTTAGAGAGCGCTGCGGTGCATCCACTCACATCAACACACACACACACACACACACACACATAAAGGCTCTTTCACTTCACTTAAACTTAAAATTACACTCCGCGACAAAAAGTTGGAGTGTTCGGCTTCTCGGCCACTTGATCAGAAATTTCATATAATCGCCACCCGCGGAGCACACGCTAAAAAGGGTGAAGGAAGGGGTCGCGAAAGGATGAAGTGGGCTGAGAGGAGTGCAGTGACATGCCGAAACAACACACGGCTGGCTGGCAGACCAAAAGGCGCTCATTTTGTTGCTTCTTTTTAATGTTGTTGTTGTGTAAACATTATAAAAAAAGAAGAAGAGTTGTTGGTGCCTTTGCGTAGTAGCCTGCCAGTTTCTTGGGTATCCTGCGGGTGAGTGAGTCAGTGAATGAGTGAGGCTGGGTGTATGTTTCTGTGTGTGTGTGTGTGTGTGTGTGTATTGTTGCCGCCAAGTAGTTCTTGAAAAAAAATACTTAAACTTATTGAATTTTTTGAAGAGATTCAAATCGCCATTACCATTCTACACTGATACAGCGGCACCGGGAAGCACCGGAACCGGTTCCAGAACCGACACAAGAATAAACACAAGAAATGCGAAAAGAAACGAGACAAATCTTTCTCATTCGATGGGATTTATTTGAATAGACGCAAACATATATATTTTTTTTTCAATTTCTGTCTTTCTCTCTTTTCCACCCTCGGCCACTCACTCTCTGCTTACAGTCTCTTTCTCTTTTCGCACAATGACATAAAACAAATCCTTTGAGTCCTCATCGTGTTTGTCATTATCATCATTATGATCGTTATAACGACTGTCATTGATGTTGTAGTTTGTTGTAGCCGCCTCTTTTCTCTCTAGATGCTGTCAACTATTTACTCTTGGAATTTAATTTTGTCATCTTATCGTAAAATGAATTCAAAATTACAAAAATGACTTCTGCACTTTCTCTCTCCTCTCTTAGTCTTTCCCACTCTCAGACACTCATTGATTTTTGACATTTGACATTTGAGACATTCATTGATTACCTACGACTACGATTAGCTGAAATAACCTCCAAGCAAACAATATGAGCCTTTTTAGACTCAGAAAAGATTCATATTTCTGAGCTTTTTACGCTCTTTATGAACACATAAAAGGCTCAGAAATGAATGCAGATGGGTTTTTTCTTCCTTGACGGCTCGCTGAAAAAAGTCTTAAATAAAAGTCTAAAAAAACTCATAAAATTGTGCGTTTTCTGAGTTTCAAATATGAAAAAATACTTTTTTGAGCCTTTTCTGTTTTTTTTTATAAACCTTTTATGACTCCTTTCTGAGCCTTCTATGATTGTTTTCTTCGCCTTTTGCGACTCTCTTCTGAACTTCTTTCCAAGCCGTCTATGATTATTTTCTGAGACTTTTATAATTATTTTCTCAGCATTTTCTGATTATTTTCTGAGCCTTTTATGATTATTTTCTGATATTTTTTTTTCTCCCCAGACTGCTTATTATAAAGAGTCTTAAATAAAAATCTGAAAAGACTCATCATAAAATTGTTGCATTTTTTTAGTATAAAATATCATAAAAAATAGTCATTTCTGAGCCTTTTATTATTCTTTTTTTATCCTTTTATAAATCTTTTATAAGCCCTTTATGACTCCTTTCTGAGCCTTCTACGAGTATGATTGTTTTCTGAGCCTTTGACGACTCTTTTCTAAACTCCTTTCTGAGCCTTTTACAATTCTTTTCGGAGACTTTTAATATATATTTTCTCAGCCTTTTATGATTATTTTCTGAGCCTTTTATGACTCTTTTCTGAGCACACAATTTGACTTTTTACATCAAAAAATATTCATTTTTATATTGAAATATGTAGTTAAGGCTTTTTAAAATTCTAATTTATTCTTAACATCTCTTAATGAGGGAGGAGGCTCATTCTCTCTCTCTGAGTGCTTTAAACATGTACGAAAGTAAGACTGTGTCTTTCTGAGTATGAGTACTTTGGATTCTTTTTGAGTTTCTCAAAGTTCACGCGGACATCTTTATTTTTTACAATTTTTCTATAAACTAATGCCATTCTCTCGGTTAATAATCTTATCTTCAGAGTATCTACAAACATTTTATCCTCTACTTTTAAAATTGGTGCTCATGGTATAAACCTCTTAACCCTTGTCATCGACGAGTATTATACTCGTACTTTATAAATATTGAGAAAAAATGAGAAAGGGTTTTTAAATAATCCTTAACTTATTTGAAAACCAAAAAATCCTTATTATAAAAATTGTAAATAGTAATTATCTTACCCTTCCGTCTCTCTTTTCCATCCCCTTCTAACTTTTTTCCTGCCAACTAACGTCTTACAACTAGCTTCCTCTTTCTTGCGCTCTCTGTCTTCGTCTTCGTCGTCGTCGTCATCGTCTTATGAAATATCGTATGATCTCAATTCAATTTAATAAAAATGCGATGTACATCTGATGAAGTGATGCTTGAGAACCGTAAGGCCCTACCCACCTCCGTCCTCCTAAGACTTTGCGACTACGACGAATTCGTCTGTCGATCACTGAGTCGTAATCATTGTCGAAAATTGTCGAAAAGTGAAAAGAATATTTTCAAATACTTCTCAATAACTTTAATCCCGATATTATTACAAATCGGCGAAGGGGAAGAGATTGAAAATGAGAAGGAAGAAGGAGGAAGGAAGAAGGAAACCAATGAATACGCGCCACAATGTGCAACATTGTATCCTGCCGTTAATGCTATACGAGTATATCCTTTCAATTGAATTTCAATTTTTCTTAGTAGCGACGGCAGCAACAACAACCTCAACGGCAACAACAATAACTAAAGAAGTATTGCATGAATAAAGAACTGAAGTAGGTTTTAATGCATTATTCCACGAACCTGCTTTTATTTATTATTGTTATTATTAACTCTTATTATATTTTACTTTTAGTCTCTGTTTTTTATGTATATATCTCTCCCTCTCCCTCTCTCTCTTCATCATCATCAGTAATACCTTTATGATCCTGCGGTGCAAATGCTGAAATTAATATCAACCGATTTCTGTTGGAGTTACAAAATACAATATAATCAAGCTTATACGATATCATACTGCTGCTTTGTTGTTGGTTTTTTAGAGGCCTATCGAGGACACTGCGCACCGCGTGATATCCTCACTCATTAACGTTTCGAGAGTCTTGAGACGACTTGATGAAAGAGACGATAATAATGAAGAAATGATATTAGAAGTATGCAATAATGAATTTTTTGGTGGCTTCTTAACCATTATTTCTCTTCTGTTATTTGAAATCGGCGATCTTATTTAATCGAGATTATAATCACCGAAGAACACAAAGGGTTTATGGGTTAAGAAAAACGGAGAACTGTTGCCAAAAAACTAACGTACTCGTGTAATTGTTTCTCCTTACTTTCGAATCCTTCAATAATTCTTTAACAATCTTCATTGAAGTCGATTTTATTACACACCTTTTTTGCTGGTTGAGCGACAAAGTCTGAGTAACAAAAATTTGAGTGGGAACATCTGCTTTTGATTGATTTTGATTTTGGCTTTGTTTGGAAGCTGAGGCTCGAGTAACTGAGGCTTCTTTGAGTAACTAAAGCTTCTTTGAGTAACTAAAGCTTCTTTGAGTAACTAAAGCTTCTCTGAGTAACTAAAGCTTCTTTGAGTAACTGGAGCTTCTTTAAACAGCTAAAGTTTCCTTGAGTAACGGAGGCTTTTTTGAGTAACTAAAGTATCAATGAGTAACTAAAGATTCTTTGAGTAACTGAGGATCTTTTGAGTAATTATTGCTTCTTTGAAAAACAGAAGCTTCTTTAAGTAAGTAAACGACTGATCAAAATTTGCGTTATTGAGTCCTTTTAGCCCTTAATAGTAAGCATTTTCTTAAAATCTCCAAAAATTTGTGAAAACACGCGGACTATGACTATGACTATGAAAAAAATAGACAAATTCTGAGACAAATGGAGTCATTTTGGGGAAAAAAAAACCAACACTTTCTTTAGCTTATTGAGATTTGGTTTGAGTAACTGAAATTTTTCATCAATAAAACCGACAATTATTTTTTTTTTGGTCTTCTCTAAATAAATTGAGTGATTTTAAATAATTTAATTAATTTAATTGAGTGACACTTAAATAAATAAATAATTATTTTTTTACTTTTTTTGAGTAATTGAGATTTAAATTGAAAAGCTACGAATTCTGGGTAAAAGAAAAACAAAACACGGAGGGCAATGTTTTTTAAAAATTTTCAGTTTATTTAATGCTTTTTACAGTATAATTTTTAAAGTTTTTTTAGTTTTAAATAATTAATAATTATTGTTATTATTACATTCTAATTATTTATTAAAGAATTGGTTAAATTTTTATACTTTTATTTAATAACTAGTACTTATATTTTTTAAAATTATTATCAAAGTATACTTAAAACTAAATTCAAATAATATTTATTTACAATTAATAAAGTATCGTACTTTGTGCAAAAAGTATTTACTTTCGTATAATATTTTAGATTCTTAAAAATGTCTGCAACTCAATAAATATCACTTTTATTTACAACATTCAATCACTTCCTCCATCATCATCATCAGCTCCGCTCTTAACCCTTCTAAGCCCTTCAGCAGGAACAACAAAGATTTAAAGCGTAACCGAATCCGAAACGACTGATTTTCGCTCGATCGCTGTTGATCGCTTTTTCTTCAATCTTCACTTTTGGTCACAACGGAAACGGGAGTCGAGGCGGCACTGCCACCCGTCAGAGGACTTTTGGGCGAACCCGCCGCCGAGCTGGTCAGTGTCACGCCACCCGAAACCAAAATCGGCGGACTCTCGCGCGGGCTGCTGCTGCAGGGCGGACTCACTTGCGCCACATGCAGGGACAAGTTTTGCGGATAGCCGCCAATGCCGCCGCCGCCGCCGCCGAAGATGCCGTTCAGGTTGCTCAGGCCCATGTACTGCGACAGGAGCGTATGGAAGTTGGGTAATTTGTAGGGCGGCATCAGGCTCTGCGGAATGAGGGCGGGATTGAAGTGTTGGTGTAAGGCGAAGTGAGGTGGCCAGAATTCGGCGGGCAGCGAGGGTGGATGGCCGGGCAGGGCATGCGGTGGCAGGTGAATGCCAAGCGGGAAGTCGGGAAGGCCTGAAAACAAACGAAGAACGAAATTATTTAGAGTTTGAGTTAAAAATAATGTAAAAGCAAAGTTTTAAAAATCTCTAATAAAACACTTTGTTTCTATAATGAGGGTGGATTTTAATTGTTGTTGTTGTTGTTGTTGTTTTGGTAGGATTATTAACTGTTTTGTGTATGACCAATGCCGTCGTTAACATAATTAATTCAGTTAATTAGTCTGCATAACAGCAACAACAACCCATTCTGACCACTTCAATTTGAACAAAATTGATTAAATTACTTTGATAGCATTACAACACAAACACAACAACACGATAATGGTGACCAAGTTCATGTCATTACATTAATTCTTATCCGTAACAAAGTGTCACGTGATCAAGACTAATTGAATTTATTGTTTGATAAAGCATTTTGTTTCAAAGAAACACAAAAGCCACAAAAAAAAGGAGAAACACAAGTTAATTAAAAATTAATTAACCCACTAACGTCGTCAACGCCTCATTATAATCACATTAACGGAAGTAGTCAAGCATTTTCGGTTATTTAAGACAAAAAAGGAAAACAAATTTGGACTTTTATAAAACACAAAAAAACATTAAAGCATCTGAGAGAGGTCACGTTGAGACTGAGAGGGTTAAAGGGTAAAAATACACCGAACCAAATTAACCAAAAAAATATACAGAAGCAAAACAAATTTACAGAACAGTATACGAAAAAAATTCAACGAAAAATATACCATAAAATTTTCAAAATTCATGAAAATAACCTCGCAAAAATACCTCAAAAATGTTCCGAAACAAAAAAAGGTGTGCAAAGTAGACCAAAAAAAAACAAAAAAATACGTATAACTATTATATATACGTATACACTAAAATATTTTACAAAAAATACCCAAAAATATAGAAAAAACACTCAATAATTGCACAAAAAGAAAAAACCAAAAGTTTTTGAATGAAAAGTTATATATCTTTTATATAACTTTTTATATCTTTTAAAATTTTATATCTTATAAAATTAACCAAAAAAAAATACCAAAAACAACACTGAAAAAATTCTACACAAAAAAGAAACAATCTATTTTTTGTTTATACAAAAAAGCAACAAAAATAACAACAAAAAGAAAAAACAATTTTGCTCTGGAAAAAATATAAAAAAATACACCAAAAAATACAAACAAAACTACACAAAAATATACACTGATAATCTAACAAAAAATGCAACGAAAAAACGGTACAAAAATACACAAAATATATACCAAATTTTATAAAAATTTTTACAAAAAATTCACTAGAAAAATGCACCAAAAATACCGGAAATATACATCAAATAATACAGACAAAACTACACATACAGTGCCAAATTATTGAAGAAAAGAAGAAAATTTTCCCTGAAAAGATTTACAAAAAATATTCAAAATAAATACAAAATACACAACAAATAGACTGAAAATACCACAAAAAATAAGCCAAATAATACAGACAAAACCACTCATAAATATACATTGAAAATTTACAAAAAAAATACACTGAAAAACAATACAAAACAATACGCAAAATACGAGTATAAACGAAATTTTATAAAAAATCTTACTAAAAATTCACAAAAAAAATGCACCGAAAAAATATTAAAGAAAAGATGTATGTACAAAAGATATTCAAAATAAATACAAAACACATACACAAAAAAATGTATACACTGAAAAACCTTTTCAAAAGCACAAAAAATATACAGAAAAAATACTACACCGAAAAAATTGTACAAACAAATTTTCATAAATGCTCCAAAAATATATTTACGAGTATATTTTTTTATGAGTACAATACGAGTACAAAAAGGAAAATGTATTAGTGTATTGTTTTCCTGTTTAATAAAAAACGTTTTTTAGAAAATTAAGCATTTATTTCTTTTTCCCTGTTTCTTTCTCTTACCTTGCTCGCTTAATAAGTAACCATTTTTATCTTGGTTCATGAATTTTTCTCGCTTCCGCCACTTCGCTCTACGATTTTGAAACCAAACCTGAAAAAAAGAAAAGGAATCAAGTTTAAAAAATCGTCAAAAAAACAACAAAAGGGTATAAATATTAAAGCGTTATGGAGGGAGGATAACAAAGGGTATTAAATTAACCACGCTTTAATTGATCGGGGCCAATGCAAATAATTAACGTGTCGAATTGTCGGCCAACAACGTCGCCGCCAACGAACGCATTAACAATCAACAACGCAGGAACGCACAGCAACCCCATTTGAGTCACATGCACACACACAGACACACACACACACACACACACACACACACACATCCATACAAATACATGCACATCCAATCGCCAACACGCCCCTCTACACAATTTTCACAATAGTATCCAATCGGAAGTACGCGCGCTTCTCTCTTCAAGCTCTTGCGCTTGTTTCCACCGTGCAGGGAGAAGAAGCAGCAGCAGCAGCAGAAAAAGAAGAAGAAGAAATCTTCAGCATCACCCTTCATCCCCACAAACCCTTTCCACACTCACGCACATCCACGTAAATCCTGCGCCCTTCCAACCAAAAAAAACTCACTCACTCCGCTCTCTTTTTAGTGAAGCACGAAAATGCATTGATTCCAGCCACTTTTGACACGACCCACGGTCATATAAAATCAGGGTTGCTCACCCCCACACTCACGCATACACACACAAGCAAACACACTCATGCAATTATTAAATGCAATTGTGTTTAACTTCGAGTGTAACCGAATTGAATCAATTGTCTCGAAAAACTTGCCAAGTGCTTAACGGTAAGGATGAAGAAGGAAAGCGTGAGAGGGGGAGTGGAGAAGGGGGGGTGTGAGGAAAGGGGGAGGGTAAGTACTGAATGAATGGTGTGCTGCTCTAATACCAGAAGAGTAGAAAAGATATACTCAGACACCAAAGAATAGACTTCAAACAAGAAAATGCAAAATTTGTAACTTTTCGGATGAGAGACAGAGGGCAGAGGGCTCATAATGTCAATGCAAATACAAGGCATTGGCGTTGCGTTGGCAACTCTAAACTGTGCATTTGCAGGGCAATAAATAATTCACTGAAGATGTCAAGCGGCAGGTGAATAAGCAGAACAAGCAGGTCGTCGAAGTGGACAAAAGCGCCGTAAAAGCGATTATACGGGACAGTGGCGTAGAGAGGCTTTGGGTTCTGATAGAGGTCAAAAACCTTAGAAGGCCCAAATCAGAATGACAAGTAGGATATAATGAAATGTGAAATGTGAAGATCATCAAAATAAAAAGATTATCAAAATATTTTTTCACCAATTTTTTAACTGTTCAAATTGACTTGTTGCACTTTCAAAGTCATCGGTCGTATACAATGCAAATAAATGAAAAACACGAAACGACTAGATTTCTGGAAAGCAATTGATTTCTTCCTTTTTATTTCTTCTTTGTAGGAAGCCGTGCACCACCCCCCCCCCCCGCACCCCTTCTAAGGGTTGATTGGATGTACCCTTACGCCACTGATACTGCACGAAAATGATGATGTTACTGAAGCAGGGTGAAGACGATGGAGTGAGATGTCAAAGAGGACGCTACCCAAAGGAGACCGATGATGATGGTGATGATTATGTTAACGTAATACCATGAACTACGAACGGCAGCTGAGTCTTACCTCAGGACAATGCAGCAAAAGGTAAAGCCAAAGGCTGTTCAGGGGTGAAATGTGTCGGAAAAGGGGAGTCACGAAGGGAAAGGGAGTCTGTAAAGTCCACAAGCCTTTACACAATTGTTATTAGGCTTCAATAGCATCATGACCATCATTATCACCATCATCATCATCATCGTCATTATGTTTAATGTTTGAGACGATAACGACTTTCTTATTTTAAATGTTGCTGTTATTGTTTTTGTTGTTTTTGTTATCATTCTTGTCATCCTTGTTGTCATCGTTGTTGTCATCATGATCATCATCGCCATCGCCATCGTCGTTGCCCAATCGTTTTTCCTCGTCTGTCCACTTTGATAAAGTGGGCGTAACACAAAACATTTCCGGTGACATTTCCAGCAAGTGACAGCAATTTTCTACATTCATTCATTCGAACATTCTCGATGTAAGAAATGATTGTAAGCTGTTGTGGGGGTTCACTTTCCTACGCCTACACCCCCTCCCCCTCCCACCAACTTTCCCCGTCCTTTGGTTAGATAATATTACGTTATTATGTTCTTTTCACGCTTTAGAAGAAGCAAAGAAAATTAATTGTTTGTAAGTAAATTTTTTGTGGGTAAATTTGATGACGACGCTGACGATATTGAGGATAATGATAATGGGAGTTAATCCTGTGACTGTGAAATAGGCAGAGAGAGAGAGAGAGAGAGCGAGAGGGAAGAATAGTGAAATTTTTTTTTTTTAAATGAAATGGAGAAATGGTTATAAAAGTGTTTGGACGAATAAAGTAAAGAGATAAAAGCCGTATATCTTTAATTGATAAATTTTGGAGCGATAATAATGATAATGATAATAATGACAATGATTATTAATGATATCATTAGTGATAATTATGATAATATCATGATATTGAATACCACGATGATGATTTTTTTAAGACTCTGTATGGTTTCGACAACGATCATCGATCGAATCTCGTCTCGATTGCTCGAAAAAATCGAGTCGTTCTTGAAAAGTACGAAATCGTATCGCAATATGAGACAATATCGTAACCATTTTGTGTACATTACGTTAATTTATCGTTATCTACGAGAAACGAATATAACGAGAATGATTTTAGCGACATGATTTCTATAAAATATTGTCATATTTATGGTAATTTAACTGATAATTAAACTGGTTGTTACTAACGTATTTACGTACTTAAAATGACCCTGTTTTTATTTTTGAATCATAATCAAGAGATCAACTGAAGTCATCTCGAGCAAAGCGATAACAAAGAATTCAACAAAGCGAGAACTAATTAGTAATGATTTCCTTTTGAATAATGGTCTGGTCTCTGTGACGTAAAAACGACAATGACAACAACGACTAAAACAGCAACAACAACAACAATAACAACGAATTTACACACAGCAAGCACGCTTGCATACGCATCAAGACAAAACAAATGGTCGAAAGTTGCTGTCTGTTCTTCTCATTTAAACACCAGATTACTTTGCACACACACACACACACACTCATAGGCACACACAGCAAATAACAAAGACGGAAATAGACAGACAGATAGACACACACACACAACACACGCTCTTAGACACAATTAAACAATTTTAATTGTTACAAGGACAATTACAAGAGACAAAATTGAAGCAATTATTGAGATACAACAGTGAGAGCAGCGGCGTTAGCAGCAGCAACAACAACAACAACAACAAAAACAACAGCAGCCTTCAGAAATGTTGGGAGGGTTGAAAAATTTTGGTTGCCAGCTACCACCAGCTACCGACCAGCTTCAGTCCGGATATCCTTTTTGAATTTATCACGAATGCGCGATCACGAAGCACTTTATTGTGCGCTCACGTTGCGTTCACGTCGCTAAATAATTACCACGCTTAAGTGATATAATTATCCAAGTGCTTAAAGTTTTTTTTTTTTCATTAAATTTGGTTCCCAGAATCTCAAGGAAAATCCAGTAAGAAACATTCAGAGCTCTTAGAATGCACAAAGTTGTGCAGACCTGTTCCTTTCTGACAGGCCTTCTCCATCGAGAAGAGCTTTGAAAATAAGCGGGAGACCGTTTTAAGGTTAGACCAGAACTTTAGACCATGCAGGACTTTGGTCCAGTCGAGACGAGTCCGAAAACGAGACGAAATTCAAGAACGAAAGAGAGTTTTTAAGGCCTGATCTTGAGGCTCGAACGAAATCCCGGGAACTAAAGGACTACTGACGCTTTAAAAGAAAATCTGATCTCTTAATCTGTTACTACAATATTTTCATTTTAAAAGCCAGAAGGTCGTCATACGATTTTTTTGCTCACGAATTTCACGAATTTTCCCTGCCAAAAAAAACAACAAAAAATTTTAATATGTCACGAAAAGTAAAGATTTTTACTTTATTAATTTGTTTTTCTTTCTCGTTTCGAAAATGCCAACAAAACCCAACAACAAATTGATCAAATGAAAAGCAATCCTTTTCAATCAAACAACTCAAGAGCACTTCATAGACTCTTAACCATAAAAAAACAACAACTCTTAAGTCTCTGATAGCTCTCAAATTGTTACAAAAACGTTCGTCCCTGCAACGAATACAAAATGTTGTTGTTATCGTATCACCAACAAAATCAAATCATTAAATATCGTGCATACACAATAAAAATCCTTAAAAAAAAACTGCTTTAGCAAAACAACACCCAAAAAAAAATACGATGTCGTTTAAAGAAAAAAAGGGATACCAGTATTTTGAGTGTGCTCAGTCCGAAAATCTATCCGTCCATTTTTATTCGGTGTCCTTCCAAGTGCATTAAATCCGAAAATAATTGCCCGATTGTGCACGGGCACGTTGTTGTTATAGTGGCCCACCGACGGGGATGATGCCGATGATGCGTTGCTGCTTCACAGACAATCTCACACACGAGCTACAGCTAATCTGAATACAAAATTCAATTGACAAGCAATTGAACCATGACAAAGCTAAAAAAAACCGAAAAGGGGAGGGGGATTTTTTTCCCTCGTTAACTAGTAACAACCATTTAACCATTCATTGGCTTTTCACAAATGTTACAATCAGATTTATGCCAAACAAACAAACAAGGACACCAAAAAAAAAATCTGCACCACTTTAACGAATGATAGGCGAGAGATTACCTACCAATACCGTTATCGATCAGAAGCAGGACCAGCAAAGCCCGTTCACAAAATACCGATTTGCAGCGGGCTGAGTAGTACGAGTATCAGGCCACACAGTGCCGAAATTTGTCTTTGGCTGGGATGATATTTTGAGATCATAGCATTAGTTTGAGCCCGAACCAACAAATAAGCAAGCCCGTTTTAAACAAATCCGCTCCGAGCAGTACCACTCCCAACCACCAACACCACCGGTACATCAGTACCGCTGCAATGAGACCTAAATATCATATGAAGAAGTACTCGGCGGGATGATTGTTACCCACCGATCTTTATTGATTTTGGTCAGTTTCGTAGGAACTGGCCAAATGCCCCAAAACTACTCCTTCCCTTAGACCGAATGCATGTGATTCCGGTGATTGAAGAGGATTATTTTTAATGGACCTTTTGGTTGTTTATAAACATGCCCGATCCAAACCCAATGGCCCAATTCGACCATAAATTATGAAGCACTGAAGGGAGAGATAATTGTTCGAATGTTATTAGATGAGATTGACCTTCGACTGTCTCAGGCGAATTTAGTTGGTCTTGACGGACCTGGCCGTAAGGGTCTCTCGCCGTTAGACCGAAATCTAGCCATTTCAGGGGGTCAGGCTTCGCTGAGTTTTTTATTAAGAGCGTACCATTTTGCCCCTTTTTAGTGTTATGACATTTTCATCTCACACTCTTCCTCTCTCTCTCTGTGTCTGTCTACCTCCATGCTTTGTGTGATCTGTCTCGAGACAAAAAAATTAATCTCTTTGTATTTTTTTCAAGTACCCACTACACTATCACCGAGACCCCGAATTACAAAAACAATGTCGCAATAACGAGAAAATGTGTGTAAATTTCTAAATACCTTTTAATCTGCCATTTGACATTGTATTTGTTGTTTTTTCTGAACTAGTATACCGCCAATCATCCGGGGCGGTATCCCGATTTGTTTTTCGTGTTTTTTTTTTGTGTTGGACATTTGTTGGTCGTGTGATAATTGTTAGCAACATTGAAGTTAATGGCTACAGCAACACCAGAAAGACGATTTAATCGTTTGTAGATAACTATGAAATACGGTACAGAGACCGAAGACAGGCACCCTCTTTTCCGTCAACCACCCTCGTAACGAGGACCTCCAGCAAGGGTTCTCTTCGTCTCATTTCGTCTCATTCTCTGTGTGTGTTTTGTCAATATAAAGCGATTTAAGTGTTTTAAAGCTATTTACAAATTAATTCCCTTTTTTTTTTGACATTCGTGGCCCTCTCCGTCCCATTATTGTGCTTGTTCTTCCCCTTCCCTTCTCTTACTTTTCGGCATTTCGCAGACGGCTCGTGTAGACTTACGCTAAAACCACCCTTCGCGACCCTTCGAAAGAGTAGAAAATAAAATATTTTCTCTTTTCTCTGATCTACGCGCATTTCTGATCTCTGGTTGCTATCTGCTTTGCTACTACTAACTACCAGTAACTCTTCTTCCTCTTCTTCTTCTTCTTCCTCTGTTTCTCTACTCTTCATCCTCATTCATTTGATGCGATCATTTTTATGCAAATTTTTAAAAACAGCAGCCTTGATTTCGAATGAATTTTGTTGCGCGAGCGACGGACAGACTCCTTTAGTTTTTGGGATAAGCCCACAGTGCCTCAATGCGTTTGAATTGTTTTTTTTTTCCATAAACAATATTTTCAAAATCATTAAAAAATCGCTACCTCTCTCTATCTCGATGTCTATTTAAAAAGGAATTAGTACTTAATTTTTTTCTCAAGCGAGATTTTACGAGATTTGAAAGCTTCCGTTCAATTTTTTAAATTTTGTTTCTACTAAAAGAAACTGTCTCATTCGGGATTTTGTCCTTGACTAAAAGAGAGCATCTCGGCATCACGCTTCTAGAGAAAGGTCTCTTCTCGTTTTTTGATCCGGTCTCGACTGAAAAAGTCTGTGTCTCTTCTCGGCAATTCGTCTTCGCGTCAACTGAAGGGTCAGGTCCCTTCTCGGGATCGCAAAACATCCCTGAAAACTTCAATCTTATTCTTTTGCGATCTCGTCCTGTCTCTTCTCGGGATCTAATCTGGACCACCAAGGCTCTATCTTTTCCGGCAATTTGTCTTGCTTCGTGTTCTCTTCTGGCGTAAAAATTCTTGTCTCTTTTTGGGATTTCGTCTCGATTGAAAAAGTCCGTATTTTGTCTCGTTTGGGGATCTCGCCTCGCCTAAAAAGCAATGTGTCTCGTCACCTCGCCGTCTGTCGTCTTGACTGCAAAGTTCTGTCTTTTCTGGGGACAACTTGTCTCGGCCTTTTCAGTGTCTCATCTTCTTTGAAAAGTCCTCCTCTTACGTCGCTGGTACTAATTGACTCTCTGTCTCTCTCTCTCGTCTCAAGTAGAAAAGTTCTCTCTTTCTTTCAATCTCGCCACGATCAGAAAACCTTGCTTCGTCTCATGATCTCGTCATGATCTCGTCATTTCAGTCGAGGATTTCGCCCGAGGTCTCGTTTCGACAGTCTGTGTCTTAATCGTGTATATCGTCTCACCCTGAGAACTTGTGTTTTTTTTCGGAAGCTCGTCTCGACTGAAAGGTCGATCTTTTTTTAAGATCGATCTCCTTAAAAAAATGTCTCTTCTTCTTCAAATTTCTCACGATCGAGACCGGAAGGTCTTCTTCACGTGTTTATGAATGCATGCGTCATCTCAAGCGTATATTAATCCTCAGATAATTACAAAATAATTACAAAATAATTCCATTATACATTGTAATTAATCCCTCTACCTACCCCCTGTTTCACCCACACACTCTCTCACATGCCGCTTGTTCTGGATTTTGATACTCTTATGACGTACATACATACGTCATTGAAGGGAGAGATAAGAGCTCTCCTAATAAAGGAATCATTTTTACCTGAACACGTGCTTCGCTCAAATCCAGGCGCATCGCCAAATCTTCTCTCGTGAATACATCCGGATACTGGGTCTTCTCGAAGGCTCGCTCCAACTGATGCAATTGAAAAGTGGTGAAGGTGGTACGCGATCTATATAAAAATAGAGGAATATTTATTTTCTCTTAACAAAAAGAAGTGCATAGAAATCTTGCTGTTGTTGTTGTTGTTGTTGTCGTTTAAATTCATGTTGCTTGTGGGTTGTTTTTTTCTTACCTTCGAACCTTTCGTGGCCGTTCCATGTCGCCATGATCATGCCCATTATTAAGACTATTCGAGAGTTCATCATCATTGTCCGCCTCCAGACCGTTATCGGTATTGGTTGGTGATTCTTCACGTTTTTGTAAATGATGTGGTAGATGCGGTTGTTGTCCATGATTTGGATGTTGATGATGATGATGCTGATGCGGATTATGATTAAGATTATTATGATTACTAACGTTATTGCTGTTATTATTAATGATGTGGGCGCTGTTATTATTATTGTTGTTGTTGTTGTTGTTGTTGTTATTGTTACCATTGCTGTTATTATGCAAATGTTGCAGATGCTGCAATTGTTGTTGATGATGATGCTGATGATGCTGATGATTGTTGTGATGATTATTGTGCGGCGTTTCATGGGTTTCTAAAAGAAGAACAAGGGAAAAGAGATAATTAGTTTTTGTTCAACTTTTATTTCACCAAAAAAAAATTTATTTAATTCTCAATATTTTTTTGGTTGTTTTTCTGTGCTTCTCGTATCTAAACGCTTTAGCGCCTCTTTTAAACTCTTTATCCAGCATTTACTCCCTTTCCCCTCCCCCTTCCCTTGCACGCCACTATTCCCCTTTGTTCTGCCGTGCCCGCAAACAATTCAACTTAACTTTCGAATGCTTTTCTATCAACTGGATTTTGTTTCCAGCCGAACTCGGCAAAATCTTAATGCTTGCAAAATATCAATAGAGCGAAAAAAAAAATCAAATCAATAAAAATCCACATCCTTCATGGCTTTTCATTTTTTTTTTGTAAACAAAATCGAGTACAATGAAATACAAAAAAAAAAAAAAAAAATAAAAGAATTTTTTGCAAATTCAATTGAATTCGATTTAAAAGAAGAAAAGCTCAGTCCGGAGTCGAAAGAGTCAATCGAGCTGCGAGAGCATTGAGCTGGACTCTTATTCTCTGAATCAGCGTCAAGTAGCAAATAATCATTCGTTACCCCAAAAGGGTGACGCGGGGAACGGGGAGGGGTAGAGAAGGGTCGAGGAAGAGTGAGAGTGAGAGTGAGTGAGCAAGGCTTTGCTTTCTCAAGCTCTTTCAATTTTATTTATTCATATTTTTTTTTATATTCGCAAAATAAAGGAAAAAGCCAAAAGCGCTTGAGCGAAAAGAAATAAACTCTAGAAGAGTACAGAAAACGGTGAATGCTCTCGTATTTAGTAAATAAACAGGAAAAATTTCGTTTTTTTGATGACGATGATGATGATGATATCGCTGCGATATCGATTTCATTACTCTAATCTTGTGCCAACTTGTAGTTTCCTTTTTTTCTTTTGTACTTTTGATTTTCTTCCTTTTTTCATTTGCTTTCACTCGACCGTTTGCCAAATGTTCATACAACCCGCAGAGAACCGAACACAACCAACCGACCGACCAACCGACCGACCAACCAACCCTTTCGCGATCGATCAAAATTAATTCATAATATTTCAAAACGTTCGAATAATTTCGGTTGTCGTCACGTCGGCGTGTTCGCGTCGGGTTTTTTTAAAAGGGCGATTAATACTGTATCCTTTTGATGGTGTCCTGACGGAGACACGAACACACACGCACACCCGTGCACAACCACTACACTTGAAACGTATAATCAAAATTTAATGAACCTCAAATTAATAATTTTCACAACGCGTCTAAATCTGGCTGCTCTGAACAAAGCTCAGCAGGCGACGACGCGCCGTAAAGCGCAGAGAAAATTTTAAAATCTCAAAACACGACGAGAACGATGCGGGAAAGGGGCGTTGCGTTGCACGGAGTACGAGTACGAGTACGTGTGCATGTGTATGTGCGTGTGCGTGTGCGATTATCCATTTGTTCATGGCCGTTGAGTTTTCAGCTAACGTTTAAATCAGTTTCGTCGCGTTCAGAGAGAGAGACCGTTCATGAAGAGAGTGATGAAAATATGATTATTAAATGAGATGAACTGTTGCTGTTGTTGTTGTTGTTGTTGTTGTGATTGTGGCTGTCGTTGCTATGACTTTAACGGTATTGCTAAAGCCACGGACGATGGTAATGATCATGATATTGATGACTCTTAGAAATTATATTAAAAATTATTGTAAGTAAAAAAAAAAAATATGCAATCATTTCATTATTAATTTATATACTCTTAATATAATAATAATAATGATTCCATTAATCATTAATTATACTGAAAGATATAACGATTATTCACTCTAATAAAATCGAATATTCATAATAATTCCTGTAATCTTTTTCAATGCAAAATAATGATGAACATGATGATGTCCAGGTTGCTTTTTATGATGATAATAATCATGATGGTTATTAGATGTTTAATGAATTTGAAATTTTTTAGAATCATGATGATTATTATATAGATTTTACTGCACCTTTTGATTAAGTTTCGATGCAATGACGACAAATTGATCACTTTTATGCTTTTATTTTGATCATCAATCATTGATGTTGTTAATGATGATGTTAAGATTTCTTAAGTTTATAAGAGATAAACCATTCACTAAATTGTAACGACTTTTTGTGGCGTTTTTTTTTTACAATTATTTCTTTTAAACGGACTGTTAGTATTTTTAGCAGCTGTTATTTTTGTTGCTTATGCTTCAAAGTTATCGATAATATCATCAATAATTTCAATGTTCCACTGAAATGGTTGTGCGTCATTCATACAATGACGAATGTGTCCTGTGGCGCTTTTGTGCCAGCGAGACCTCTTTCTGCCTTCGTTCCTGCCTTCCTCCGACCTTAAAATCGGGTTATTCTGAATAATCAGTAGTTGTCGAGAGACAGAGAGAAAGGTAGAGAGAGAGGAAGACAGAGAGAGTGCGAAAGAAAGTGTATGTGTAGAGTATACGTAACTTAGTATTCATATAATTCATTAAAACCGAATAAAATTTTTCAATGACTTTCGAGTGTATCCATCCTTCTCTAAACACGTCTTCTCTCCTTTTTCTAACCCGATACACAGTATATTCCATTTTTTTTTTGGTTTTTTGACAACTAGAATTTTTATGTTGCTGCAATTTTTGATACCTAGCTACGATATAATTGCATAATACACGAAGATACACGCTGTGATATTTAATAAGATGTTTAAATTGCTTTTTTTCATTTTCCTTTCGGTCCTTCGGCGCGTATAAAGAAATAGCAACTTCCACAATTAATAAACGCTATACACATACATCTATAAAAATGTCACATAAAAACATATTTGAAACCTGTAATTATTCCAGGCTGACACACGATACGACGAAGGGTGGTGTTGAAAGTGCATTTTTTTAGAACCGTTCCTATTTTTTTTTATTTGTCTCCAGACAATTTTACTTGCTTTGTGGATCTGAAATAATGGAATAATCCAACTATTTCAAATTTTATGTGGCTAAACAAAAACGTATCAACGTTTTAAGGCCTTTTGCAACTTCCGAAAAGAGTCTGCGCTTGAAATAAGCGCTTGATATCTTACGCTTCGTATTTTGCATCGTACTGCAATGAGCATAACTTTGCTTCTACAGAATGGATTTTTATCATTTTTATGTCACTATAAAGCCGAAATTGAAAACTACACAATTCTTTTTAAGTTATACAAATCCATGGAAAAGTGTCGGAGTTATATTAGTTAACAGAAAAAATTAAAAAACCATTTTCACCCAAAAGAAAATTTTGGTAATTAAATATCTAATTAAATCTAAAATATTCTTAAAAATTTTTCTCAAAAGAGTCTGCGCTTGAAATAAGCGCACGCTTGATATCTTACGCTTCGTATTTTGCATCGTACTGCAATGAGCATAACTTTGCTTTTACAAAATCGATTTTTATCATTTTTATGTCACTTTAAAGCCGAAATTAAAAACTAAATAATTCTTTTTAAATTTTACAAAACCATTGAAAAGTTTCGGAGTTATATTACTTAACAGAAAAAACTAAAAAACCATTTTCACCGAAAAAGAAATTTATAATTAAATTTCTAATTAAATCTAAAATATTTTTAAAAATTTTCAACAATTTTTCTCTTTTTAGTTTCGCTTTTTTAAGTCTAAATAAATCAGAAAAATCGTCAATGAACTTTATTTTTGGGACCATTTGAAAATTATCTGATATTGGTCTTTCTGTAATTACGTATGTATAAAAAGATAAGCCGCGTAACATCTTTAAAGCCTCTCTAAAGAGGCGTAATGAAAAATCTCTCAATCATGCATTCCTTTAAGACTTCACTATATCTCAAAAACTAAAATACCTTTCTTAATATGACATCGTCATATAACATCAGCGTACTTACACACCTTTATCAATTATCATATCAACATGTTCGTGCATGGGCCTGTGACGTGTGTGTGTGTGTGTGTCTGTATATTGAGAAATTCTATTAGAATTTGAATAAAGCAATAATTTTGCATGCTAACTCCGCCCTCTTACAACAACAACAACAACAACAACAACAACAACAACCATAATATGTACTGTGTTGTTGTTGTTGTTTCACTTCTTCGTATCTTCTTTCAATGCAAGTGTCGTCCTGCGTCGTCCATTCGTGAGCTGTCAGCTTTCGTACCTCGTACTTTTTTTATTAATCGTGATTGTTATCTTTGTTGTTGCTGCTATTGATGTTCGTGTTGTTGTTGTTGTTGTTGCTGTGGTTTATGTGAAGGTGGCATACAATATTCTATTAAATGCACAATCTGCGGTTTTGTCGACAACACTGAAAGTGCGAAAATCGACCAACAGACATTAGACAACTACGTATTGAAAAACAACAACAACAACAACAGCAACAGCAATGCTAATAAAAGCGAAATTGTGTTATTATCACCATCATCATCATCGTCATCATCATCATCATCAACCAGGACTACATTATATGACACTTTGATACGAGTAACAACCCAGTAGGAAAAAATGGTATGACTGTTAACTAGCCTTCATCAATCTAACGTATCAATCAACTTCATCAATTCTAATACAATCAAATAATAATATGTCATATTTTTCTTTAAATAGTAGTTAAAAATATTGTATATTCTTTCTCTCTTTATATAAAAGTGCAAGGTTTTTAAACCACCTTCTTTTATTTTCCATTAGTTCTTCACTTTGTTTAACACAGATTCACGGAATAACACGGTATGTTTTCGCGTCGTAGTTGTCGTATTATACGGGGGTTATCTGTGTGTACAGATCATACGAATGCAAACAACTGTATTTTAGAAAGCGTTTACGTAACTTCAAAGGATTTTTTCAATTAATTGCATGATAGGCTTATCAGAATTTTTTTGGTGACCACACTACATTTTGTTGGAATGGTATAGCGTGTTGTAAAGTCTTTCGGGATGAGATAAAATGATATGAAATTTATATGAAATAATAATTCTATATTATGCTTTCTTCTACCTCCCATTACCATTTTTATGAATATCAACAGTTTTATTGATGATAATTATTTAATTTGCCAATACATGATGGTTACGAATTAATGTACTCTTAATTGCTTGGTAACTTTTTAATGATGGAATTATGGCGAAAAGCTTATTTTATAAATTTGAAAAAAAGTTTCATTTCACCAGAAGAACTTAATAATGAAAAAAAAATATCTCTCTGCTGTTTAAAAAATATATTAGAAGCGCAAACAGATTAAATGGAATTGCCAAATAGAAAATATATGTATATTTATAAAAATTTCTATAAATTTTCTATTTCTATCTATTTCTCTCTATCTATTCTAAATATATTTCTAAAAATTCTATAAATTTTTGGATTTTTGTTTTTTTGAAATCCGTCATTTTAATAACCGTGTAAAAGCGAAATCGTGTAAATAGAAAATCGTATTAATCGCTGTGTCGCTATATCGTATATTAGAAAAATATCAAAAATCATTAGTAGTTCATAATCATTATAAAAAACGTGAGATGCTGATTAAATGGTTTATTAAAAGTAGATCGCAATCCAATTCAAGCTGAATATTAATATACATATCTATTATTATTATTATTTTTAGATATGTATTACTAATTTATTTTCCCGAATTTATACTAATAGGAGTTTATTGGTTACTATATACTATTTTGTAGTAAACTTATTTCCTGTATTTGTCTGTTTTTTTCTTGGCTTCTTGCGCCTTCCAAATATTAATACTTTTTCCAGTAGTCGTAATAGTCGTAATTTTTTCCGATTCTAGAGGATTTAGTTTCGAAAAAAATGTGCGGTATTTTTTTTGAAAGTTCTAATCTAATTTTGAATTTTTAATTTGAAAATATTAAAAGAGCAGAAAAAAATTGAAATTAATTTTTGAAAATATTATTGCTGGCCGTATTTTTCCTAAAGGGTGCATTTATTTTTATTAGCATATCTTATTATATAACTTAATTTAAATTTTGTAACAACTTTAATTTATGTTAATTTAATAAAAAAGCTTGCATTAAAAGTCAATATGTTATTACTCTTGTAAATTGCCGACGGCTTTGAAAAGATTGATAGATTGATTGATGGAAAACAAAGTCTTATTGAAAGCGATACGTATTTTTTAACTCATTTAATTTGAGTTAACTTTGAGTTTAGAGAGTTCATTTTGAGAGTTCATTTTGAAGTTTAATTGT
The DNA here is from genome assembly GCA_949752815.1 of Conops quadrifasciatus. Lineage (NCBI taxonomy): Eukaryota > Metazoa > Arthropoda > Insecta > Diptera > Conopidae > Conops > Conops quadrifasciatus. The sequence continues at coordinate 12,402,130 of OX457077.1, read as the reverse complement.
ATTGTTACCATTTGTAAGGAATATATGAATAAAATATCATTTTTAAGTTTAGTTTTTTTGCTTCATTTACTGACAATTCATTTTAAAGGTTAAAAGTGAATTTACCTTTTATATTCATTCTTTTAAAAATTAGCTTCGGCGATTCATTTTGGATGAATTACCAATTGAATGTTTTTTTTTTGCGTAGTAATGCCTGAGTTTAATTTTAATGATTCTTTTGGAAGCGTTAGTAACCGCGTTCATTTCGTTTCAGTGAACTTTATATTTTCATAGTTAATTTTAATGAGATTCATTGTTGTATAATCCATTAATTTAGAATGTTGCTTTCGAATTTTGAATGAAACTTCCAAAAAAATTTTGCGTTCATTTAAAAGTGTTTTTATTTTCGGTGATCTCATATTGAAAATTCATTTTACTGATTAGCAGATTAATATACAGCTTCATTTAAGTTTGCATTTAGCTTTTGAAGCTTAAGAGTTTTAAGTTTTTGGGAAATATTAAATTATTATTTATGCGTTATAAAGAAATGGCGGGATAGTGTTTCAAGGATCAGAAAGATAACTTTCGAAGATTACTGTAAAAATAAAACTTTATCTATAAAATAATAATTTAGTATTTATTATGAATTATTGAAAATTATTTAAAATTAATCAATGAATTCTGTGAATATTAATTAAAATTTTATTAATTATTTTTTAATAAGATTGACTGCGATCATTGATTGCGACCGAGATCAAACACTTACCGCTGCGTCGCGTTTGAGTGCCGAGAATTTGATCGATGCTATAAACAGCACGCGGCCTCGACACGGGGCTTTCTTGTGAAGACCGCAAGGCGGGAACAAGGGCTGGATGCGTGGCGGTCGCTGTAGTGGTCATCATGATTTTGAGGCGAGAAAGGAAGTCAGTCGTCGTCTTTGTTCTTCACTTTTAAAAGTATGTAATTTTTCTTAAGAATTTTTATTTTCTATTGCTGTTGTTGTTCCATCGTTGTCGCTGTTTATTCGCGAAAAAGGATTTTGTTTGAAGCAAGTCGTTCATTTACACACACACACTCTCAGAAATATTGGTCGTCACAAATAATTAAATTTAAAGAAACTTTTTAAGAGATTTTTTTATTATTTTTTTTTTCCATTAAATTGTACAATTGTTTTTTATTGATTTTTAATACTAAATCGTATTAATATTCGTCATAAATGATACTTATTTTTTCAATCAATCAATCAATTTGTCTAATTGTATTTAGACAAAAAAAAAACTGTCAATACTTTTCAAACGCACTCCGTACGTTACAGCCAACAACCACCGACTGACTGAACCTTCAAAAAGACTGAGATTGACGTTAAATACGACGGTTAACAGTTTCGTTACTTCACCACCGAAACCGTTTCGGCGACATCCTTTTTCCTTATGCCAGAAACAGAGAGTGAAAGAGATGGTCTGAGCCAAAAATAGCAGCAGTAGCAACAACAACAACTCTCGGTTTAGTTGCAACAATTAGGTATATCCTAAAATCATATAAAACACCAACCACAAGCAAATCATTGCATATTTGCAGGTTCTTGCCATCTCGCTCGCTCGCTCTCTCTCTCTTTCACACTGGCCAGTCTGTCAATTCACAAAACGCTGAGGTTGGAGGGTTGATTTTCGACGATATGGTTCGTTCAGTGAATAAGAAAGACTCGTCGTATCTGTATGACGATGAGTGTGCTTTAGAGCATGTGCGTGTGTCTGTGTATGTGTGTCGTGCAATATCGTAAGCGTAGAGGGGTGTAACTCTCATAAACACATACACACTTGCACCCTTGCATAATCGAATATACATTTTCTATAGAGTCTCTCTCTCTCTCTCTTTTTCTCTGTTTGACAATATCAAGCTCAGGCTTTCTCTTTGAGCCTCTCTTTCTCTCTGAGAATAATTGTCGTGTTAGTTCTCAGAAATGAGTTGAGTACTTACTTTAGTGTTTACTCAAGAATGAATTGTAGAATGTTTTAACATAAAGTGAATTTATATTATTTTTAATTTTCTTCTTCTTTCGACCATTTATTTTTCTTTTAGCACAAGCACCCTGTTCTCACTTCATCATTATTTTCTCTCTCTCACTTCCTCTTCCCCCTCTCTCTTCCACCAATCCAGCCTGTTGATTTTTCATGTGTCTCTTTCGTACACTCTCTTCAATTACTTTGTTGTCCACGTGTTTGTTTGTTTGTTTTTTTTTTATTCTGCGAATCACCAACAACAACAATTAATGTTGTCTCTATTCCTCCCAGCTTCCATTTTCTTTTTTTTATGTCTTATTTTCTTGTTATTTGTACAACGCCATTAAAAATTTCATTATCCTTAATTTATTCCTTACAGTTCAATATTGTATTTTCTTGCTCTTTCTTTCTCTCTTTGCTTCTTACTCACACAGTGGCCTTTACTCACATTACACATTTCTTCTCTCACATTAGGTTTTCTATTGTTTCATTTATTCTTTCTTGCTTTCTTTTTTTAAGATATTTGTTTCTTCCTTTCTCTCCTTCGGCTTCTCTGTAGACAATGGCTTCCGTCAAGTGGTCGTTTATTATCCTGTTTATGGACCACGTCCTTATTAATAATTTTATGCTTATATGATGAACTTTGATAAATTGTTATCATAAAATATGCCCTGATTTTTTGTACGTATTTCTCATTCGCTGTAAAAGCATGAGAATACGATAAAAAAACAGAAAAACTGAAAGAAAAAATTTGTCTCCTGAGCCTTTGTTCTAACTTTACAAACCGCGTCCATGATATTTTCACAATTTTTTTAGTGAATTTTCACTAATTAAATTCTTTGTAGCGATACATATCTAAAACCCTGCTGATTTTCACTTGTCAAATGACATTTTGACAATGAATGACAGTTGAATGTTGACAGTTCTAAAATGACACAAAAATGACACCTTTAATTGAAAGAGGTATCTTTAGGAAATACTTTAGGATAGTATTTAGGAGGTATCTTTAGGAAAATAATAGTAATTTCTGGTGTCTTATATCGTTAAATCTGAGAGAGTTCTTAATTTATTTTAATTATATTTAATTTATTTAATTTAATTTAAAAATATTACATGCAAAAATTATTCCCTCAAATTTGTTTAAAAAAATGTTATGCAATGTTATGACATAATATTCTGAATTATCTCACACAAAAGATGTATATACTATATACTACATATATATATATATATACGATATATTTTATAATCTCATTCTGCTCTACCTGTCGCCAGATCTTTTAAAGTAGATATTTTAAAATTTTTCAAGTTCTACGAATCTCCTTCAAATCCTTGCGATCTCTTTGAGTACGAGCATGCGAGTATTATTTTAAATGTTAGATTTTTTAATAATTTCTCTCTCTCTCTCTCACTCATTTCCATTTTCGTTTTCCCGTCTGTCGGTCAAGTGTTGATGTGTGCACTTGTGACGTGAACGCTTTTTAATCCATGCGGAAATTCCCAATCGTTTAGATTCCATCTACGTCTACGTTGCGTTGTCGCCTTTTCCTGGCGATTATTCTTCTCTATTCCGTAATCCGATTTATTATTGATAATTACGGTACCTGTCTTTGCATCCTTAATCCTTTGTTTTCTTAGTAGCTGCTCTAAGTTCTGCCCATTTAATGAAGATCTATTGATCGCTCTTTGTCTTCTGCTGTGGATCAGGCGTACTTGAGTACTCGTATTTCTTGAGAGTCGTCTCGTTTAACTTGAGAGTCTACGAGTTAGATTTCGTAACAAAAGAGGATAATAATTAGGTACATGATGATTTCCTTAGAATTCAATTTATGATCTTTTTTTTGTGTTATGTCTTCAAGATTGTGCAATAACTTTTCTTCAATATAATTTCTATTTTATCTAATTGCTATTTTTTTTGATATAGTTATAAGAAAAGGCATATCTCTCTCTCTCTCTCTCTCTCTGTCTTTAAAGATCATACAAAAATCTTATGCTTAGCGCTCTTGTTTTTTTGCCCTTATTTTTTTAGAGGCTCCTCTTTTCAATATAACCTTATTTTTTTGTTCTTTTTTAAATACACCGACCACGCCTCTTCACTAGTAGTGCATGACTCGCTTAAAAATTAAGCACCGTAAGTAATAATTTATTTTGAAATACAAAATTAGGTTTTTTTATTTAAAGAGCTAACTACAAATTTCATATAGAGCTAACAAACTCGGATCATATTACGTTGATCCTTTCAGAACTTCATTACCGTATAAAAAGAAATCTTTTCCCTCAAGTCCCAAACGAAATTATTGATTATAATGATAAATCAACCGATTGATCGTTCGACTGATATTTCTATTTTTTTTTGGGTTTTGTAAATATTAACAAACATTTTAATAGGGTCAATTAAGGCTGCTTAAGACTTCTTTTTCAATAATGATTTCAATCAAAGAAAGAAGTTGAAGGCGTCTAAAAAACAACACTGCCCTCCTCCTCCCCCTCCATTTCCTTAAAAAGGGGTCCATAAAACCAAAAACTGCAACTCATGCAACCGAAGAAATCAATAGTTTTCGGCCAGCATATATTTCGGTTTCGGTAAAATATTGGTACCTATTTCTTCAAAACCAACAACAATAACCAGACTTACATCATTTTGAGTGAAGGGCACGAAAACCCAAAAAAAAATGATCGAGAGTGTGCTCAGTTGCGAAGGCTTTAGCGAAAGTGATGATGATTTGGCAGAAAATAGGTGCGACGACGATGAGGACGATGAGGACGACGGACGACGGCAAGGATAACGACATGGCAGCAGAACAAAGAAGTCTACATTAGATTTAAAGCCATTAGACAGATTAAATGGTTGGCTTAAAATGGTTTGACGAACGTTTACGCTGCTCCGCAAAGCCCTTTGCACCGCTTGCAAGACTTCAATTATTAAAGACTGAAAGGCTGAAAAATCAGGTAAAACAAATACTGAAGGAAGAGGTTAAGCGTATACTCTACAGACAGACCGAGAGAGAGAGAGAGAGAGAAAGAGAGAGAGACGGAGAGAGAGGAAAAGAGAAAATCGATCAACGATTTCATATTAGTCGGCTCGTCTTGTTCTTGGGATTTATTAGATTTGAGACGCATAACTTGTGAAACTTGTCTTTTCGCCATTTTTTTTGGGTCCTTCTCTCTGTCTTTGTCTTTCAGTCTTTGTTAGTTTTCCAGCAAAGTTCTAAATTAAACTAATACTCAATCGGATTTTTCAATGTTCTGAAATCTGAAAATCTGTTCAATCTCTCTCTCTGTTTTAGTCCTATAAAAATAAGATTAGTGCTAATGGTGCATTGTGCTCGCTACAAACATACCGTGCACCGACGGCAAAGACGGCGCGACACAAGTTAAAAACCGAAATCTTTGTAGGTTACGAAAAGGTCTCGTAATCTACGATGCTTAGGTTAATATTTAGACATTTGTGTGGGTGAGTCTGGCACTATATGTATGTATATACCCTTTTGCACCGTTAAAATTGTCACCTTTAAGGATTTCATACCATTGTCATTGTCAGCGTCATTCAATTTCTGTGAAGAGTGGCGTCATAACGATCATTGTTAGACCATTAATACCAGCCATCATCTTTGTTCTTTTTTCGTTCCCTTCTTCCTTCTTTTTTTCTTCGTTCATAGATTTTTACTAAAATTAAGGGCTTTTTTTTTTAATAAATGCTTATGACTTTTGTTTGATTTTTCCAGGAATTTCTAACGTCATATTTCAACGTTTTTTGAGGGCGCTTTTCATATTTCAACAAATGCAGAGCGCTTAATTACATTTTTATTAAATAATCCCTTCCACCCTTTACCCATTCGACCCCTCTTTACACTGCTTTTATTTCCAAACATCATCCTTTTTGACTTTCTCTAGTCCCAAATCATTTCCACAAACAATTAATTGTTCTAACCCTTAAAACCTATAATTTTTATTAGATACATGTACATTTTATAGATATACATATGCGCACATAGCATTAACTTAACCAACGTACCTAATTTAATGCTCTTTAATTACGTTTCTCTTAGGGTTTATTATTTACCCACGAGCCCCAAAGGATGCATTAAATGCGGCTTATTATGAACGCTCCAACTTAACAAAATGCCCCACAAGCACACAAGCACACCCGCAAACACATACACATACACATAGGCACACACACACACACGCACACACACAAATACACCCTCCTACAGAGAGATAAATACTACTAGCAACCAGAAACGGATGGAAAGTGTGAAGATACAAATTGAATCAGCGCCATTTAAATTTAGTTGTTTCTCAAGGAAACGAAAAGGGGGCTGAAAAAGTGCAGGGAAGGGGGGGGGGGGGCGCGATGAATCTTCTAATTCTTCAACTTCACTCTTTTATTAGTTACGAGAGACGAAGGACCTTTCAGACCCTCAGACCCGCTGCCTTCATAATTTCAGTGACACAATTCTGTTTGAGGGTGGGAGCAGGGGCATTGGTGCCCCCACCGTAAGCTTTTTTATCTCTTGTGACTTGATCACGTGGGTCATTACTCTCTGAAACCAACGATGAGCAGATCCACTCTGCATAAAGAGCTCTCTGAAATGCTTCCTGGCTATCGATGTACAAGTTTTTTTTCGATTTTTTTTTTTTTTTTGCCATGTGACCATAGATCATGACACAAATAGCTACACCACTTAAACGACAAATATTTATAAAGTGTTAAGCTTTTTTTTATGAAATGTCACTAAAAGAACACAAAAGTCGATAAAAAAACTAATTAGTTACACAAAAATTGCACGACATTTTTATTGTACTTTTTTTAAAATTAAGGTTCTTTCTTAACCTCCCTCCCTCCCATCCAACTCCACCTCTCTCTATCCCTCTCTCTCTGACGTCGCATTTCTCACTCTCAAACGCTCTCTCATTTACAAGAGCGTGACATGCGCTGGTGTGCCTCGACCCGATTGGATACCACCGTCCCATTTTCTAGACACCGGCAGCCGGATAGGTCATTGTCGTGGTGACGTCTACCGAAAGGTAAACCGCACCTGCATCTCTTCCTTTCTCCATTCTCGCCCTTCTTTCCAACCATTCTCGCTGCTCTTCTTCATTTCTCCCGCAGACTAACGCTTCCCAAAAGACATTCATTCTACACAGATGTCGCACAGATTGGCGACATCACTTAACCTGTTGTTGTTGTTGTTGTTGTTGTAATTTTAGATGTTGTTTGATAATGGCTTCGAGCGTTGTTCACCTTTTGTTAACTTTGTTAACTTTATAGCGCGTAACGTACACAGAGACAATCTCTGTAAAGATTTGCATTGTTTGCCACACTTTTTGCCCTTTCGTTTATATCCATCGCAACTGTGTCTCTATATGTATGTCCTTGTTATTTGTCCTTGTTAACATCAGAAACAAGTAGCCTGGAAACAAATCTATTAAATTAAATTTATTAAGACCTCAAACGATTGTGGTTCATAAAATGATGCCAAAGGAAGGAGTGAGCTACTCCGCGGGGAAGACATGGTTGGCGGCTTCAACCCTTCTGACCCGATTGAAAAATCTTTCTTTAATTTCGTGAAAGTTTAAACTTGATTTTATTGGGAATATTTATTGGCAATGTTATGGCGCATTTTTTTTTAAGAAGTATTCGTTTTTATATTTATAATAAACACAGATTATTTTTGTACAAGAAGAGAGATTTTTTGGACGTTTACACACTTTTCATTTAAAAATTTTTCGCCTCCGAAAATCTTCTAAAAATTATTTTTATATTATGTATTATTGTTTATTTTCTCTCTCTCTCTCTCTCTCTCTCTCTCTCTCTTAATGAACTATTATAAAAAATGTATTAAAAATTTTCTTTCAAATAAATTAAATTGCAAACGAAATTAAATTTAATGAATTTGCAATATTCTTACTATACGTTAAACGCAAAACAATTATTGAAATTAAATAAACTTTTTAAAACTTATAAATACTATTCATTGCAGAAAAATTTAAAAAAAATTTTTTCCTAAATTTTAAAATAATGACAAATTTTCTTTAATTCTTTCTTTAACTCAAAAAAAACTTAAGCTCTTGCAATTCCGGTATCTTGACAAGGATTTTCTTTTTGCAATGTGAAGAAAATGAAGAAATTTTTCAATGCTATTTTCCAATTTTTCAATCAAACAATCTGATAATTCTATAGAATTAGTATCTAGACACACTGCCACGTATGACGATGCTATGCAGCCCATCCTCTCGATTTTTGTGAGCTGAGAAGGCGCGGTTTGAAGGCGTGAAAGGTAGCAGCCTATTTAAAAACAACCATGCTTGTCAGTTGATATGGATCAGAGCAAAAACCTCGTAATAACTCACACACCCACTTCCCCCAAAAACACAACGGCCTTTATCGGCTAAAAAGAAATTCTCGAAAATTCCGAGAATTTATTGACCACGGTAATCATACGAGTACACAGCAAATATCAAATTAAAGAATGCAAACTATGGCCACAAGCATTAGACTTATGGATATAGTATGTACATATGTAAGAAAAATATAAAAGAAAATCACGGATAATGGTATCTTTACTCTCGAACTCTCGAAAGCTACGGTTGGTCATTTTGCGATAAATTTTAGTAGTATATAATTTCTTTCTTTACATGCCAATGCCTTTTCTCTAACCTTCCATTACTTTAGTCTTGTCCCGAACGCCGATTTTGGGTGCCTTTTCTTTCTTTACTTTCCGTGTTTTTTTTTTTTTCATTTTGCCTCTGTCTGCATTATTCTCATGCAAATCTTGCTCATCTCAAGTCCTTTCAATGAAACGCATTCATTCAATCTGTTCATCTGTTCATTTTCCTTTTAGTTCATTGTTCTAATCATTGTTTCTCTGGTGGTTATTGTTGTTGTTGTTACTTTTTGCTGTCAAATGATGTGCGTGAAGCATGTAAGGACTTTATTTGCATTTTGTCTCTACGGCCTACATTGTTATTGTTGTTGGCCATTGTCAATGTCATTATTATTATTGAGATTGTTTTTGCTATAGTTTTTGTCATTGTTGTGCTCGCAGCTCGGTTTTTATGTAATTTCAATAACAATTCTTTTATAAATTCTTTAGAATTTGATTGAAGAACGTGCGTGTGTTTTCTTCTTTTCCGGTGCAGAAGGTGGCATCGTGTAAACGCCCTCTATTTTGCGCTACTCAAAACGTACAAAACGAAAAAAAAAAAGCACCACAATCTGTCTTTTTTAGTCGGTTTTGTTGTTGTTGTTGTTGTTATGGGTTTATTTACACACACATACGTTTACGCCCCAAAAATTGTTAACAACTTCACACGGTCATAGTTTGTGGTTGCTGTGTTTTTTCCGGTTGGTTCAATTCGGTTCTCTCACTCTCTCTCTCTCTCTCTTGTGTGCTCTTCCTCTGCTGCTTTGGGTTTACCTTTTGTAGTTTGTGTCCAGTGTCCGGTAGCGTGTGTTTAGTTGTCTTAAGTATCATTTTGTTCATATTGTTCACATGATCATGACTCATACGAAGACTGACGAAGCGAACAACAATGGCGTGGTGGCCATCTCAAGTGGGCGTCCTCGAGTAGGTATCAATTTGCTTCAGATTAGCTACTGGTTTTATATTCAGCACTATTTCTTCGTTGCCGGATACACACACTCAAGCACACACGAGCACCGACTATGACCTCATGAGGCTCACGAGGCTGATGAGCCTGAAATGAGGATCAACCAACAGATCAACCATGACACGTATGAGTTTCTAGAATTCTGATTGCTATCTACAGCAGGAGGACGTACATGGTACATGTCCAACTATCGGTTTGTGCATTTTTAGATCTGTCCATTTTGCTGCTGCATCTGGTCAAAATTTTCAAAAATTATTTGGAAATTTTTCATACCGAATTGTTAAGAAAGAGATTTTCTGAAACGAAGCGTTGAAAGGAATGAATCTTCATTTTAGATAAAGACTATTATTGTCCATATGAAATATGCGAGACAATTATCTTGATTCTTTCGAGATTTACGTTTTGATTTTCTAAAGCTTTTCTTCCTTTATTTATGAGGGAAAAAAATAACTCTTTCCGGAATACTCTCTCATAAGTTGATTCTTGGTAATGATAAATTAAAAATCACTTCCGTTTTACCCTGATCGCTGTTCATTCCATTTTACTTGCAAAAAAATGGTTTAAGAAATTGAGAGACCGAAAGAGACCGAAAACAGCTTTACCAAGTTTTTGTAGTTTTCATTTATTTTTGAGATATTCTACTTTTTTGTGCGTTGGTTCGTTATTTGTGTATTTCTCGACATCTTCATCACCACATCATGCAACAGAAGTAAAATTAACCACATTTTCATTATATGAATTTCCGTGGTCACCGTCCCTCAGCCTCAGGTTCACTCTTATCATTGCCGGAGCTGCTTGATTGACTGACAAACTGATAAACTTTGGGTAAGCGATTTGAAAAACTATTTCACTCAAGGACTCAAGGATTTCATAATTCAATATGCCTGCGAGCGAGTGATGCGAGAGATGAAGCAATGGTGGTCAGTACGTACAGTGGAACAAAAGAATTAAATTCTACAATTTTTTAAACTATATATATTTTTATTGCATTTGAAATAATATAAAATTAAGTTTTTATTATAAAAAATAGCTTCGACTGTAGTAATGAATAAGCATTAAAAGTAATTACAAAAGAATAAACCATTAAGAAATCCAAATGAAATTAAATGAGAGAAAATGAATTTGTTCTTATAAATAAAAAAAATTAAGGACTTATTAAGAACTTTCTATTAAGAAAAATTAATGAGGAAAAACAATCAATGAGCAGCACCTAAAAATTAATTTCAATAACAAGATATCCTTTTTCTATACTATGAAAGTAATAATGCATTTCTTTAAAAAATTAATATTGCCATATTAACAGTGAACAATGAATAATAAATAATATTGACTAAATCAATAATAAATAATGAATTTTATTGAATTTAAAACATGATTGTTTAAAAATATTGAGCAACTAATAATAAATAATAATGAATTTTACGCAAGAATGAATAATGGGATAATAAATAATGAATTTTAATGAATTTCTTTGAAAAAATTATTACAGAAATAATAAATAATGAACTATTGACAATAAAAAAGAATTAATTTATATGAAATATTAATTGTTGATCTACCAATTACTGCATTATAATGAATTTGTCCCAGGATGAATTTGTCTCCTTATTGAATTCTCAAATAGTATGAACAATGAATAATAAATAATAGTGAATTTTTCGCAAGAATGAATAATCGATAATAGATAATGAATTTTAATGAATTTCTTTGAACAAATTATTACAGAAATAATGAATAATGAACTCTAAATAATAAAAAAGGATGAATTTCTATGGAATATTAATTGTTGATCTATCAATTATGACTTTATAATGAATTTGTCTCAGGAATGATGATAGTGGTTTTTTTATAATCACGTTCATTTTTATACGGAAATCCTTATTTAATTCTCAAATACAATAGTATGAACAATGAATAATAAACAATAATGAATATTTCGCAACAATGAATAATCGATATTAAATAAAAAAATTTAATTAATTTCTTTGAAAAAATGATTACAGGAATAATGCATAATGAACTATAAATAATAAAAAAGAATGAATTTCTATTGTTAATCAATTAATTATGGCCTCATAGTGAATTTGTCTCAGCAATGATGATAGTGCTTTATTCATAATCATTATTAAAAACTCATCCTAATCATTTTTGTACGGAAATCCTTATTTAATTCTCAAATAGTATGAACAATGAATAATAAAAAATAATGAATTTTTTGCAAGAATGAATAATCGTTAATAAATAATGAATTTTAATGAATTTCTTTGAAAAAATGCTTACAGGAATAATGAATAATGAACTATAAATAATAAAAAACAGTGAATTTCTATTATTAATCAATCAATCATGGCCTCAATGAATTTGTCTCAGGAATAATGATAGTGCTTCATTCATAATCAATATTAAAAACTCTTTCTAATCGTTTTGGTACAGAAATCCTTATTTAATTCTCAAATAGTATGAACAATGAATAATAAAAAGTAATGAATTTTTTGCAAGAATGAATAATCGTTAATAAATAATGAATTTCTTTGAAAAAATGCTTACAGGAATAATGAATAATGAACTATAAATAATAAAAAACAGTGAATTTCTATTATTAATCAATCAATCATGGCCTCAATGAATTTGTCTCAGGAATAATGATAGTGCTTCATTCATAATCAATATTAAAAACTCTTTCTAATCGTTTTGGTACAGAAATCCTTATTTAATTCTCAAATAGTATGAACAATGAATAATAAAAAATAATGAATTTTTCGCAACAATGAATAATCGATATTAAATAATAAATTTTAATGAATTTCTTTGAAAAAATGCTTACAGGAATAATGCATAATGAACTATAAATAATAAAAAAGAGTAAATTTCTATTGTTAATCAATGAATTATGGCCTCATAATTAATTTGTCTCAACAATGATGATAGTGCTTTATTCATAATCAATATTAAAAAGTCATCTTAAACCTTTTTGCACGGAAATCCTTATATAATTCTTAAATAGTATGAACAATGAATAATAAACAACAATGAATTTTTCGCAACAATGAATAATCGTTAATAAATAATGAATTTTAATAAATTTCTTAAAAAAATTATTACAGGAATAATGAATAATGAACTATAAATAATAAAAAACAGTGAATTTCTATTGTTAATCAATGAATTATGGCCTAATAATGAGTTTGTACGGAAATCCTTATATAATTCTCAAATAGTACGATATGGGAATGAAACCTCATGCGAAGGTTATCTGTATGGTATGATATACTTGTATGTTTTTTTTTAACTTTGAAATTTCCAATACTATTCCACTATGCTGTCTCTTTTAATAATTACGCATTGAACTGTCAACATTGTCAACGCCAAGCAAACCGCAACCCGCGGCTCAATTGAAACCGCATTCACAAACCGCAAACCTTGGTATAACCTTCGAACTGTGCTGTATGCGGTTACGCTGGTGTGTATTGATGGTCTTCGCAATAGAACCCAGACGTTTATTAAGCCCTGAGGTTGTATGGGTGGGTGGGTGGGTGTGGACTGGACTGGATGAAGATAGTAACGCAAAATAGAAATTATCGTAAACTATGACAACAAAAACAACAACAACAACACGAACAATTGTGAACTGCTGCTGCTGCTTTACTGCTTCTCGTATTAGCTGCTCATAGTTCGGTCCTTTCATCATTTTAGTAAATAATAAAAATAAATAAATCTTATGATATTTGCACTTGAGTTTATTACGAATATTGAGAAATTTGATAGAAGAAACTTTTTGGTTTCGGAAAACTCTATGATTTGAAGAAAGAAAGGATGACGTCAAGAAAGGATGATGGTGGACGGTGAAGACTAAAGGAAAATTAATGAATTGAATGAATGAAGTGAATCAATAAATGAACTTATTGAAATAATTAATTCAATGAATTAAATAAATTGAGCCCGGAATTTATAAAAATAGCAACGTTTCTTTAAAATGTGTTCTTTTAATCAGTAGATTATTGCATGACAGAAGATTACTGTATGACATCATCAATAAATAATAGATCAATCTCATAATTCCTTCAATTTTCTCTTAAAAGAATATTGAAGCTTCGAAGGAAACACATTTTGGCCTTTTAAATTTCAAATTTAATTTCTTAGTTACATATTAAGATCATTTAGATTTAAAAAAATGTGCTAGAAATTGTCATAACTTATCATCACTCTGAAGACCAGAACTTGGCTGCTTCTAAGTGGATTTTTAATATCATTTATGTTCTTTAAAGGCAGAATTTGGAGATAAAAACCACAATTTAAATAATGAAAATCCATCAAAAAGTACCAAATTTATGCGCCCTCAGCATTTTCACAAATTTTTAATTAATTAATAATTTTTTATTTAATGGTAACTATTTGTTAACTTGCCCGTTCGATATAAAGTATGAAAATCTAGCGAGAGAAATCTATTAATAATTGATATATGTATGTATATATATTACCTCAAAACTTTAAAATTGTTTGGAACTGAAACATTTTTAACAATTTTCCTATGATTTTGTTGACCATCAGTCCTGTTCTATAATCATACAAAGTACATAAAGACACGAGTATGTAATGTATCCTTCTCTCTTCCAATGACCAACCAGAATGCAGAAGAAGAAGAACAGGAAGAAGAAGAAGAAGAGGAAGAAGTAGCAAAAGAGCTACGAACTTCATTCAATATCCATGCAATTACAAACAATTTAACCAAAATGAATTTTTCATATAAACGAGTATATCCTGTTTTTTTTTTTTTGCACAGTAATTTTTTTTTCGCTGCAGTTATAGCAAGTTGTTGTTGGTTTTTGTTGTGGGCAATTTGAGCAAAAGTACTAAAAAATTTCATTATGTTTCAATTGGAAAGAGTTATGCGTTGCAACGTACGTGATGGCCACCCACCATCGAAGAAATGGAACAAAAATTTTAACTGAAAAATTGCATAAACTGCCAAAAAACACCCAAAAAAACCAACGACTATAAAACAACAACAACAACCATGGTGTGCCGGTGTGGTCCACGGGCAGACAAAGTTTTAATTTTTGCACAGCGCCAGCAAGAGAGATTTTCTGCACTGAATTGCATGAAATGCATGAAGGAGTCCTGTTTGTATACGAGCATACACTTCGGCGTTGAAGGTTTATTGTATTGCAAAATGGAAAGGAAAATCGACCCTACCACCCGCGAAAAAAACAGATGAAGAAGAAGAACAAGAACAACAACAACAGCAGCAGCAGCAGCAGCAGCAGCATTAACATACAAAAGGCTCTCCATCAAACGCAGCAAATTCAAATAAAAACACAACAACGACACTCGCCGCAAAAGCCACGGTCTAAAACCAAGCACACATACATACATCAAAAAACCCCATGAAAAACAACAACAACAACAACAACAACAACATGTGAATGCAGCGGCAACAACAACAACAACAACAAATAAATTCTGTTGTCTATTTTTATGGCGTTTTAATTTGTTTCATTTGAGGCTTTATATCATTCATTGAGCAAAAAGAAAACAAAGACCCCAAAAAAAACAAAAAAAAAACAGCGCAAAAAAAACCCAAAAAAAACTTCCAACAACAAAAAATGCTTTTCACAATTTTCTCCAAATGTTTAAAAAATTGAAATGATTAAAAAAAGTTACAAAAAAACCAGGACGATGCGATGCATTTTATTTTTAGGCGCGGCGCATATCATCGACCATTTTTTTTTATTTTTTTTTTTATGAATACTTTTATTCAAAAATAATAAAAATTCTACTGCATGATTTCTCGTCTGCCCTTACTCTCTATCTCTCTCTCTCTCTCAATCTCTCCATTTTCAAACTCTTTACTCAACCACTTTCACACTTGACTCATTCATGTATTCATTCATGCATTCATCAAAATATTTATACATGTATGGCTTCATCGCGTCGCCGTTGTCGTCGAAGCGCAGCTATTCCCAAACGTTTCGATGTCGATCCTCTGATGATCATTAAACTGTGAAAGGGGCTCAACGATTCAAGGGTAAAATTGGGGCGGTCGACCACCAACGATTGATTGTTAACGATTGAATACTATATTCCACTTCGGGGCTAATATTTAGATGCGATTTCTAATGCGAATATTTAGAGCCAAGAAGGTATTTAGGCATATGGAGTCTATTGCACTGCGACTTAGAAGTAATGATGTATAAAAAAGAGCATAAAAAGAGCAATCAATAACGCCAAACAAAAAAAAATATTTTGCGAAACTATAACTTATTTAAAAATACATAACTTAAAATATTGAAGCCGTGAATATTTATTATTCAACCGTTCAGAAATCGTTTTTATCATTCCTCAAGAAATTGAGATATAAGAGTAAGCTCAATATTTTGGTTTCTCATGGATTTTTAGTCCATTTTTAGTCCAGATTATTTTCAGAAGTTATCATTTATTTGCATTATGATCTTGTTGTACGAGTATGCTGTTATGTAGAGGAAGAAGTAAGAAGTTTGGGAAACTCTGCTTTAACGAATGTCTCTGTGTGAATGCGTTTTAGGGTTTTACTCCAGAGAAAGAGAAGACAGGGTGATGAAAGAGTTAAAAGAGATGAGAAGAGGTTGATGGGGGTCACGTGGCGTGAAGTGGGTACTCTTTATTTTATTATTTTGCATTATTTCAGAAAATTTCTGCAATTTTGTCAGTGTTGTTATTGTTGCTGTTGTTGTGTTTTTTTTTTTTTTTTCGTTACTGTTATTTCTTTTTGTATAATTTTTTGGGTTAAAAAATCAACAATGGAAACCATTTTTAATGAAATTTCTGAACAAGTTTTGCAATGAAATCACATATAAAAAGGCACACACACACACACACACACACATATACTAACTATCATAGACATAAACGTTGACGATGTTCCTCCTCCTCCTCCTCCTCCTCCTCCTTCTTCCAGCTCAATGCGTGGGAAAAGGGAAGAAGAAGAAGAAGATGGAAGTGTCGTTGTTGTTGTTGTTGTGATGACTTTTTCATAGGTACTTTGGAGACCTCACGATAGCTCGATGAAAAACTTCATTCAGTTTTTTCATTATTAGTTTATTTTGGTGGGTGTGTGTGTAAGGTGGTGTAAGTGACAGGGCGGGTGTGGGTGTGGGTATGGGTGTGGGTGTGGGTGTGTTTGTAGTAGTGTGAATGTGAGTAAACAAAATGGGTGAGGTAGAAACGACGACTGCATGCATCTATAAATATTTCGGTGGCGAAGGCACTCGTAAAGAGAATGATATTGTAGGTGCACACTGTAAGCATACATACATACACCTAAATATGTGTGTGAGTTTGTTAGTGTATGTATTATGTGTGATGCGCTACAAATTATCATCTTTTGAATTGCAAAATTTCATTTCAAGCTCTTAAGCACAAAATTATTTGTGATTAAAAGTGAAGTGAGAACCCGGTTTTTTTTTTTTTTGATTTCTTCTATTTTTATATTACATATTTCCTATTTAATTACTTTTTTCTTTATTCTATATCTCTTCACTTGAAATGGTTGAGAGCATTTTATAAATTTTTAAGCCGCTGTACAGAAGCTTTTCTCTCTTTTAATATAACGGTTAATTTTTTTTTCGTATTGTAACAAAATGTAAAAGAATTTTTATACTTATTTTTACTTATTTATTATTAGTAAAAATTATTTTTACTTACTTATTTTTTAAGAGAATTTTTATTTTTATTTAGTTTATTCTCACCATCCGTCTCATCTCATTTCTCTTCAAATCATTTCATCACAAAATTGTCCAAAAAAAGCCTTATTTGATCAATTTTCATCCTTCATTATATTTTGTCCAAAATCTGAATTTGGTCTAAAGATTCTCCACGCATGAGAGAACGGCTGGGGGGCAACCCTGAAACAGTAATTATTGCAAATGACACACACACACACACACACACACACCAGCACGCGTTAAAGTGTTCTCTTTCCTCTCTTTCACAGTTTAGTAAAGACGACAACTATAACAACACCAACAACACCGTCAGTACCATAGTTCATCTAATATACGATACGTACTTGTCTTCTTTTCCTTCTTCTTCTTCTTCTTCTTCTTCTACTTCTTCTTTCTTCTCCTTCTTCTTCTTCATCTGCAGTTGCCGTTGTATACGTTTCGTTTAATGCAAAATTCTCGTATTAAAATCCACTCAACTCGAATAAAGCCAGCTAAAATCTTTGCCACAATGAAACTGTCAGCAACAGAAGCAAACAAACAACAACAACAACAACAACAGTAACAATAATATCAGCACCGGTTAAAGCAAAAGCAAATTGCTCTAAAGTTTCTTGTCAACAATGAGAAATGAGCGAACGAGACGAAGCCAATTACAACAAATAACAAAAATTCACTAAATATGGTTAAAAAGATAAGATATCCCGTTGAGAGAAGCTAATGCTAAAAAATAAAAATGCTGGTACTACTGCTGCTGCTGCTGCTGCTGTCGTTGTGGTTGCTGTTGTTGTGGTTGCTGTTGTTGTTGTTGTTGTTGTTGTTGTTGTTGCAGCTGCCGTTCTTCCTTCAGTTCATTTAGAATAATATACTCGTATTACAAAATCATATAAATGCAAAATTTATGTAAAAACATTCATTGTTCTCGGTACACCATCAAAAAATAAGTTGTTAGTGACAACAACAACAACAACAACAACAACGAAAATTAAAAAACATTTTTATTATTATGTATGTATTATAATATGTCACTTAAGATGATTGTGTTTCTGGTTTACATAGAATTTGCCTAAACTCTGTTAAAATCATGTTAAAACCTTCCTTAATTAAATTCTGTTAAGGATTTCTGTTAAGACTGCATTTTCTGTTAAGATGTGCTCGCCTTAATTACAAGAAAACTGTAAATTCTGTTAATGATATACTCGGTTTAAAACCGATAAGAGTGCAAATTTTTATTTGTCCGGAGGTTTATCTCAAGAGGATCTGTTTTATGATAAAGTAAAGTAACTAAAGGTCTGTAAAACTATACCTTCCTATACCTATATAGGGTATATACTATACCTATACCTTCTTTAATTCTGTTAAAACCTTAACTAGAGGAGATATGCATTTTTTCTTTTCTTATAAGTTCGTATTTTCTCCTCAGAGGCTGTAGTTAAATTTAGCTAAAAATTTAACTATTTAACTAAACTATATAACTGTCACTTTAGTTAAACTTTCTCAGTTGAAATCTTTCCCCGTTAAATTTCTATTGAAACGAAGAGAATATAGTTATTTATTTATATTTTTCACATGTAAACATTTTATTTACGCGTTTATTTTTTTATTAACATTTATAATAACATTGCATATTATTACACATTTATTAATGTCCAGATCGCAAAATGATCTGAAACGGTTCTGTATATTTCACTCTATATACATCGGCACTTGTGGGCGTTGAACTGGGCGGGCTATGCGAATACACAGGAAGATGTGAAAAGACGGTAACGAGAAGATTCAGCAAAACGAAAGTTAGCAACATACGCATTATGTTTCAATGTTTTTCCAATGTTTCTCAATGTTTTTTTTCGAAAAGATCGAGGACCTTTTTCGAATTCCAAAATACAATTGCCTTTCATCAAATCCATCTTCAGCTTTTATACTCTCGGAAAGAAATAATTAACTTAACAACGGTTTTTTTAGTGTTTTTTAATGCGCTACACTCGAAGAATTGATGATATGTTGACTCTTTCGTTTGTAACACAGTAAAAGAAGCGTGGTAGACATAGTAAAGTAGGTATGTATGTATGTATACGTATGTATATTTTATTGCTTAAAATCATCTCCAGTGTCGACGATGACCCCCTGTTTCTCTGTCCGTCAACTTTTGAAATCACGATTTCAGAAGAACTATGTCATCAAAGCATTGAAAATGAGAAAAATCGGACCAATGCCACGCCTACTTTTTATAGTAAATATAAATGAAATGTATCTGTTTTTAGAGCTGCATCTCTCAGCTTATTGTCCTGATCTGAAGCTGAAATTTTATTACCGGGTTTTAATGGGCGTGGATTGCCCACTGGTATTCAACATCATATATATAGTATATAAAGGTTCTTTTTGGAAAAAGGGATATTCTAAATAAGTTAAATAAACGAAATTTGCTGTGAAAGTGAAATGGAAATGGGCATGATCCACCTACTTTTCCATCATCTATGCAACAGTGAGAGTGTAGGGTATATGAGCTTCGGCCAAGCCGAAGTTAACGCTCTTACTTGCTTTTTCCAAAATTTAACCTTTAACCTTGATTGCTCTAAAATCATTTTATCTCAGTATCATTTTAACAGACAAATAAATACTAATTATATAATTTCATACGTACTTCGACCGAGCCGAAGTTAACGCTCTTAATTGCTTTTTCCAAAATTCTTTAACCTTGATTGCTCTAAAATCATTTTATCTTAGTATCAGTTTAACAGACAAATACATACTAATTATATAATTTCATACGTACTTCGACCGAGCCGAAGTTAACGCTCTTAATTGCTTAATCGCTTAATTAACCTTGATTGCTCTAAAATCTTTTTATCTATTAATTATATCTATTAATTCTATTACCTATTATCTAATATCTAATATCTATTCTATTATCTATTATCTATTTAATTATATAATTTTATACTTACTTTACCGCATAAAATTTGTTAATTGCGAATCACTTTTTACGTCTTAATGTCCCTGCCATATATAAATCTTAAGGCAAAAATGATAATAATATGATATCGTAAAGCAGATAACGTCATGTGATTCTCCAACTCAATCATGAAAGACAAATAGTCTAATTTTTTTTCCTTTTTTGGGTAAATAAGTACCCCCCAAAAAGAATTAAAAAGTTAAGAAGACAACAAGATGGTTGCAGGCTTGTTCCGTTGTTCGAACGGGCATGAAAAGAATTCGTTTATACATACGTTCGTGAGCACTGTTAAACCAGCAGAATCTGTTAATACTAAGTTTTAGAATTTTGTTAATTTTTATAGAAAATGTTCCGGATTCTTTCCGTAGATCGTGGCTTTGACTTAGAGATGTTTAGCTGATTTTTTAGTTGATACTGCGAAGTCCGTAAAAATATAATTAATTTATTTATTTAATTATGTTAAAACCTTAACTAGTGAAGATCTGTATTTTTTTCTATTGCTTTAAGTTCGTAACTTCTGTTCGGGGGCTCTTATAGATGTGTCGCTCTAGTTAAAAATTGTTAGCTGAAATCTCTCTAATTGATCTGTCTAATTTCTATTAAAGCGAAGAAAATATATTACTCGTGATTTACGTATATGTATTAAATATATTATTTACGTGCTTTTTCATTGACAATAACATTGCATATTACAAAAACATTGTTTACAGTTTACAATAACATTGCATATTATTACTCATTAATTATACCGTCCCACGAATTCGGAAATCGCAAAATGTTCTGAGACCCTGGTCTATGTTTTACTTTATATACTATGTCTCCGGTACTTCCAGGCATTGAACTGGGCCGCCTTTGTGGATCCACAGGAGAATTTGAAAAGACGGTAACCAAAAGACTCAGCAATACCAAAGTTAGCAACGTAATGGCACGCATTTTTTAACGTTTTTCCAAGACACTTCTCAAGAGCCTTTCTCGAATTCCGAAATACAATTAACTTCATTAAAACCCATCCTTGGGTTTTATACCCTCGGAAAAAACATAATTAACCTAATTGTTGTTGTTGTTTTAAGTGTTTTTATACCTTACACTCGAAGGATTGAGAGTATATTCACTTTGTTCTATCTTTTGTAGCGCATTAAAGAGGCGTCGTAGACATAAAAAAGTATATACATATATTCTTGCTTAAAATCACCTCCTGCGTCAATTTAACCCTCTTCGTCTGTCTCTCTGTCCTCAACCTGTTGAAATAACGATGACAGAAGAACGTACAGACGAAATTTGCCGCGAATATTCTCTGTTATCGAAGTATTGAACATAAGAATAATCAGACCAATAAATGTATCTGCTTTTAGAGCGGCATTCCTCAGCTTGTTGTCCTGAATTTGATTTGAATTGAATTTGAATTTCAAAATCCAAAGCTGAACTTTTAAAATTTGTTTACGAAGTTTTAATGGGCGTGATTCGTCCACTGGTATATACGATATTTATATGTATATTATATGATACGCGAAGGTTTTTATTGAGAAAATCGTTTTTTACTCTGAGTTAAGTGAAATGAAAGGGAAATGGGCGTGATCCATTATCGATTCGTTAGCTACGGGTGTAGGGTATACAAGCTTCGGCCAAGTCTAAGTTAACGCTCTTACTTGTTTTTTCTAAAGTTGTTTAAGTTTATTTGCTTTAAAATCATTTTATCTCAAAATTTTTTAACACAAAAACAAATATAAAATTTTTAAACATAATGTTTTTTAATTGTAGATCACTTTTTATCTCTGAATATCTCTGCCATACCAAAATCTTAAGGTGACGCCGTGACGTTCATTCAGCTTTATCTTAACAAAATATAATTTTCTATACAAGAGACGATTTTTATTTGTCAGCGCCATAGTAGCAAACTATGGAACGGTTGGTACTACTGTTAAGATTGTTGAATTCTCTTAAGACCGTAAGTTCTATAGAAAATGGGCCCTTTTTCGGTTTTTTTCCCATAGACCGTGACTTCGGTTCAGAGCAATTCTGTTTCACTCGGTTTAAAATGCTTAATATTGCGAGCTCTGTTAAAATATTGAAACGAAAACGAAACAAAAAATTGAAACGAAAATACTACCTAAATCTTTTATATTAAAGTTTTATTTGCATGCTTTTTCATTAACATTTACAATAACATTGTCTATTATTACACATTAATTAGTTATGAATTTAGTTCGCGAATATGGTGCTTTGCGTCCGATACTTCTGGGCGTTGGACTGGGTTGCCTTCGCAAGCACACAAGAGGATTTGAAAGGGCTGTAACGAGAAGATTCAGCAAAATCAAAAAAGTTAGCAGCACAATGGCACGCATTTTCCAATGTTCTTCCAAGACTCTTCCTGCGGAGCTATTTCGAATTCCGGAATATAAATAACTTTATCAAAGCTCATCATCAGCTTTTATACCCTCGAAAAACATAATTAAAATACTCTATTGTTGTTTAAGTGTTTTTATACCCTACACTACGTTTGTAACGCATTAAAGGAGGCGCGGTAGATATAGAAAATTATATAAATTCGCACACGTTGTTAAATCCCAAGCAGACATTATAAAGCCGGGTTTTAATGGGCGTAAACCGCCCACTGGCATGTATATATCTATATCATATCGTATACATGAAGGTTTTTGTTGAGGAAATCGATGTTTTAACTGATTTAAATAATCGCAATTTACTAAAGAAATAAAAAAGTAAATGGAAATGGGTGTGATCCCTCATGGGTTCGACAGCTACGGGTGTAGGGTATACGATGTATGGTAAACACTCTTACTTGTTTTTTCCTAAAGTTCTTCAAATTTAGCTCTTCAAGTTTCTTCAAATTAAATAAATGCTACCTAAATAGTTTCATGCGTAATCTGCGGCATAAAATTTGTATAAAAATTACTTATCACTTTATTACTTTATTTATAAGATCACTTAAGGCAAAGACTATAAAACGGCCTTTTAAAAATTGGCATGGGATTTTCCGAAAATCCCAAGAAGCTTTCAGAGCGTATGAGTTGGTGTGAGTTGGTGAGAAATTGTTTGTAGTTGAGAGAGAATAAATATTTAGCAAATACTCTCATTACTAACATAGAGCGATTTTTGGTAGTACGTACACCAGAACAAAAAGTTTCAGCCGAAAATTTGCATGAGATGCGCCTTCTAACCGATGCGCCATCTTTTATGTCGGTATGTAAACATTGCGTAACTTGGAATACGGTCAAACAGTCACATAACGACATGACCTTAACGACAATTAACGTAAAACGAGCTTAATTTCTTTTATTTTGTTAAGACCTTAACCAGAGAAAATATGTATTTTTTTTCATTCTTACAAGTTAATATCAGAGGCTCTGATAGAACTGTCTCTCTCTATTTGAAATTTCTCAGCTCAAATATGTCCTATTAAATTTCTAATGAAACAAAGAAAATATAGTTATTAAATTAATTTTATGTATATTAAAGATTTTATTTACGTAATATTTTATTTACGGTAATGTTGCATATTAATAAATTAATTAATGAATAAAATTACAATGTCGGAAGTCACCAATGGATCTCAAACCCTGGTATATATTTCACTTTGTATACTTCTGGGATACTGGGCGTTGTGCTGGGCGGGGCTTCCGATTCCAGGAGCAGATGTGAAAAGACGGTAACCAGAAGATTCAGCAAAACGAAAGTTAGCAACATAATGGCACGCATTTTGTAATGTTTTTCCAAGACTTTTCTCGAGGTCCTTTTTCGAATTCCGGAATACAATTAATTTCATTAAAACCCATCTTCAGCTTATATACCCTCGAAAAAACATAATTAACCTAACTGTTGTTTTTTTAAGTGTTTTTATACCCTACACTCGAAGGGTTGAGGGTATATTCATTTTGTTCTATCGTTTGTAACGCATTAAAGGCGGAGGCGTGGTAGACAAAAAAAAAGTATATACATATATTCTTGCTCAGAATCACCTCCTGAGTCGGATATAGCCCTTTTCGTCCGTCAGCCTGTCTGTCCGTCTCTCTGTTTCTCTGTTCGTCTGTTTTTCTGTCAGTCAACCTGTTGAAATCACAGTTACAGAAAAACGAAGAATCATGAAATTTGCCAAAATATTCTCTGTTATCAAAGTATTGAAAGTGAGAGAAATCGGACCAGTACCACGCCTACTTTTTTTTTTGCAATTCTCTACCGGTGTCTCCTGATCTAAAGCTGAAATTTTAAAATTTTTTCACGGGATTTTAATGGGCGTGATCCGCCCACTGATATATGTGTATATATGATATGATACTTGAAGGTTTTTGTTGAGAAAATCGTTATTTTAACTGAGAAATGGAAATGGGCGTGATCCATCTTCGATTTGGCAGTTACGGTTGTAGCGTATATGAGCTTCGGCCAAGCCGAAGAAGTTAACGCTCTTACTTGTTTTTTCTAAAGTTCTTTAAGTTTAAGATAAAGTGATCTCAACATACGAATAAATCCTAATTAACCCAGTTCATACGTACTCTATGCCATAAAAAATTGTTCAACCATGAAGGAAAAATGTCATATGCCACACCTTCTCTGTTATCATCTGCTCAAATCTTTTCACCGTTTTGGCTAAATATCAAAATTAATCAGGAAGATTAAAAAATGTGACTATAGTTTATTATTTTAACATTCAGTACAAAAGCAACAAAGAACAATTCGATCCATAAAAAAATACTTTCATAAAACTTGTATGTATTAAACTAAGATAAGATTATCATATTTTTTAACATCCTTAACTAATAAAAAATTCTAGTTCTTTGGTTTTTTCAGTTAGAAAAAATATTTAAGCAACAAAAGTATTTCTTAACAGAACTGTGTTAAATACTAGTGAATATTTGCAGCATACTTGCAGCACAGCTTTAACAGAGATGCTTCTGACGAGAGTTTTTGTTGGCACTAACATGATTATAGAACAATTGTAACATAACATTCCAGACATTTCATCTCGGCAATCATTTTTATAAAACATATGTTTAATACAACATGGTACCTGCTGAAACTTCTTATAGATTGTAAAAATAGTCCAAAGTGTCATGTCGTTGGAGAAAGTTCTTGGTTTATTGCATAAGTTAGCAAAATGTCGCTGTAAATAGTGTTTTCTGTTACCAAGGTTTCATAATAGAACCTTCTTCGGTTAATAACATACTTTTAACAGGACATATTTCAGTGAACAGTGCAGTTTTGACAGAAACATCTATTTTAGGAGTATACATTTCGTTTAACAGTACTGTGCAGAACAGGTTCACGTTTGACTGTACACATTTAACAGTACACGCTAAACAGTATAAGTTTAATAAGCATATAACAATACGTATGTTAAACAATGCTTTTCGAGACCAAATCTTTTTTAATGCCAACTCTTACGCGACTCACTGTTACTTGAGGCATACACCGTTGTTGTTGCATACTTTCAACAGGACATATTTCAATTAACAGTGCATGTTTAACAGAAAAATGTATTTTAAGAGTATCCATTTCGTTGAACAGTACTCTTTTAAAAGAACAGGTTCACGTTTGACCGTACACATTTAACAGTACAGTATACGTTTAACAGTATACGTTTAATAAGCATATAACAATGCCACATCTTTTTCGATGCCAAAAGACCACTTACTCAACACCCTGTTACTTGAGCCATAAACCGTTTTCGTTGTTGTTGTTGTTGTTGTTGTCATGCCTATTATTTAATCTTGTTTTTATTTTAATAAAAGGTTGCAAGCAATTCTTTATAGTCGCATTTAATCAAAGGAATATTAATAACAAGCACAAAAACAACAAAACTCTTTGTTCATATGTATATACTGGTACATACCTTGTTCTCGTATGCTTTCGTATACCATATTATATGGCAGATAACATTAATTGTATACCAAAATGGGACATCATCAGCAGATCCTTATTCGGACCGCCTGCTGAGCTGTTTCATCATCAGTAATTACGATAATATTAAATTTCACCATAATCTTAAGTTAATCATTAACTATGCGTGGTTAATGTTGGTTAATGCATGAACACTGAACCCTTTTTTGTAATAACTAACTTCAAAAACTTATTCTTAAGCGATGATGATCAATGAAATCGAAAAGGAAGAAAAAAATAGTTTAAGAGTACGAAAGAGAAAAGCGTGGTTGGAGGTGGGGGAGATAGACAGAGAGAGAGAGAGGGAGAGAGAGAGAGAGAGAGAGAGAGAAACTTGCAAACTAACGGAAATGCATTAAACATTAAAATGTTCCTTGATTTTTACTGACGGAATATTTTTGAAAATATGTACATACATACAAAAACAGAAAAAGCAAAAGAAAAATAACCGTTATTCATCCTTATTCATAATGAGTTTTGTAAAAAGGAGTTCAAAAGAGCTTCTGAATTATTATAGGCTTTCTTTTTTATATTGTTAGGTCTATTGAAAGGTCTTACGTAAGTAAAATAAATCCGTTTGCCTCCTTCAGGCTCAAAACAACAACAACAACAACAAGAGCAACAATAAGAATCCACAGCATCCACAGCAACAATAAAAAGTAAAAATAATAGTATACTCTGTGGTTAGAAAAACATTAACAACAACAACAAAAGCGGCTCGTCGTCGCGGTACACACCGCTTAACCGTATGGTTGCTGTTGTTGTCGCATAACAAAATGATCCTGGCTTAAATACAAGTATAATATATTTTTACATTATTACTAAACAGTTAGAGATGTTAAGTGTATGAGGAAGAAGAGGAAGGAGATGCAAGGATGCAATGCATTTATACACTTTTCTTCAGTCTTTCTTAAGTCTACAATTCTAGCAACAACAACGCAACAAAAAGGCAATAATGGATTTTCTACTAAAATGGATTTCAATAAATGTCGATTATGAATTTCAACAACACAATCCAGCACAATCAACCAACAACCGCAAGAACAACGTCAACGCAGCAGACGTTACGTTAACACATGCAAAGAGCGCACTCGAAGAAAAAACACACACAAACACACAGTCATTTCCTTTCATTCACACACGACGTCATCACAAATCAGAAACTCAAACATCGAGTTAATGCAAGAAGCAAACTAATTCAAGAAACGTTGCATGCTTTTAGGAACATTGAACTCGAACCCAGCAAACGAACAATATAAGAGAAAAAAAATTGAAAAAGTTAACACAAAAATATTTTAAAGAACACGACTACAAATAACGACATGAAAATTTAGAGAAAATAAGAAATTTTCTTGAGAAAATATTACACGAGATTTGTAAAAGGTAAAATTTATTGTTTTAATTTCTATCAGTAAAAAATTTTATTTGTATCGTAAAAATTTATTTACTTCTTCTAAGGCCTTGCATGTGTTTCATATGTTCATAGCACAAATCAGCCCTCACACCCCTCCCCCCCCTTCCCTCCTCTTCGCCGACGACGACGCCTTGATGACCTTTCATTCTTTTAGAACTCTCAGAATTTATTGCACACATCATCCTTGTGACGGCAGATACAAACTCACCGCCGATTAACTGAACCCATTCAATCCGGACCAAATTTCATTCCAAAACCTTCCGTCATCAACCCAAAATCAAAAAAACACCAAAAATGTTCAATGAAATCTGTTTTCCATCCAGTTTTTTATCGAATTCTACTAACGTTTGAGGGATTTTGGGGGTTATCGTTTTTTCTTATGGAATCTAATAAAGTCTTTTTGTATCTCTTCTGCATCTTCTTCTTCTTTTTTCCTTTCCTACCTTCCCAATTTCCTGGCAAACGAGTCGAAGGGTCGAGTCTGTCTTATCAAATATATCAAATGTACACTTTGGAAATCGCCCTGTATTTAACTCAACATGTTGACCACTCACCAGACCGTGTTGCTTGTTTTGGCATTCATTTAAGAGACTTTGACAACAACAACAACATTTACTTTGCCAGCAAATGTTTGACTTTCGGCGAGAGGAGATAGACAGACTGAAAAAGAGTTCACGAAAATAATCATACTCAAAAAAAAACAACTCTGAATATTCCTTTCCTACGTTTCGCTCTTTGGAAACCTAAACGCTTATTTTAATCTCTCTTTTGCCTTTCAACTCCCCCTCCCTTCTCCCTTTCGCTCTCCCTCTCCCTCTCCCTTCGTCCACGCTACCCTTCTCCGTAATTCTCCACCCTAATCACCCTGTAACTGCTCACTTTGTCAACTGTGAGTGTAGCTTTTAAATTGCAAAAAATAACTTAACCCTTAGGCAGCAACAAGGTTAACTTGATGCTCAACCTTGGATGCCGGTTGCTCAATTATTGTCTAAAGAAGGGTTAAATCGTTGCTGAAAAGGCAGTGCGTCGTCGGAGGAGAACGATTTCATTGATTTGAAGAGATGGTGGTGAAATTGCCAATAAATAAAGAGCGGTAAAGTGAGAGAGAGTCGTTGATGGCAAAGTCGGCGGCGTGTGAGAATAACAACATACAACAGATGACCAGATTGTGGGTGGTAGTTATTCGTGTTGTTGTTGTTGTTGTTATTGTTGCTGATGTGTCGTTTTCGGTTTCCTCTCAAGAGGATCGAATTAAGTTACTTTAGTATTTTATTTTTATTTTGATTTCTTATTTTGGGCGAGGTGGAAAAAAGAGTAAAAGAAAAACGGGCAGAAAAGTTGGGAAGAAAAAAAGGGACAGAGAGAGAGAGAGAAGGGTGTCGCGAGGGGTTGTAAAGAGAAACGGCAACGAAAAAAAAGGATAAAACTCTTCAAAGCCGGCAAAGATCTGACAAAATAATTAATTTTATTCGTTTCAAGTTAAATGTTGACACAGTGTAGCCGCCCATCGGCACTTGTGGGCGCACTAAGGGGCGGGTTACGGCGGAGGACGGCGTTCAGCGGAACGGATCCAAAGTTTTGTGGTTTTAGCGGTTGCTCTTACTGTTACTGTTACCGAGAGACGACGGTTTTCATCAACTGAAGCTGGCGAGCTGTCGAGCGCTTTTATTGAAATACTTGCACGGAATTTTTATTTCCAAAGAAAGTGCGAGAAAGTGACGAAAGAAACGAACGAACTCTAGAGAGCAATTGCGTTGCAAGGAGTGGAAGGTATCGAAAGAGAAGCAAAAATAGGAGGCCACATGGTTACCTTCTTTATTGAATGAAAGATGATCTCTTCATCGCAGTCATGTCGACGTTAGTGTACCACGCCCGCAAACAAATGATAACGACGACAAGTATAACAACAACAACAACCACAACAGTAACAATAATAATAATAATAATAATGACGACAACGATAATGACGACAATGTTAGAATTCTTTTGCTGTAATTAGTTTTCTCTGCCATTTTATTTGCGCCTTTTTCCTCCCTATTTTCTTTTTTTTTTTGCTTTTTTTTGCCTTTTTTTTGGCACGGTAGTATCTCTTCTCTTTTTATTTGCTTCTTCCGTTGCGACTTTATTGAATTTTCTTTTCATTTGTTTGTTGATTCTGCGGATTGAGTTCATTTGTATTCGGCATCGACTTCGGAAATTCGCCACCGACTGACTATTCCTTCCTTCTTCCTTTTTCCTTCCTCCCTTACCCACGGCTGTGTCCTTAGAGCAACTCAATCACATCGACGCAATCCTTGTTCTTATTTTGGCAATAAATTATTTTGTAATCAAGTGAATTGAAGAGGAAGAAGCTAAATAAATATGGCCATTTAAAAATGGCGGAACGGGAGAGAGAGAGAGAGAGAGAGGGAAAATGTCGGTAGCGAATTAATTTGAAGAAGTTTCTTTTTATTATTTTCTTTTCGGTTTGTCCTGCGGCGCGGATGGTTTCGATTTTATTTTAGGAGAGAAATTTTATTAAAAATTTCCTTTGGTGCAATAGAGCGATTGATTTAAGGGAAGCGTAAGGGAGACGGGGAGAAAAGGAAAATATCTTATAGCTCTAAATTTAGAGAGAGAGAGCTCTGTCTATATTTGATCTTTTCTTTATATTTGAAGATTATTTTTGTTTTTTTTTTGTAAAATTGACTTTTTGATGTTTTTCTGTTTTCATGTTTTTGATTTGAATTTAAGTTTCTGATGTCATCTTTCAATCTCTACCTCTCTCTGTCTCTCCAACTCCAATTACAAACAATTGAACAATATTTTCATATCATATTTTTTAAATGATATACATGAATAACAATGATAGTATATACATATTAAATTGTGTTATTTGGTGTTAATTTGTTTTTGTTATTCCTTTTTATTATAGCAAAATTAATATGATAAATAATACACAATTGTTTACGCCATCAAAAATTCTCACACGTCAATGAGTTCTCGCAAAAAAAAAAAACACTATACTCGTATATAAATAATGAATTTTTATTGCATTTATCAATATATTACTTACCATGCCGCAAGTGTATATACACGCTAACACACACACATACACACACTCTCATACATACTGCAAACATCCGTACATGTAATCATTTAATGTTAACAATTTATTAAACAATTTTATGGTGTGTCGATAAAAACCGCACACAGCGAGAGCGAGAACGAGAACGAGAACGAGAACGAGCACAAGCTCGCGGAGTCCTCGCTGAGCCACAACTCATTACCTTTTATTTAATTTCCTTTTCGAATCTGAATTTCCTTTTTATCAATCAAATCAATATCAGATTGCACTAAAGGCAATACGAATGGAGACGGACGAGTCAGCAACAAGCTGAAATTATTCAATGATGTTGTTGCTGTTGTTGTTGGTGGTGGTGGTGGTGGTGGTATTGCTGATGGTGTTTTTACTGTTCTTATTATTCGTTAAAATGATTGCTGTTGCTGCCATCAGTGAATAAGTAAGTAGTCGGAAAAGTCAGGACGCATTTTTATAATTTATTAGAAATTGTTGAATGTCCATCATTCAACCGTCCGCAACTTCCTAAAAAGCTAACATATGTACATGAGCCAGCTCGTTATTTTTGGATTCTTCAGGAAACAATAAATTTTGAAATGTACTTACTGTCTTGACCATTTAAAAGGTATTCATAATCCAGAAACGTTCGTTTATCATAAAGGGACAAATTTGGTAATACGGCAAAAACTAAATTGAAATCGCTGAATGGGATTTATTGCCGCATCCGCCATACACGCCTGACCTTGCACTGTTAGGATCACTTTAGAACTCTTTGCTTAATATGCCGAGGCTGTAAATCAGCAGCGGCTTCTTCAGTGTTTTTGCAAATAAAGATAGATCCGTCCCTTTATGAACGAGGGAGAATTATGAAGCTTGTCAGAGATGGCGAAAGATTATTATACGAAATCAAACAATATATCGTTGATTTATTTTTGTTCATTATATTTAAATAAATTTCCATTTTTAAAATATGTGTGAAAATGAAAACTGCGTCATGACTTTTCCGACAAGCCAACTAATTATGCGACTATATTATTATAAAAGTGATAATACAAGTATTATTATCATTCTGCTCTTTCAACTTTAATACGTAAGTATGTATTGTACATATATCAATATTTTTATCATTTTGGAATTACTTCAATTTCATATGAATAATAATATGAATATAATTACATACATTTAGGCGTCTTTTGTCATTGAAAGCCAAAAACCATAAAAATTGTACGTAGACCGCGAGCGAGAGAGAGAGAGAGAGAGAGAGAGAGCATGCCAGCCCATCTTTATTTTTAATAATAAATAAATTTTTCTAGCCCAAGCCTATATTTGATTTTATAAATTTATGTCAATTCATTAAAAATATAAAATAAAATTATCGTTATGAATATTATGTTGCCTGCAGTTTTGTTTCTTACTACGAATGATACGCCATTTTTTGGATTGTGGTTGACCGAACAAACTCAGGAGCGGAATCGCCGATAAATGAACGACTTAGAATCATTATGGATTTAAATTTTATTAAACTGAATTGAATTTTATATTAAATTCTTTTTCAAATAAAAATTTTCGTTTTAGAACTAAAATAATAAAATCCTGTAAAAAATCATTAACATACTCGTATTTGTGATACTAAACTAAACGTATATACAATTTTTATTAAAATTACTATTTTCTGAAATTTAATTGACTTCTATATATATTTTTGCTTTGTTTTGAGACCAGTAAAATCCTAAAAAATATACAATTTATTAAAAAAAAAAAAGTTTAAAAAATGTTTAAACCTTAAATGATCTTCTAATCCTCAAATTTAAAATATAAAATTTAATCAAATTAGCAATCAATTATATATGTATACCCACATGTACCTAAAAACGAGTACATACATATGTATACTATTTTTCAACTAAATTTCTAGAGGTATTCAAAAGAATGTACGTATATAATGAACCATTTTTTCTATGAAAGTGTTAAGAGTTTTTCTTCTGTTTTTAAATTGATTTTAAATCCTTTAACTGATAATGAATCAACCGATGATGAATCCAATCGTCTAAATACGATGATTGTACTTCACATTTGTCCGTACATTTCTCATGAATTCTTCTACATCCAGTCCCATCCTTGCCACCCCACTCATCACTCCCCCCCTACATCCCTTCCCCTTCTGCTCTTACATTATTCCCGCAAGCTTTCCGTGCCCTGATTTCAGCAGTAAAAAAGAAACAACATAATACAAAAGTAAATAACGTCGATTATGAAATTATGAAGGACTCTGTTTTGCAATGAAATGTAATTATATTTACGGCAGCAGCAACAACAACAACAAACCTGTGCCGTTTTAAATGCAATACGTCTGTAACAACAACAACAACAACAACAACAACAACAACAACAACAATTTTCTAATAAGTAGGCTTAAAATTGTCGTTAAATACGTTTATTAACTGAATACGGCATTTAATGAGACTGAATGAGGACTAAATGAGGACTGAATAAGACTGAATGAGAGCTGCTGAAAAAGAAGAGTATCCCTGCCCTTTTCCCCTCTTCCTTCCTTTCCTGCACGCATTTAATGTGACTTTACTTGTACAAATGGAAATCCTTGTTAAATTAATCGCTGCAAATTAAAAGCAATTTGTTGCTACAGAATACTTGCTACATTCTACAAGCTACATTTTATGTGCTATATTTTTTTTTTGTAACTGCATTTAAAAGGTGGGGTTGGGTTGGCCTGGTTGACTGGATTTTAAGCCACCACCATCACTATCACCATCAACGACTTAACTCAACTCTTTTAATTGTTTTCTTCTAATTTTTTAGAAAAATAATTCTATACATTATTTGGAAAATCCATAGTCTAGTCTCATTCTGAAGGATAATTAATATAATGTTCACCATTAAGGCGCCCCAAATCCCGCTCTCTTTGCTCAGCACGACGCTCCTGTTCATGACCATCGAGGCCGAGGCCGATTCGTTCGATAAATTTGCTTGCACGAAATCCATTCGTCTTTCGTATCAAAACGGAGAAATAAAAACATCATCGATAGAATATAATATATAGAAATTGTTGTTGTTGGTTTTTTTGTGTTCATACCTCATAAAAGAGAGCTCTGCGCTTTTGACTGATCTCCGGGTCAAAATCCCAAACAGTTCGCGCATGCGTTATCGGTTCGCCAGCGACGTTATTCTGCAGAGTTTCTGAGAGCACGCGAAAAATAAAACCATTACAATCTTTAAGATGGCAGAAGAGTACGAGCACCGAGAATACGAACTATTAGAAAAAAAAGAAAATGAGAAAATTAAAAAATTAAAATTATTTTTAATTAAAACTAAAATTATTTCAAGACTTGACATACTTTTACTTGAAACCAAAAATAATGTTTCCTGTTTGACATTTTTTTTAATTTATTATGCAATATTTATTTATGATATATTAATTATAAAGTGTAATTTTGTTCCGCTCTGATGCTATACGATTACGTTGCGATCTGATGAAAATAAGTTAATAACTAAACACTTGCAAAAACCTTATGATCGATCAGACTCAAGCTAAAGACTGAATGAACCGAAAATTTACAAATTTTAGTAAAAACAGTGTAAAAAAGATTAAAAGAGCAAGACTGAAAGCAAAAGATATGAGGAGCAAAAGCTTTACCATATTCTCCCGATACGATAACGTCTTCCCAGACCACTCAACTTTGTTGTTGGCTTTAAAGGAAATAAAGTTTCTTGGCCTCTTTGCAGTGTTGCCAACATTTGAATCATTATCATCATTAATTTCAACATTTGAATTAAATATGAATTAAAAATTGACACAGTTTCTATAGCAAAAAAACGGTAAAATTTTACAGTTGAATTGTAAGAAACTTCCAAAGAAACTACAGAAAACTTTTATAAGAAAATTAACAAGCTTTCGACCTTTTTGGACTTTCTAATGGTTTAAAGTGTTTACTTCTCGGGAATATACTTCAGAATTAAGTGTATATGGTTGCGGTTAAAATCATATCACATAATATTCTTGTTCTGGTGATCGTTTTCTATCGATGTCGTTTAATTGACGGATCATCGCTAACGTTTTTGCAAATCATTGTCACCATAAACATTACGTAACTTCTCACAAGCTTGACATGCCCTTATTGTTCCTTTACGGAAGTACAACAATAAAAATCACAAAAATATAAACATTTTGGTCTGCCGTTTTTAACTTATTTTCAAAATCCATTTAAAATTTCAACCAATGGAATAAGTTTTTAAAAAGTACAACTTCAACTATCAGTTATTCAATGGCATAAGAATAACCCTAATATTTGCAGAAATAATCACCGCTATTTGTTGCAAAAATACGTAATAATTTGCAGAACAATACAATATTTATACCTAAAATAAAATAATTATCTCTTCTTTTGAATTAAATTGACGAAGATTTGAATGATTTGGGTTTTTCTGATCTTGGCAACTCTGCCCCTTTCCGCTCTCTTTCTATCCTTCTCTTGCTTCAAATTCATTAACTCAAGAGAACACCAATTAAGTTTTACAGCATGATGACAGTTCATTAACAACGGTGGTATTGATCAATACATTGCGAAACTTTGAAAACGGTAATGAAAACCGACAATGTTTAAACAACAATAATAAAAATTTAAATATTTAGGATAAAACTCTAAAAAATAGCATGAATAATAAAATATGTATAACGATGACAATGACGGTGAAGAGAAATAATAAAAAATGTCATCATAATTGCCAGGCAGTAAAGCAACTACAACAAAAACAACAACATTACAACAACAATGTTTTTTTATTTTTCATATTACATAATCTTATCTCAAGAGAGTCTTGGCCCAACAAAAACCAGTTAAAATTTAAGTTTACATTTGAATAAAAAAAAAAATGTGCACAAAGAAACAAAAAGTTGCATTAATTTTATCTTAAAATAAACTGAAAGTAAGAGATAGTCACTGCTGTCTCTCTCAATAGTTTTCTCTTCTTTCTTTCTGTCTCTTGATGTTCTCTGTTCTCTTGAATGGATGGATAATGTGTTTGAGATAAAACAAAAACCTGATCGGTTTAAGCGGCAATTTTTCGAGGAAGAGACTGTGAAAAAAAGTAGGTGAATGATGGGCAGAGAGTGTGATAGAGTGAGAGAGAGGCAAGGAATTGATGTTAAGGCTTTATATGATGTTAACTATTAACTATCTTAACTATTTTGACGTGCTTAAGAGCATGTTTGTAAATTTATTCACAAATGATTTGTGTCTACCAACAAAAAAAACAGTTGCCCCATGTGTAAACACGGTCCTACTAATACGAGTACTAACGCAAGACTAACGCGACGCATTGCGTAACACTACAAATAACTTAATGACAAGCTCTTCTTGGCCAGATACTGTGACGTTATCTCAAAACGCAATTAAGTCAAGCAGGAAGAAAAATGTTGGTTTATTTCATTGAACCGAAAACGAAATTTTTTTTTGGTTAGTGTTTCTTTATTGTTTTGTTTTGCTACCTGTTTTCTTTTTTATCTTATTTACACTTTCACTTTTTCTTAACCCTTGATTAATACTGTTATGCCAAAAAAAGAAGCAAAAAGAAAGACATTTTTTCTATATGTTCATAAGACTAACTAAATTATAAAAAAAGAACTATTTATGAGAAACTTAAAATCGATGTGAACATTTTTTAAAAGATGGGGTCACTTAAATGCTTCTAGGTCCTTGTGAAGATTTCTTAGGAGACATGACATGACAAAAGATGGCTCATGCAAAAGCCAAGATGAATGTACCTTTCCAATGAGACCTCATATATTAAGATGCGTTTTCAAATTTTCAAGTTTTGCGGATTTAAATAAAAAATTTCTCGAAAGTTGTGATGAAAATTACGCTTTTTTCCCGTTTTCTTAAAGCTATCTTTTCTATGGCAGAGACCATCATTTAATCTCCATATAAAAGAAGACGTTTTTTGAAAGTCCTCAAGGACCTCCGATATTTGTTTTTACTCAATTTAGATAAGATTCTTTTAATCAAGTTTTAATTAAATTATTATTTAATAAACCTTAATTGGCCTGATAGTTTTCAATAAGGATTTTTTTCGAGACAACTAATATATGTATAATGCTCTCTCTGACTCTCTCTCTGACTCTCTCTCTCTCACTCGTTTTTATGATTTTTATCAAACCCTCTCCCAATCCTCAAACCAGCCTTGACAACAACAACAGCACCAACCACTAAAGAGAAAGAGCGAGAGTGTGAGATAGATTTATTGACTCAACCATTGCTCAAATACGAATGTGTTCAACTATTAACCAAGAAACGACAAAATCAGTCAAAAGCTTGACTTACGGCAAACTGAACTTCGTCTGTCTGGTGGTGTTACGTTTTCGACGCGTGCGTGAGTGAGCGCCTCAAGAAAGGCGGAAGCAAGCAAGCTCTGGTGGAATTTGCTTTTTCAAGTGCTTTTTGTTTCATTGTAAAAATAAAATTCATTTTTTTTATATGAAAAATTAAAATAAGTCGCTTAAAAAATGGAAAAAATCTATAAAATTTTTATGCCAGTAAGTAAAAAGATTAAGTAAAAATACATCTTTAAGAAATAAGAACAAACTTACAAAAAAAAAAAAAGCAAAAGTGACCTCGATGATTTTTAGTGGTTTTGTTCGTCTTCATATTTTTGTTAGTTTCTGTTTAATGAGAAATTAAAAAAATAAATTAATAAAAAGTAATTAAAGAAAAAAACAAAACCGAAACTAATATAAAAATTAATGAAATAATTGCACAATTTTGCAAATAAAATAATTTCTAAATAAAACAGTTATAAAAATAGGTTTTAAATTAAATTTTAATTAATTTAAATGTTTTAGTTCGCAATTTTCGGTTCTTAAAATAAGATAAATTAAAAATATAAAATAGAGGAAATAACAAATGAACAAAGAAGATTTTGGGAGTGAATAAATTATAAAATCATTATTATAAAATTAATTACCGAAAATAACAGCTTTTACTTTTATTTAAAGAAAGTAAAAATTAAAAGAAATATATGTAAATACTATTCGGAAAGTACATAATCAAATAAATAGAATAGAAGAATAAAATAATAAGAAACTTTTTCAAAAATTAAAAATTGAAAAAATCAAAAAAATTCTAAAAAATAAATAAATGCACGATACAATAATTCAATTATTATATTTTTTTAGACTTTTAAAATTACTTACATACATACATAGTATGTACATAACAAATATTTTAATTTTAAAATACCGTTAGGAAAACTATTTTTACGTTTTTTTCTTCTTTCGAACTTCTCTTTCCATTTGTAGCCATCTCTGACCAATTCCGTTTTCAGCTCAAACAAATTTTACAGAAGTGTTAACGAGATAAACACTTACCATTTAATAACCTGATTTTCTCTTCTTACACCGATTCTTTCTCCTCCTCTGCCTTCGTGTCCACAATCATCATCCAAAACTACTGACACAATTTGTACCATTTGCTCATTTTGAAAGCAAAGTTGGACAACATTGAGTGAAAATAACCAACAAACGCTTTCCAATTCGTACGTGAAAATGTTTCGCAAACGCGAATGACTCAGTTTAATACCAATGACCAGTATGAAATAATAATAAACTAAAACAATCCTGAAAAATATAAACAAAAATAATAAAAATACAATAAATAACGTAATAATAATAATAATAAAAATACACCAAGTCTGCTGACTTTCATCATACACACATACACACACACATGTGCAGAGGCATATAATACTCCCGCAGTTAGTACACCAATAACAATAACAAAAATCATCAATTACAACTATGAAAGTACAGCCGAAGCACATTTACGAGCCGGTAACAACGAGTTCGTTTCTTAAGTCTCCCTTAAAGTTATGCTAAAAAAAAATACAATTGTCGTCGCCGTCGCTGCCAGCTGCCAGCTGCTAAACAATGTGCTTAGGCTGTACAAAGCATATCAGTTGAATGACATGTTTTGGGAACACAAAAACAACAACAACATAATGTGTTTAAAGTATGAAAGTATCAAAGTTAGAAAAGTTTTAAAACACTGTTTAAAAGTGTGTGCATTTAAATAACGTTTAATCGTAATAAAAAATTACTTAAATTCTTTGAAGATGAAATAATCCAACGTCAAACTTGTTTGCGTGACAAAAAAATGCCGATTCCTCTGATAATCAACTCTTCTTCATGTTATTTGTAAGAGATTTCTTAAGCTGCGTGCAAACAGAATGCGTAAATTTTGTCGTACTCCGACAAGATTTTGTCGGACTCCGTTTTGGTGTACGAACAGAACACGATGCGACACAAAACGTGTTTGTTTATCTATCGAGAGCAAGGTGCCATATTTACAGAAAAGGTTAATTTTTTGGAAAGTTTTTCCTTCAAACTTTCAACTGTCTAACAATAACTGGTAGTGTGAACTCTGGCAACTCCAAAAATTGTAGAAATGAACTCACACACCCACAAAACACTAACACCAGTAGGACATTTTGTAAATTTTCACAACGCATCCGACTCCGTATTTTTTGTCGTTCCGTATGTAAACAACGTTTTTTCTCTGTCTGTACAGCTCCATTGAATTCTGTGTAATACAACGGCTCCGTACGCATCCGACAAAATTTACGCATTCTGTTTGTACGCAGCTTTAACGACTATCAATCAACTAATCGTCGATCGTTATTGTTGGTGTTGTTGTTGCTGTTGTTGTTGTTGTTGTCGTCGTCGTCGTCGTTGTTGTTGTTGTTGTTGTTGTTGTTGTTATTTGCCTCTGTTGACCGATTTTTTGTTCCACTTTCTGAATGCGTATATGTATATGTATTCATATAAAAATGTGCGCTCAATTATTTCGTAATCTTTGAATTGAATAATTTGAACAGTCTTATATAATAATAGCATGACATAATATTCATACATACTCGTAAAATATATGCAAACCATTGTGTAAAAATACAAAGCAAATTATAGGAATATTACATTTTTAAGTATATTACTATTATGTAGTAAAATAAGTTATTTTTTTATATAAATTTAATAATTGAATGTATGTATGTAAATTTAGTACTAATTCTTTCAATATTTGCTATTCAATAATCCTCCATTTTTCATTTATTATTTCTAAATTGCCTTTACTCTTTATTCTACTTTTAGATACTTTATGTATTTGCCATTTTACTAGCTCTAAGCAGTGGCACTGTACAGCCGAGAGCTCCCAATTTTCAATATTTTGAAAGGTATTAAAAACAAAAGTTAACTCAATTAATTTCAATCATACAATAAAAAAAATTTTTTTTTTAAAAATTGTTTCTATTATTTTACAGGCCAAAATATCGTTATCCCTATTACGATTCAAATGGGCGTGGCAAATTACTTTATGGCTATGGAGGTCCAGATTTATATCAATACAAAACTTATACACCACTCGAAGGAATACATTAAAAACCAAAGGAAATTATAAAAAAAAAAAATAAGAAGACCTAAATGATAAAAGTGTAAAGAATTTTTTAGCCGCTTGTTTTTATATTTTTTCTTAAAAGATCCATAAGTAAACAGTTTTAGCAGTTTTTTATACGAGTGACATCTTCATTTAAAATTTTAATAATAAGTATCTTGTAAAAGTCAAGTGAAGGAAGAAAACGATTAAAAAATTTGAAGGAAGGAAGGAAACTTTGACTCCACACACAATTATAATAAAAACAGATCGCTAAGTATTTTTTTATAATTATGTTTTTATACCTAATTACTATTCTTTCTTTTACTCATTTATGCGATTATACTGAAATGATGGATAACTGCCCATCCCTTGTAAATGTTTTGCTTTGGTTTTGTCTCAAAATCGTAAAAAATATCATGCAAGTGTTTGTTAGGCAGAAGTAATTCGTCTGTGCAGAACAATTGAAAACAAAAACGTAGACCACCCGATTTTAAGACGAAATGCCATGTCTCCACTGGAGTTTAACTGCCACTAGGTTAACCTTAACGTCTTTCGCTAACCTGTGTGTCTTCACTGAATAAAAAGTGTAGTCCTGTCATTTATTTGATGAGTTTTGTTTAAAAAGATTGGCAAATAAGATTGTGTTGTTTGATTTTTTGTGTAGGTGGAAAATATATTCACATTTATATCAAGTTCTATTTGGCCACAAAGTTGCATATTCACAAATTCTTCCCAATTCCACAAAATTCTCAGGGTTGTACACGAGATTATCGAGATTTTATTCAACGACGAGGTTAAATATTGTATGAATAACCGCGATAAATAAACCGAGGTTAGTGAGTCAACCCCGATAAAAACGATAACCTCGCTATTAACCTGCAGTAGAGACATGGGAAAAGCTTCTTATTCTAAATAAAGCTGGAGTTTCTTAAAGTCCGACTGCGTGCGATCCGTCAGAAATCTTACGCAAAAAAAGTTGAAATACATTTAAACACATGCGATGAGTTTCATACAGTACCTGCGTTTATAATAGTTTTATAGTTGTAATAGATTTTTTTAAAAATTTGCCTAAAATTTTATTAAACTATTTAAAGTCTAATTGTTATCCCGTTTCTTTATTTCAATCTCATCTTATGCCTTTCGTATGCAAAATGAACCAAAAATTATCCTAATCTATTACAACAAGGAATAGGGGGGAAATTTTATTTAATTTACCTTTGATGCTGAGCTGCTGTCATTCTTCGATGACAGTTCTAATTCGTTTTTCATAGACATAGACTGAAATCTTGTCTTGATTTATCATTAAATTATATCAAAACAAAAGAAAAGAATGTCACGTAAAGAAGCTCTCTCTCAGTTCATCAATCAAATCCATGGACGTCCGGTAGTGGTGAAGCTGAACAGTGGTGTTGATTATCGAGGTACGTGCACCGCTTAAAATCGACTAAATGTCCCTGTAGGAAAATTGTCCGTGCATAGTGATAGGCACCGTTTTTCCAATATGTATAATATACGTATTTAAATAGTTAAACATTCTTAAAAGGAACTTTTAAACCTAATTTACTAAAAAAAATCTCTAGATTTAAAAAGAGCCTTTACTTATTTTTATCCTTCCACAATATCTGTAGGTGTCCTTGCTTGTCTGGATGGTTACATGAATATCGCTTTGGATCAGACGGAAGAGTATGTAAATGGGCAGCTAAAGAACAAATACGGCGATGCATTTATACGCGGCAACAATGTACTGTACATTTCCACACAGAAACGCAGAGTTTAAAAAATTAAGCGCATCGTATTTATTAAATAAGCTATTTCTAGTACAAATAAATAAAATATAAAATAATAGTTTTTTATCCAGGAAATGTTACATTTCTTTTGCCTTTTAAATGGGATAGTAGTGGTTACCAAACTCCTTAGGTATAGCGCCTGCTTGTTTTAACTGTTGCAAAGATCTGCCTTGACCCAACATAGCGATCAGATATTCACCACGCCTCCCATATTTACGCTCGAAATATGGACGCCAAGCATGTCCAAATTGTGGATCGAAAGCGATAGTACTCTCGGGTGTAAAAAGTGAACTCCCTAAAAAAAGATGCTCCAAATAATCGAGCACTGCTTTTTTCTTCTGAAAATGTTCGATGAAGAGATTTGCGTGAGCTGCAGTTTTAGGATTCTGTGAAGGTAGGTTTCGAAAGAATTGATAATTGGCCAAATCCAGACTGGGTAAATCTACAATCTCTAGTATATCGTGTAGATGTGCCGAAATGCAACAAAACGCACACTTTAGCAGAAAGGAAAAATGGCAGAAGATATTTTTTTTAAATGTCTGAACAATTTAACAAAAAATATTACCAACACTGTAAACACGCTTAAATTCAATTTAAACATTTTAATTTGATTTTTGGTTAATTCGAAATTGAACAGGTTCGATGAAGTGCTCTGGGCGCTATTAAAACTAAAACTAAATTGAGGAACCCAAAATTACAAACAATGCAAACACCGCCGGCGGCACCAATTGCTCAAACTTTAGCAAACCAAAAAATTATTGTATGTATTTCGAAATATTTACAAATTTAGTGAAAACCCCCGCTGAACGATCCCAACCCATTCCTTTCAATTCACATTAAACGACCGATCAACAGACGCTCTATGCTTCTGGCAGCTCATTATATATTCATCACACGTTCTAATATCAGATGTCTGCTGCCACCACATTCTCTTTCTTTCTCTCTTCAACACCTATGACCAACAAAGATTATGAATTGTCGGAGTGTGGATTGAGTGCTACTTACTCTGCGCTATTGGCTCATTTTCCGTGATATTTATTTAGTAAGTAAACACGTAGCGATTCATAACAGTGGCCGGTTATTGCTGCTGAAACCAGTAGTACAAAATATAATTTCGAATATTAAAAAAAATACGTGTTCAAAACAAAAAAAAAACACGTTTGATAGAGTTGAAAGTTAGCCATTATTCGAGCATAGTTTTTAAACAAGACATTATTTTTTAAGCAGGTTCAGGGATAGAAAGGAATGATCCCTCCTTTCCATACCTTTACATAAAATTTCCTGAAAACCTACAGCACCATTGACATCTTAAAATATGGGTCTTTGTTGTGCAAACCTTCTACAATTTGTTATGAAAATCTATAATTTGATGCTTGTTGCTCTGCTTCTTAAAAATATTCTATATTTTTGGGTATTTGCTTTATATTAATTTTAACTTGCTTAAGAATTGTACTGTACTCTTGAATGGCGATATAATTAAGCAAATCAATCATGCCGGCTATAAAATATCAAACAGAAATACAATCCATACTATTTTAATATACATCACATCTATTGTGCCCACGAGAGCAATTGATTCATTTCATCATCATCTTCTAAAATTGAGATAAATCAAGATCAAAATCATTCACAGCAAATTCTACTCTCACCGGCAGTCGCTGCTTTTACAGTTGTTGTTGCTGAAGCCTTCTTAGCTTGTTTCTCTGGCAATTCATCAGCCGGCACCTCAGGCAAAGTAGTCGCTGGCTCAGGGATACTAATAATTTCTTTGTCAAAGTTCTCTTGTTCCAATTCATCGAGTTCACGTTCAAGATCTTCATCGTCAATATCGGCACCTAAGGTAACGATATTTATGTAATGCAATATGATTTTGTATAATCGAAAATGTTAATATACCGAAAGCGACTGGATTTGAAATAGCGTCTGAAATTTCGCGAGCTACATCCTGTTGTTCAGCAATGTCGTCCATCATGTCGTGTACCTTATCAACGTCCCTGAAATAAAGGAAACAGACACAATCAAATATTAAGAACAGTCCTAAGACAGTCTCCTGTTAATTCCCCAAAAGCTGAGATTTACAAGGCCAAGCATTCAGCATTTCTCCAAGGTCGTCACGAGAACGAGCGTCAAAATGCATACTGCTAGCACTTAGAAATCCTAAAGAACTTACATGTTTTGATGAGCTGCTTTCAAAGCGTCAGCTGCATTCTTCATTGTTGTCAGGACAGCCGTATTCGTGTTGGCACTCTCCAGTGCTTCGCGCTGCATTTCGATGGTGGAAAGAGTGCCATCAATTTGTTGCAATTGCTTCTCAAGTCGCTTCTTCTTCTTTAAAGCTTGCAAAGCAACTGAAATTAATTAACCAAACGGTAAAATCTTTATTAAACTGTAGGACAATGAAAGGAATAAAATGCGTATGTAGTTAAAAAAAATGATGAATAATTATGCGAAATTAAATTTAAAAATACAAAAATAAGAGTGTATGATATGAAAACGATTTAAGTTAAATGTGATTTCCTAGAATCAGTAACTGGAATCGATCCATGCTAGGATTAAAAACTGTAAGAAATAGCACAGAATTCAGGACAAAACATTCGAAAGTCTGTGAGGAAAAAGTGAGGAATACTATTTTTTTTTCTAACATATTGTACTATTGAAGAT
Source organism: Conops quadrifasciatus (assembly GCA_949752815.1). Classification (NCBI taxonomy): domain Eukaryota; kingdom Metazoa; phylum Arthropoda; class Insecta; order Diptera; family Conopidae; genus Conops; species Conops quadrifasciatus. The sequence goes on along the minus strand of OX457077.1, from coordinate 12,357,635 downwards.
TACACTTTTAGAAAACCTAACTCTAAAGAATAGGATTATTTAAGCTTGAAATTAACAAATAAGAGACGAATTTTGAAGAATTCAAATAAAAATTAAAAAAAAAGGTATGTCTAAAATCAACAACAAAACGGATTGGAGCGTTTCAATGGAACTAACAGAGTGCATTAAGTTGGCTACATCAGTGGCGTATTTGGGGAGAAGTGACAGGATCTGTACACGATCCGTTATTAAGAATCCGGCCCCGCACAAGAATTTTCAATCCCAAAAACCAAATGGTAAATACGCCACTAGCGTAAATAGTGTAAATTTCATTCGAAATTATATAATTTTACAAAAAGAATAAAAGAAAAAACGTTAAGACAAAGAGAGCAACCTTTAGCTTGCTCCAGTTTTAAATTACATTGTAAATCTCATCATATTTACATATTAAAAAAGCATTACAATAATCCATTAAAGATAAAAATAAAATCAACATTTTCAAACTTTACTTTCTTCGGTGTGTATCCAAATTCCGGCAGGGTTTTTAAATGGTAGAGCAGTTATTCGGAAATTTTGAAAAATGGAAGAAAAAATTTCGTTTAGTGAATATAACAAAATATACTCCAATTCCTCTTTCTGATGAAGAAAACATCGAAAATGTTACTCCTTGCCTACGCCCCAACAGTGTGCGGTGGTGTAGAAGAGTGGGGTAATGTGCGGACAGACAAAATTCAGATTTGTGTAAACATCTTCCGTCCTCATCAACTCCAACCAGAATTCAATCTTCAACGTACCTCGTTTATTCTTCGAAGCATTTTTACGGGCAATGTTGAGTTCCTCCTCAATTTTAGATTCCAGAAACTCTTGCTTTTTAATCAACATATTTTCAGTTTCACGCAATTTCTGTATGGCCTCTCCCGTGCTGGGTGCTACCTCCTTATTTCCTCCAAACATTCTACCGAAGAAACTCATCTTGTTTTTTTTTGTTTATACGTGGACTTGATTGTAAAACTGGAGAAAACTTTTCGCGAAATTAAAAAGAACTATTTTGTTAAATTACAACTTCTTCCTCAAGGGTTTGACTTTATCCAATCAGCAAATTTATTTTCTAATCGTAGCGAGTGCGTCATCGCTCGACATCTGTCGTTGACATTTCCTGCAAAAATCTTTTACAATGCTGTCATTCCGGGCATATCGCAAACCAGTGTCAAACTGGCATTGCTAAGATCTTAAACAATTACAAGACGTTTATAATTACAGAATAATTAAAGAAAAACACATTTATTACACCGGAATTAATTGAATGTATATTTAAAAACCGACGACAACGACATCATGGCGAATCGCACTGTAAAGGAGGCCAAGAACATACACGGCACTAATCCGCAGTATCTCATAGAAAAGATTATCCGTTCGCGTATCTATGACTCCAAGTACTGGAAGGAGCAATGTTTCGCACTTACTGCCGAACTATTAGTAGACAAAGCCATGGAATTGCGCTTCATTGGTGGTGTCTATGGTGGTAACATTAAACCTACACAGTTCCTTTGTCTTACTCTCAAGATGCTGCAAATACAGCCTGAAAAGGATATTGTAGTCGAGTTTATAAAAAACGAGGAATTCAAATATGTTCGTGCTTTGGGTGCTTTCTATCTTCGTCTCACTGGCAATGCTTTGGACTGCTATAAATATCTCGAACCTCTGTACATTGACAATCGGAAGTTGCGCCGCCAAAACCGTGCCGGACAGTTTGAAATCGTGTACATGGACGATTTCATTGATGAGCTTCTGCGCAGCGATCGTGTCTGTGACATTATTCTACCACGCATTCAGAAACGTACTGTACTGGAAGAGAACAATGAACTAGATCCCAAAGTTTCAGCGTTGGACGAAGATCTGGACGATGATTTGGGCAGCGATGATGATGCACATGTGGGACATAATGATAAGATAACGTCAAGTGGCTCATCCTTTTTAAGCAAGAAAAACTCTAAAAAGCTACGAAAGGATCGTGCACGGTCACACAGTCGTTCTCGATCGAAGGATCGCGATCACAAAAATTCTTCGCGTATAAAAGATTTCAATGATGAGCTGACTGATTATGAGCGTTCACGTGAACATTATAATCGTGGGGACAGGGAGCATGGCAGAGATCGTAACCGTGGCGGTGGCGGTACAGGTGTTAACCGTAACCGTGATGACCGGAACAGTGGTTATCGCAATGCTTATGAAGAGCGCGGTGGTCAGCAACGTGATGAAAGGCGTTATGGTAGTAATGTAAACAATGACAGCAGGCGGTATGATTCTCGCGACAACAGAAACGATAGAAGTGATCGTGATAGAAGGAGATACTAAAAGCATATGACGATTAAATTTTAGCAATTTAATTTTTATAACTTACCTTTAGGAAGTAAATCTTAATGAAGTTACAGTCTCTTGTAACATGTATAATAAAAGTTAAGAAATTAAATCAAAGTTCAAGTTCTGAATTGGTTTTCGGTACATATTATTCGAAAAGCTTTCTCTGTAACAAAGTGTTTAGGGCTTTGATAATTGACAATTTTAAGAATGAAATTTGATCTTTTAATTATAAAATATTTTTATAAAAATCTTAACAATCGTACGTTAATGAAATTATCTACATATGTATATTCCTTGAAGGAAGAATTTAGTACACAGAAAAAATGAAGAGTTGGCCACTCATGTAGCGATCAACAATAGTAAACAAATAAACAGCTGTTTTGTCTATACTATTGAACGAAACCAGTGTTTCTACATCCAAGGTCGCACACACACACAACTCATTTCCAGAAATTACGTATAATCGCGAGAAAACAAGACAAAAGCTAAAATGTTAAAACACATTAGATAAAATTAAAAAAGCAAAGAAATAAAGAGAAATCTACGGAATATGTGTCACAAGATATGGCCACAACAAAGTAAATTCCAACTTCGCATCGCTCGTATTGCGCTCAAGTTTTTTAATCAGTTGCGCGCCGCAAATTCGTGCCCAGAGCAAGAGAAAAAGCAAGTTAGAGATCATTAGTCGTCGCATGAATCCTATTTACATACACTTCTTCATGTGGCTGTGAAAGCTTGTAGTACTCCAAAGCGAAAGCCACAAGCTCGGGTCATTAAAATTTAGCGTTCAGTAGCAGTACACAAACAGTGTCGTATACGAAATAAGCTCAGGGGAATTTGCGGGAAGGCAAAGGCAAAAAGACGCAGCTTTCATTTTACCAGACTGTTGACACGGCCGTGATTAAAGCTTAGTAGCGTTCTGGCATTACGCTCGAAGTGGGGCCACTGACAGCGCGATCGGCAGCCACAATTTTACGGCAGTAAACGGTACGAATTAACGGGCGTAAAAGTCGTCGCTAAGTAATACCAAATAGCAAAAAAAAAAGAATGGATCATGCAGAGGCAGATGCCTTCTTGGATGCAGCTTCTATAAGGGCTGACGCGGCAACCGGAAGTATATCCAACAACAACAACAACAGGAGAAGCAGCAATAATACAGAAGAGAGTACTCCAACAATATCAGCTGTTTTACAACGACCGCGGGAGGCACGTACCCGTTGGTTCATCTTGGAACCAGCAGTGTTTCTGGTGTTCTTGTCTATGTACCTGTCAGGTTGATATTCTATGGATTTCTCAAAGTAGCGCTTCATAGAATGGCTTTGATTTCTTTACAGGAGCGGTTTATCAAAATCAGGTACTTTATCAAACCTGCATAGCGGTCTTCCAGTACAATCAGACGGAATGTCAACCTCTGCTGGGCGTCAGCAAAGAAACACCAGAAGCGCAAGTAAGTGTATAAGATGAAAAACGAAAATGAAGGGCGTTATGATGAATGATAAACAATTCTAGTTTATGATAAACTATTCCACTGTATGATAAACATGGCCAGTGTTTATCTAGTTAAAATAAATCTTCACATATTGCGTTCTACTAATTGCGATTTTGTCACCAAACATTCAAAAGGAAACGGAGTTACTTGTTTATTGTTTTTAGAAGTTTTATCGGCAAAAGCTTTCAAAAACGTCTATTATTAGTTAATCAATTATCAGATTTTATTTTGAAGATTGAGGAATTATTGCAAGATCAGCTTTCAGCTATTATAGTAGTCTTTCAATATTTTGCTGCTAAAAAAGTTCTTACAAATTTCTGGCATCAAAACAAATAAAAAAGTTATTTCATTAAAATAATGTATGCATAAACAACTTTCGTAAAACGTTTAAAATATTTTACATTTTCTTTTTTTTTAGTAGAACTGAATTGTTTTCGGAATAAGACGTAATAAAAGTCAATGATTGCACAAAAATTATATATAAAAAGAAATAAAAAAATGAAAATGTGAAGCCTTTATAAAAGCGTATACAAAAAATTTAAACTTTTTTAAAGTTATTGTGTTAATGGAAAAAAATGTGAAGGCTTTACAAAAACGTAAATACAAAAATGAGGAACTTTGAATGAAGGAGTTAAATCCTCGAAAATCTTCTTTGGAAAATCCTTTTTTAAAAATTCAAAATTCTTCTGAATTATTGAGAAATCCTTTCTGAAGCAAAAAACTATCCTTTTGTAAGCATTAGAAATTCATTATACAGGATTAGAAATAAAAGGCCTCATTCTTTTGGAGTTGAAGCACTAAAACCATTTGAGAAGCATTAAAACCCTTTCGAAAGCATTAAAAACCATTTTTGAAGCCTTAGAAACTGTTTACAAAATTAAAAACCGTTTCTAAAACCTCCGAAACAAATTTAATTCAATAAAAGCTCTAAGAAAGTATTAGAAACCTTTTTTTAAGAATTAGAACCTTATCTGAAAGCATTAGAAATCCTTTTTCAGCCTTCAGGAGGCCTTATTAAAACTTTAAAAGCTTTTCGAAATAATAAAAGTTCTTTATTTCAGCGTTATAAACTCTTTTTTTAAGCATTAAAAACCCTTTTAACCGTTTTGAAACATTAAAGACCATAAGCCTTATGTAAATAAGTAAAAAATGTTTTTTGTTAATGGTTGGAAACCTCTTTAAAGCCTTAAAAGCTGCTTGTAAAATATTTTAAACCCTTTTTTCTTCACTTTCTTTAGCCTTTTTTTTGTGAAATATACTTTTCATAGCATTACCGAAAGCTAATCAAAATAATTGAACTCTAAATTTATTTAATTTACATTTAAATTGCGATTCAAAGTGTTATCAAACATTTTTTCAAAGCTCATTATATTGATTAAAATTTACCAGTAAAACGCGCTGATGTATTTTTTTTTTAATAAAAAACTGATATACTTTAGTTTGTACTTAACTAAAGCATCTGCTTGATTCAATGAATGCAATATTATTTAGGGCGTTTATTGAATTTATACAAATGGAGCTTATCAAAATACAATACAAGTATATTTTATATTGTTTCTAGTAGTAATAGTTTTTGTAATAATTATTTTGTTTTACTTTGAACCGTCACGGAAAATACAACAATGTCATAGCGAACAAAACTGATACATGGCTATTGAATGAATGGTGATGATGATGTTGATGATTCATTAAAATAGTAATGCAAATAATATGCGAAAGAATATAAACAAAAAAGTGTGGTCTTTAAAGTAATTTATGGGAACTTTGAGACTCGACTTTGTACTACTTGTGTTGTTATAGAAATCGACAACTTGCTACTTATACACGTCTTTTCTGTTTCAATAAAATAAAGCGCAAATGAATGATCTATGACAGGATTTGCGTATGATAAAATGTTTTTTTTACTCTAAAAACACAAAGTTCTTTTTCTTTTTTTTGTACAGCGCATAGAAACTGAAGTGCAGCCGTATGTATCACGGATTTTTATGGCTCGTTCCTTACTCGACAGCATCATACCCGCTTTTGCCAGCCTTTTTATCGGTCCTTGGTCAGATAAGTTTGGACGCAGACCGATTATATTAATTACTTTTACAGGTAAGTTATAATCGTCTTTCCTTGCGTTATACAGCAATCAATTAATTGTCCTACTCTCTTTCTTTTACCTCTATAGGTTATTTCGTTGGTTTTGTTATATTGACCATACTTTGTTACATATCTACAAAAGTTGTTGTATCTCCTTGGATATTTTTATTATCGTCTGTACCTTCGCTCTTGAGTGGCGGTACTTGTGCTTTACTTACTGGCATATATTGCTATATATCGGATGTTGCTAATGAAAGAGCACGCGCCGCACGGTAATGTATGCCGTACGTTATGCAAAGAGCTGCAAAGCCTTAATTGCTGTGAAATTTTGCGTCCGCTTTTTATAGGATGGTGTTTAATGAGGCTTCATTGTGTGCGGGCATGATGATTGGTAACATTGCTAGTGGCTATCTGTATGAATTGACCAATGTTGTTACCGTGGTCTCTGCATCATCCTTGCTAATGATCTTTGCTTTGCTGTATGTCTATATTTTTGTGGTGGAGAGCTTAAGGCCTGATCAAATACATGAAGGGGTAGGGTGCAACTGATCAGCATCAGTCAGTATGTGTAATTGAAAAATTCTGCTTTCCTTTCAGTCCAAAATTCGTGAGTTTTTCCGCTTCGATTTGGTTAAGGATCTACTGCGTACTTGTTTCAATCGAAGGCCCAATTTTGATCGTGCCATCATTTGGTTAACAATGATTTGTCTAACGGTGGCTATTTTTACAATGGGTATGCGATAAATATATGTACATAATGTTGAATTTCAAACAAACCAAGGCAGGACTGACTGTCTTAATAATGCCTTCTTTGTTGCTTTTCCTTTTCCAGAAGGAGATAATAATGTTACGTATCTCTTTCTGCGTAAGAGATTTGAATGGACCCTAAAGGACTACACTTTATTTAATGCTGCACGGATTGTGGTACAGATCTTTGGCAGCGTTGTTGGTATGATTATATTACGTCGTGTAAGTTCTAAGATTATTTCTAAGTATTTTGTCGGGTAATTTTGTTCACTGTTTTGCTGTTGTTTTTAGGTTTTGAAATTTTCTATTGTTACGATGACTCTGATCTCAATAAGTTGTTGTGTTCTGGAGAGTACTGTGCGTGCTACTGCCACAATGTGGTGGGAATTGTATTTGGGTATGATTTTGGGTTTAATGCGTGGTATTTTGGGACCCATGTCACGTGCCATTTTATCGCATGTAGCTCCAGCCACAGAAGTTGGTAAGATAGAGAGATTAAGGATATGAAATTAAGCATTTACTCGTATATTAAAAACTTCTTGTTCTATCGCTCTAGGTAAAATATATGCTTTAACCACATCGCTGGAGTCTGTATCACCGTTAATTGCCGCTCCTTTATATACTATAGTATATGATTCGACTTTGGAATTTTATCCTGGAATTTTCAATTTTATTAGTGCTGGCCTATTTCTCTTCTGTTTTACTCTGATTGCGTATGTTTTTTAGGAGAAAGTCTTTTTACTCGAAAAAATCTTTAATTTCTATTTATTTTTTATTTAATTTTAGCATAATTTATGGAATACAAACATCACTTGGTAATACCGCAACTTATAAAGCTATAAGCAGTTAATCGAGCGCAGCTAGATCGACGTTAGATCGATCTTTTTCTAATGTTAAGTTAAAAGAAATTTTAGCATACTTTAAAGTGAGTTTAGTATACATGTATGTATTTATAAAAATGTGTATGTAAACACCTCAGTGATATTTTTGCTAACAACCAACGAAGGAAAAGGAGACAAACAAAAACGGACTCAAACAAAAAAAAAAGTATGTTTATTAATTTAAAAAGAAAAACTCTATCGTAAATGTATTAAAAAATTAATATATGTACATATGCGTATATATATATTTTTGTATACTTTTGTATTCTCTATATTACATCAATTTAATTAAGAACGAAATTTCTTAAATTTGTAAAATACTAAATTATCTTATGTATCGTATTTATGAAAATTACTAATTTCGTGATCTTTAAAAATTCTTATTTCGAATTTATGTAATTGAAAAGTATTAATTTATTTTCTTATGATTGTCTATGTTTTCTCTCCTAACTTTTCGAAAATAAACTGCCCTTGTTTTCGTTTAGAAATTTCAAGAAAATAATAGATTATTATTATTATTAAAAAATAAAACATATAGAAAAAATACTCTGTAAATAAAACTCTTCTGCGTTCGAGTTACAATTTTTATTCGAAACTTCAAATGTAAATAAGATTTTTAACTTAAATAACAACAGCAACAACAAAAGCAACAATACCACCATAACTATAATATCGATCCATAGTGTTCCTTGCGAGCATGTTTAAAATATAGCACAATACTATAAAGTAAAAAAATTGAAAGTGAAAAAAATATACGGACATTTTTTTCTAAACAAACTGAAAACTGAAAATTTTTTCTAAACAAACCATAAAAAACTGAAGGCCATCAGATACAAAACAGCGCTAACGATATTAAATAGTCCTGGAAATGTTGCCAATGAATGTTGATAGATGAAAGCGTACAGAGGCGCTGCTATAAAAGGCGCTATCGATTGCAAAATATTTTTAATCGAGAAAATTTTACCTGCAAAACGGATAATAAATAAAACAACAATAAAAGACAAAATTGGAAAACCGTATATACGTTCTTAACATAAGTAAAAATTTTAGCCTGTTTTTTACCTAAATCTGTCACTGGCACAATATTCGATACCATGGTGCGGCACATCGGTCCCCCAATAGCAGAAAATGCACTCAAGGCTATACTCAAATACATATGCCAATCTTTAGTAGCCACGCCTCTAACAATGCTGCTGACCATATGGCTGAATAAAGCTAAAATCGCCAAAGCCACAACCGACATATGAAAAAGCTGAAAAAGAATATGTAAATTCTATCATTATATAAACTATAGATCATTTTTGGTGCCCTTACTTTATGCAATAGCAGAAAACCCACAGCAGCGCCCAACATCGGTACTAGATGACTAAACGACTCGTAGAATGTGAAATCTCGTACAGACCAATGAAATTTCTCGCGTGCAAATAAATACAATACCGTTATTGCACCATCTGCAAAATAAAAGGAGTAATTAATATTATTGATGATCGATGATGATTGATTGATGAACTCCGTTTACCGAAAACAAACATCAGAATAAACATAACGCCCGTTATTAACCAAATGATACAACGATCATAATAAGGACGTTGTTTGAAGCATGTAGACAACATTTCCTTGATATGAACATAACTAAAAAGGCCAGCGATTTTTTGATTCTTCAGCGACTCCTCACTTTCGTTTACTTCTTGACGTCTGGTTTTTTCCGCTACGATTTCATTACTCTTGATAATGTCGCTTGATCGTTGCTTTGCCACCACTTTCTCTTCATCTTTTTCTTGCAACTCTGTTGGTGTGTTTCCTGCTGCGTTCGGGTGTTTTTTGTGAAAATGAAGACTTTCCGGCACACAAAGGACTATGAAGATCGTTGCTCCACACATAAGTATACCAGAAATGACAAACGTTATAGTGGCATTGGTTGCGGCATATACAAAACTCGAGATCAAGGAGCCACTCATAAGACCAATAAAAAAGGATCCTTCGATAAGCATCATTCTATCAAGAAACAGAAGAAATATAGATCTCATTCGAGTTGTGTATGTACTTTCATACCGGTATGGTCTACTCTTGGTATCTGTTATATCTGATATAAAACAAAAACCAGCCACCGTAAAGACACAGTTACCACCCAATACCGAATGCGGAATCACAGCTATTATATAAAACCAAGGATTGACGGCATACTTGGCTGAAATCTGGCTTATAATGGCGCAAATAATGTAAGTAAATGAAAATCCTGCAAAAATTAGGGGAAAAATTATTACTGTTTTTATGTGAAAATTAATCTACATCAATCCTATAATCCTATATATTCAGTACACATCAGAGATCTGCAACGAGTCATATTTTTTCTTTCATAAAGAGTTTCTTTCAGTAAAGAATATTAACGTGTCAAGTCTCTAACAAAAGAATAATAAGAATACTTGATTTTTTCTTTATTTATAATAATAATTTAACACGAGATCACATAAATTTTGGAACATCTCATTCATGCGCATCTCTAATATGATAACTAAAATGTGTCAACGGGCGAAAAAACTGAACCATTCCGTACCCATTGGCAACTCTACTTGTAATTTTTTTTTGTTTCGGTGCTTCTATTGTTCCTATGTAAACATAGAGCCTGGATTTCGCGAATCAGAACAACATTATAAATGAATAGTGAGTAAGTAGCAGAGATATCCAGTTTATCCAGATATCCAGAGTTATCTCTGGTAAGTAGTACACAAGTATACTCGCACGGGAGGTACTCGCTGCAGATCTCTCTATACTCATATCCACTTGATAACCATTTGAAACGTACCAATCATTGACACGATGAGCAATGGTTTACGACCATAATGATCCGACCAAGAACCAACAAAGATACCACAAATTGCCGGTACAATACTTTCCACTAAAGTACGTACCATTAAAAAATTTGCAACGTACGGTTGTACTTCCGTTTCAATATCCTTTTTAGAAACATGACGATGAAGAAAGAAGAATAGAATAAATAAGAAGAAGGTGTTTGTTCTCTTTTTCATTTAGATTTTTTTTTCTTTTTTGGTCTTACTTTGAGGTAAACGTTGCTGCTACTTTTGGTATCCAACTGCCGACAATCACTTTCATTATAATTGAATACCGTTGTGCACGACTGATAGATCACTTGATTCTTTAAGATTGTAGCTGTTCATAGAAGTAACATTTTATTATTATTATCGTAATATTATATTGCTTTCTATTTAATAAAGTACTAGAGAGAATATGAGAGATTGGAGATGATGGGTTCATTGACTTATTCGAAATGTAATATTTATTACACACGTAGTGTCGTTTAATTACATTATTACCATAGTAATATATGTATATGTTACATACATATATTGTATGAACTTGAGGGGTGGTACATAAGTTAGAAATTTATGATATTTAGTAGGTCTGTTCCATTAATGTTAAGATAAATAAATGTTTGGGGAAAATATGACATACTCGTATCCAAAGGTTAGATATTAAAATGTAATTATACGACATCAAACAAAAAACGAAAGGTAATTAAAATATAATCATATGCTGAATATGATAATATTTTATGACGATTTTATTAGTATATCGTATAAGCCAGGAAGTAGTTAATTTTTGGAGTCAAGTCAAGACGCATTTTTCATGTAACAATTTTAATTTCTGCAAGTATTAAGTTATTCCGCATTCTTTATTCTAAAACCTGGCACAGCTGATAGTTTGAGTTTCCTTTTACAAAAAACATTCATCAATTACAACTTTTTACTGATTTTACAACAAATTGAAAGTATTTCACTTTCGTAAAAAGAAGAATGTGCGTCAAAGCTTGTCAGACGGCTTCATTCAAAATGAAATGGAAGCACTGCATCAACGCAAAAATGTTGCTATGTCAGTTTCGAATCATTTGAGACGTCTTATGCAGACCTCTAGTTGACATCATTCATCAGTTCTGATCCGCGGATCAAACGGCATCGAAAGCGGGCGTCCACCAGAGGAAAATAATGCTTTCTCAGTGTCGTGGAATTTGGCAGTTTCGCGGAGAATTACACAATTATTCAATTAAGAAGTGTACTGTCGGCGATTGAACGGTTAAAATCCAATCCATAATCTAGAAACTTTCAGAGCTCTTTAACTCTAAAAGAGTTACGTGTACTCGTATGTTCCAGTACGACAAAGAAGATATTATAGCTTGGCTGGAATGAATTACTATAGTCGCCTGACCTTGTGCCATTAGATTTCCGCGTGTTTCGTTCTTTTCAAGAATCTTTGCGTGATATGAAATCATAATTTAGAGGTGGCTGCACCTTCAACAGCTTTCTCAATTTTTCACTGATAAAAATAGCCGTGGATCTTTTTATGAAACAGGAATTATGAATGCGTAAAAAGATGGCGAAAAGTTATCGTACAAAATGGGCAATCGATTGTTAACTAATCTTTGTTTATTATATAAATAAATACATACACTTTTAAAACACTTTGAAATAAAATGCGTCGAAAAAAAACTTTTTCTCAATGCAATAGTAATTATTTTCTTTTTTTATTGATAGTTTTAAATCTCACCAAAAAATATTATTTATATACGTTACCATACAATACCTGATAAACTATGTGCAAATACCAAGGTAAAGACGACTGGTTCAATGTAAAACATATGAAAAATTTTCTTGAATTGTAATTTTTTTAAACTGCCGATCATTGTTTCCGCCTGAAAGTAACTAAACAGATTACGCCAAAAAATTGCCAATTGTTTTATAAATTATCTGTGGGGATGTATTATACTGTATATTATATTGTACTTATATATAAATTATTTTACATAGTCCGTTTTTGTTTCTTTATAATTTCGATGCACGGCTATTTCATTTATTTTATATTTATATAACTGCGTGATCTGACTTCGTTTTTTATCAATATATTTTATTAATCTTATGTGATTTTTGCCAGCTTTTTTTAAAAACAGATTTCAGAATTTATTTGTCTAAATGAATTTATTTATTGCTATTTATTTTATTTTCATACAATTTATCTGTGTAAATCTGTTCTTTTTTATTGTTATAAAATGTTCGCTTAATTTTTATTACAAAGATTTTTTTGTTGGCCGGGGAGGGGGGTTGGGTGGTGTAGTTGAGGCTTCGCTGAGAAAAGTAGCGCCTCATAAGCTTTATTTTTTCGGGTGCTTTAAAGGAATTCACAGAGCGAGCTGTTGATTTGTTGTTTAATTTATTTGGAAGTTTGTTACTTAATTATCCTTTATTTGAGTTTATCGAACGTTATAGAAACTAACTTCACTCAACCTTCACTGTTTAGTCGTAGTTTGTAGTGTTTTTTTTATACGAATATGTCGTGCTTGAGAGATCACGCGAGTTAATATATGTATATTTATCATTACTAGAGTGTTGTTTTTTTTTTAATTTTATTCTGCTGTTTTTCAGTAATTTTTCGGTTTTTTTTTGAAGGCAGAACAAATTTCAGAAATACAAAATTGTTTTCTGCTATTCTTCACGCTTTTGCTTCACTTAATTTCATTTTGTTGGTGCAGCGGACTGATGCAGCCGGTTGATGAAAGTCTGTCATCGATTGTTGTATTGTTCACTATTACTGATTTTTCCACGATATAAACATTTTTGTGGAGGAAAAGTAAAAAGTTGGAAAACAAGAGAAAGATAGAGAGAGAAAGAGACAAGAAGAGTGATAGAAAAGAAGAAATTATTATTTATCAGAGAAACTGTTGAGTCGTGATTGACTGCAAAATCTCTTTGTGTAAATAGTTTAAGCCCGAATTCCTGTCGGTTGACAGTAACTGAATTGACTGCAAAAAACGAAGCTTTAAAAAAATAACGTTTTTTTTTTCAAATATGTATAAAAAAGTTAGTAGACAAGAAAACATTCATTTTCTCTAATTTCTAGGTATTGGCTGACGAAAGAGAGACTGTACATTTTGAAAAAGCTATCGTGACATCTCAAATATCATGACTTCCGAATTTTTTAATTCACAATGTTTTAATAGTGATTTCAAAATAATACGCGTACAAGTTAAATGTACCTTTTGGAACACTTTTTTGTTTCTTTTTAATTTTTTTCAAATTTCTGTTTTTCATACAGCTTCAAAACGTTGCTAATATTTAGTGATATGAGAAAAATGTTGTCTTTTCTCATTACAACTTTATATACATTTTATATATGGTATGTATTGTATATAATAACTTATCACATTTTCCTTTTTATTTTATAGAAAAAAACACTTGTTTATTTTTTCTAATTTCAGAGATTTGATTTTATTTGTTGAGTGTTTTTGTTATTATTAACGATAGTCAACGAAAAAACAATGATGCTCTTTTTAAAGCGACAAAAAAAAAGAATAATAAATGTTTTAAACAAACAATTACAAGGTATATGTTTATATAATAAATAATAAACAATATTAAAGTATTTTTTAATACAACGCCTCTACGCGATTTGAATTTTTTGGGAAGTATACAGAAATTTTTCTTAAAGGAAAATTCCAAAATTTTTTTATGTAGTTTATAGTTTTCCAAAAAACAAGGCTTCAACAATTCTTCATAAAATGCACGTTGATTAAAGCACCACAAATGTTCAGTTTTTATCATAAGTTTTTTTTACCACAAAGTTTAGTTTTTACCACAAAATTAAGGCAAGCAATCCTCATTTTCTGCAAAAATCTGTGATCACAAAAATGATTATAAAGTCATAAATACATTATAACCGGCCGCTATAGAACCACCGCCGAGACCAGCATAGACAAACGGCAAATTCGTACGAAGCCATTCTATAGAAGGAAGAGCTTTTTCAACCGAAGGTTATAATACTACTATCCTTTCCCTCTGATGAAAGCCAAAATAAGGAGCAAATGTCCCATTTGAATAAAGAAGTAAGAAGCTTTTATTTTATTTTTTGTTGTGTTTTTCCTTCTTGATGAAATGTCACATTTCATGTAAATCCTGTAGTATTTATTAACAATATACATATGTACTAAATCATTTAATGCACAACATTCAATTGAAGATATATTATAATTTAGTTAAATAATAGGATATTTCTAGTGAATATTCTTTATATAGTTCGGTTTTTTTACGGCCATTGTGTTGTTTAATTGGCGCAGTTGTTGCTGTGATTCGATTACCCAAAATCCTGGTGTAACGTCTGCGCGATAATGATTTAAATAAAACAACAACAACGACAACCATTTTAGTAAATTTTCTAAACATAAATTTTTGCTTTATCAAAATGTAATAATATTTTTGTAACATAATATTTTTGTTGAATGGTTGTCTTTCAGAAAATAAATTTGATGACAGATTTTTATAAAAAGATAATAAAATAAAATAAAAATATATTGCATATAATAATAACATTAAGTGCTGTAGTTCTACAAAAACAATGTTTGTTATATTGTACAATACATAAATTAAAATGGAAGAAAATACTAACAAGTTGTATTTAAATGTTCTACTAAAAAATATTCAAAGGAAAAATAAATAACTTTAATAAAGGTAAATGTTAAAGTAACGAAATTTTAAATTTGCTTTATTAAACAATTGGTAAATAATCGAATAATGATTATAATGATTAAAAAATACGAATGATAAGCGAATGAATGAAGAGGAAAAAAAACACAAAAAAATTAGTACATGAATAGAATGACCTGAGTTCTCTATTAAAAAATTGCCCTTATTTAATTAATAAAAACAATTAATAATTCAACTACAAATTAAAATTTTAAAAATGATACAATTAATTGTATTGTTTTTTACTGTTGCATTAAACTAACATTTTACTTTTGCATGACCTTAAAATGATTGAATTGATATTGATGAGAAAAAGGATGTGCGTGTGTGTATGTCACGGCTTTTTCTATCTTTTCTTGCTTTCATTTTTTGGCTGTTCATTTTTTTCTGGGCCTAATTGTGTGTCCGCATGGAGTTATGATGAAGCCTACTTAAGCGACAGCATCGGTAGCACATTCCTCCTCGACTGTGATGTACATACCCTCCTCCTCGTAGGCGGAATCGTGCTTGGCCAAAATTCGCAACAGTGGCCGCAACTTCAGCCACCATTGAGTCTTCGGAATTCGTTGTCTAACGTCGAAAACGAGAATTTAAAGTTAGCAAAATGCAACTATTTCCTTAAATTCATTCTTACTCAAAATTGGTCTCGGCAATTAATTCGGATAACGGCGTAAACCTATATTGTCGGCGCACAATGCCCAACAGACAGGCGGAATCGCCATTCTCGCATTTAATGGTGCCATCAGGGCGTGTATTATTCTTGAACTGCCCTATGAACCAGTCGACGCATTTGGCTGCCATTTTGGTGCCCATATTGCGATCGAATGGTGTCGGTGAGCCGCCCTGTTGCATGTGACCTGTCAATAATAGTTAATTTGTCATTTTCGTTGATCTCTAAAGGGTGTATTATGTTGGTTGCATTTAAAACCTACCCAAGATATTCATGCGACACGAGAACAAGCCCTTGCCCTCTTCCGAGTACAGACGATGTATGAAATCGGTGTTGTAATTCTCTGAAGCGCGTTCGTTGCGCAAAATCAAACCGCGCTGCACTCCCTCCGCCATTTTGGAGGCCATATGATAGACATCCTGCTGCAGATCCTTGATGGAGAACTTCTCTTCGTAGATATAAGCAGCATCAGCACCACCGGCCAGACCGGCCAAAGTGGCCAGATAGCCGCAATAGCCACCCATTGTCTCAATGACGAAGACACGCCGTTTGGTGCCCTGAGCGGACTGACGTATGCGATCGCAAATTTCCGTAATCTCATTGAGACCAGTATCGCAACCTAAGGAAAATTCAGTACCAGGAACATTATTGGAAATGGTTGCTGGAATGACAACCAACGGGATGCAGAATTCTGGATAATTGGAGCGTTGATCTGATATTTGACCACAAGCATGATACGCCTCAAAGCCACCGATAATGAGAAGACCGTGAATCTTAAACTCCTTGAGACGTGCGGCAATTTCAACAAATTTGCCCTCAGGCAAGGTGCGTTTAGTGCCTAAGAAAGCGCCACCTTGACCAACCCAGCCGGTAACATCAGACCTGAATATCGTTAAAGATGAATATTACTAAACATACAATATGACAAGACGAAGAAGTGATAGAGGACGCACCAACCCATCTCCTTGATATTGCCCGCTATTAAACCTTCAATGCCATCATGTATGCCGAATACAGTGTCGCCACGGTAAATGCAATTACGTACAAACGAACGTACGGCCGCATTCATGCCACAAGCGGGCGCGCCAATATGCATCACAGCTAGACGATAACCTTCCTATCATTAGATAAAAATAGAAAAGGGGGCTTATTCTAAACATTTCCATTATTTATTGCATTTTTTTCGAGGCTGAGTTGTTCCTTGCGTAGCTATTTCAGAACCAGCTAGGACTTTCTTATCAGCAAACGATTACCAACCCTTTTAAGGTGAGATGATTATAAAAAACTTAATCTGAATTATACCGTATCTAAACTATAACGAGAAAATACATAAGTTTTTCTGTTTATAAAACTTTCCTGCACGGCTGACGCGAAAATGTAACTGAAAATTGTTTGAAAACTCCCCCGCAAAAGCATCATTAGCCCCCCCCCACCCCCTTTCCCTAGCAAAAAAAATCCTTATAACTTACTATTCCTTTGCCTTCAGCATCAAATGAAGCCTTCGGTGGCTTCAAACGTGTCAACATTTTATAAGTTTCCAAATTGCGTTCGAACGAGCGTCCACGTAGCTTTACAGCCAATTCCCAATTCTTATCGGCCATTGCCTTCGCCACAGCCTGGGTACGTTCTACACATTCCATCAGTGGAACGCGTACCGCCTGATTACCATCAAGTGAGACAACACAAGGCACACTATCAGATGTAGCTTCCATTAATGCTAAAGTAGCTTCGGCACCCATACGGCAACCCTAAAGAAACCCAAATCATGGCATGAATAAACCACATCAATTTTAAATTTTATCAACACTTTGTCGTACCAAGACGCGATCGAATGCACTTGGATTGCCGCCACGCTGCACGTGCCCCAATACCGTGATACGTGTATCCTGCTGCAATTTATCGACGACGACTTTCTTAACATCTTCGGCGGTGATAGCTTTACCATCACGATCGATAGCACCTTCGGCAACAATAATAATGTTCAAGCGTTGACCGGCATTACGCTCCTAAATTGTGAAAGTTTACAAAAAAATTGTAAAACAGAAAATAAGAGGGAGTGAGAGAGAGAGCGCGAAAGAGAAAGAGAGAAAGAGAGGGAGAGAGAGAGAGAGAGGAAAGAATAAAATTCATAGCTGAAATTTAAAGAAGCTTGGCTTCGCAGGTTACGCGCGACTACGAAGATTAAATTATTTAGTTTTTTATCTTATACAAAACATTGTTAGCAAATTTTCAGATATCAAAAACCGATTGTTGATTAACAATTTTTTTAATTTTATTAATTATTAAATGTGTAGAAATAAAAAGACTATATAAAATGGCTTAACGAATGTTTGATCTTCTAAAACTGGCCTAGATTTTAGGGTTTCACCTTTGCTTAACATTTTAGGTTAGGTTTTAACCTTTGCCTAACCTTTTAGGTTAGGTTTTAACCTTTGCTTAACCTTTTAGGTTAGGTTTTAATCTTCTCTTAACCTTTAAGGTTTGGTTAACATTTGCTTAACCTTTTAGGTTAGGTTTTAATCTTGGCTTAACTTTTTAGGTTAGATTTTAAGTCTCATACTGAGATAAGATCTAAAATTAAGTTAATTATTTAATTCACTAACAATGTTTTTGCACGTGAAGAATTTAGCATAAAAACAATACGAAATGAGAAAATTATAAAACAAACAAATAAATTATGCATAAAAATTAATAGAAGAAATTAAATGTATTCAAATAATTGAAATGTCATGAATGTCGGCGTCATAATGAACAAATACCCAAATGGCAATAAAGAAGCTCTAAAAAGATTCAGGATTCTTATCAATTGATGGCTACAAAATGAAAATAAAAAGTGAAATAAATGAGTTCATTAATGATAAAGTGATCTTGTCATTGACTTTTCTGGAGTAGGAAATGAATTTATGTGTACAATATTTTAAAGCGTGAACAGAATTAAAACAGTTTAAAGACATTTTACTTTAACGATTTTATGATTTTTTTTTTCGCCTTTTTTTAGAGTAAAAAATTAAAAACTTTACAAAAGTGATCATTTACGAAATTGCAAGTGCTTTAGTTGTCATGAGATTATTAAATTTCACGAGAGAAATGAGAACACCATGAGAAAAACTAGAAAACATTAAATATGATAATTATAAACATTTAATAACAACATTTAAACAGAAAAATTAAATTAATTTTAATTTCGATTATTTTCGGCTTTGTGTGGAAATTCAGTTTTAGAAATTTTGACAGACACAAATGGAAAATGTGTGATTTTCAATACAGTGACGTATGTAGCGGGGACACCCTAGTTTCCTCACTCCCCCTCCTGTAAGATATTATTTTTATTTTTTTTTTTCTTTTATTTATTCCTTGATTATTTAATACTAGAATTAAATAATAAAAATTCTAAAATTTTAGATACAACTGATGGATGACTTTAAAACAAGCCAAAATCAATGCTAACTACGCCACTGTTTAGGTCGATGCTAGTACTTTTTTAATACAACACATGTCAACATATTAAATTAATATATGTAGATAAACCAATGAAGAAATTATTAATGCTCTCTTATATTCTTTAGGTAAATAAAAAGTATTGAGCCTTTTTATCCAGGCCATCCATCTCTATTAAATTTTAGTTCTTTGAAGATCGCAAGATTTATTATATCGAAATTGCCATCCAACTTGCTTAATTTCTACTGTTAACTTCATCAAGCAACTCTTTCTAATATTAGAAAAAGGCTGAATAATTTTTCTTGAATATTTAAAGCTATTTATGTAAAAGGTTAGTTACTAAAACAGTGCAAAATGATGTATGATGAATTTAGTTATTAATTGATCAATATTTCAATCTATTTTCATTATGTAGGATACAAACTGTTTTTTTTAAAGTAACACCATCATGTCGTTTAATATAAAAAAGTAGATCGATCCATTTAAGCATCTAGAAGACCCATTGTAGCAGCGAAAAAACAAAACCAGCGAAAAACCAAACCATTTAGTATCTCTAAAGAACCAGTTTTAGTATCGTGAAGACCTATTTTAATATCCAAAACCAAACAGAAATTGTATTCTTCATAGCGGAATACACGGGAATACAAAAATACATAGTTCAAAAAAAGCGAAAACTATTGGCCAACTAAATTTCTTAGATTGCAAAAAAAAATATGATAATAAGATCTTTTAAAGACACTTAGACATTCCAGCATGATTTAAAAACACATTCCGCTATACACGATTTTCTCCAAATTTCACATTTTCTTCCCGATTGAGTTAAGTTCAGTTTGCTCGACAATATTTCGAAAACTAATGACGCAATTATGATCAAACTTGGTAGTCGCAGAAAACGATACGATTCTCACTATCATCCAAGCCAAAACGAGAATTTAAAAATGTTATCCCGTATATACTATTTTTAAAAGTTTCACTTATTATCATATTTTTTTCTTATTTTAAGTATTATACTACTTATTATACGTACTAAGTTTACATAAACAAATTAATTAGTTCTGTAGAGAAAGATTACGATTAAATTCAAGACAAGAACAAAAGCAAGTAGTACAATAGAAGAATCAGACTGCTTTTGCTGACCTGAAGCAATTTTGTACATAATATATCCGGCCAATTGGGATGAGCTGGTGCTTCGGGTATAAACATAAAATCAGCCTCACTCGATAAAGCTGCGGAAATTCCTAAATAACTAAAATAATAAAAATTTAAATGAAGAACATAATAATTTTGAAAGAGTCGAGTGGAGAGAATTTTTCTAGAAATATGTTTTTCAAGGAAAATTAAAATAAACAGAAGAATTCATCAATAGAGTGGATTTTCTAAAAATCCACTGAGGTTTTTTAAAACAAAATTAATTAAAAATTGTAAGGTTGTCGTCAAATTGGCAGAATAATACGATACTAAAATTTTCTAATTAAAATCTACTTCTCTTTCACAACAAGATTTTGTCATAAAAAATGGCAATTTTTTTACAATTTTCTTATTCATCCCAAAGAAAGTAAACCGAAGAGGAAAACGAATGAAAAGTTACAATGGAAAAATCTTTTGAATCATAAACTAAAAACTTCTAAAGTATGTGGCTTTAACCAAAAACAACAATTACAAACAATCAACAACAATCTACGAAAGTGCAAGATTCAACAATAAAAAGTGCAGAGTGCGCGTAATAATAATGAATTGTTGTTTTAATAATATTTTTATGAAGAATAATGACTAAATTGCTGATGACGAAATCAGTGATGACTTAGCACGACGTATTTAAAATGTATGTAAAGCTTTTTTAAAATTATAAGACAAGCTTTTGAGTTTTGCTAAATAGTATAAAAAACAAAGTAGAGAAAAATAAACTAAAAAAAAATTATTTAACACAATTATTTACTTAATAATTTCTTACGTATTAGAAAATTATTGTAGAATTATAATTGAATAAGAGAAAAGAAAAGCAATTTTTCCTAAATTTTATTTTTTTTTTAAATTATTGCAAAAAGCAGCGCAGCAAAAAAAAGAAAATATTCGAAAGAAAAGAACGAACATGGCACACGCACGACGATAAGAGCAAACAATTTTAATTTTTCTTTTTCTTTTTCAAATAAAGATGTGAAGAAAAATTTTACTATTGTTCATTTGGAAAATAAGATTTGTTTGTTTTTCTGTTTTTGTTTGTTTTTCTTTTTTTGCTATTTGCAAATTTCCTCTTGCCTGACTCAATTGTTTACAGAGCCTGTCGGGCCAATCGGTTTTTGGTGGATCTTCTGGTATAAAAATATGATCAGCTTCGGAAGATAATCCAGCAACAAGTGCCAAATAGCTGCAAGAAAGATATTTAAATACAACAAACTGCAATATACCGAACAAAAACAATGAAAACAAGTTTTAAGAAAATTATCATCTCCATCATCGTCACCATCACCATCATAATCACTATCATATTCATAATATTGCATTTACAATGTTATCTACGTATATTTTAAGCATAATCAAAACCGAATATAATATACATAATATCGTCGTATAATATCGTAGACTGGAGTGTATATATTTGTTGTTTATAAAACATCATAAAACAACATACTTCTTCCTACATCTAGATACTCGGCCACGTCTTGAATTATATTCCATGAAAAAGATTTAAATCAGTCGAAAACATCATTAAACAGAAAAACATAACCATAACTTAACTCACTTTGTGCGAAAAGAGACCTAAAAATTTAATATTGCCGAAATCGAGTTGTCAGAAACGAGTTGTTAAACGCATGAAGATAATAACAATTAGATGAAGAAAATAGTAGTCCCTTCAGAAACTACAAAGTATCGGCCAAAAGAAATATAGATCTAAAATTAGCCAATAAAAACTCACTGTAAAAAGTTGATTGCAATCAATCAAGTTCATGATCAATGATTAAAATTCAGTGATACAAAAAAAAATGAAAATAAAGAAACAAAAGCAAAGCCATAAAAAGGGAGGGGCTCGCTCTTCTTTCAAAATATGTGATATCATTTCTCCAACAAAAAAAAAAGATCACCATGAAACAAACACTGATGAAATCGTTTGTCAACGCGAATTCATTAATTTTATAATATTAAAAATGTAACCTGACTGAGGCGTGGCATGGGTGTGTCTGTCCTAATATGCAATATTACACTATACATACATCAAGAATGTTCTACGATTTTACGAGAAATATGTAAATCAAAAAAAGATATACGAGTATTGATGACAAAAAAAAACAAATTATAATAATGACAAAAATTATTAGACACAGTTGCTTGCCTGAATTAATTTATTGCAAAGTTTGTCGGGCCAATCGATCGGTGGTGGCGATTCGGGACAGAAAACATAATCAGCCTCAGACACAACGCCTGTAACAACGGGCAAATAACTGCGGGGGTGGAAAAAGTGTAACAGAAAAATAACTAAGTACAAGAAAACATTTTGGAATAAAGAAACAAAAATGTCAAGGCACGCGCGCGGATGAGAGAGAATCCTGGTAAATACGAGGAAATATTGATATAGAAAAATTTCCAAATGTTTTATGCTTAGGCCAATTTTTATGTAGGACTCTTTAGAACCTAAAGCTCAAAAATTATATAAAAATTATACACAAACTTAGTATATTAAACTTCAAAAATTTGTATACATTACTTTATAGTTAGAAAATAGAAACAACTTACCCGCAATGACGTCCCATTACCTCCATAATGAAGGTACGTTGATGAGAGTAAGCAGTACTGACAATAGCATCAATGGCTTCAATAATGCGATGTAATGCCGAATCTGTGCCAATAGTCATGTCGGTACCACAAAAATCATTATCAATGGAGCCAACCTGAAATACCGAAATTATCGCAATTAATTTATCGTTCGATATACTCTATTGTAATTACTCTATAACTTACCATGCCCACAATATGCAGTACATCATATTTCTGACGTTGCTCTTTTGTTATTTGCTCCGTTTTGAGCAACTCATCCAACAAATCGGACCACTCTTGACGAAACAAATTCGCACCGGTCAATGAACCATCGCCGCCAATCACAACCAAGTTGCAGATACCCTTCTTTACAAGATTACAAGCAGCTTTCAAGCGTCCAGCACGCTCGCGAAAAGCAGCACAACGTGCTGAGCCAATTACGGTACCACCACGATGTATAATACTCGAGACGGAAGCCCAATTCGCTTCAACAATTTGATCGCCACCGTCGACCATGCCCTGATAGCCTTCACGTATAAAATAAGCCTGGATAGTTGATTGGTGTTGTTGTTTTTTGTTGTTGTTTTTGTGTATATCGTGTCAAAATTTAATTAAAAGTGATACAAAAGAGAAAGAGAGAGAAAAATTAATAACAAAAAATTATTTTTTGTTGTGTATATCGTGTCAAATTTTAATTAAAAGTAATAAAAGAGAGAGAGAGAGAGAAAAATTAATAACAAAAAATTATTATTGCCAATTATTTTCCAATCATAAAAAAAATGTGAGATCAATCATAAATAAAATAAAACAATTCATCAATTGCTATTTTTGGGAATAAACTTTTTTATTAAATTTCTATTTCTGTTTCGTTTATACGCGTACAGGGTGCGCCATCTTTCATGTCCGTATATGAATTTTCCATATATTGTTTTTCCATACATTTCAAAAACATGTTTACTGAAGTCAATCGGTTAATAAATGTTCAAGTTATTCAATGTTCACAGACCGACATAAGAAAAGACCGACTCAGAAGAAAAATTGCTTATCGACATATTAATTCCATTTCGTTTAAATTAACTAAAAAAATTTTAAGTACATATATATGTATATCAAAATGAGTTAAAGTTAAATCATGCACGCTTTCAAAAACCAAAATTTTAAGCGCTTCTGTTGTCTGTTTATTCAATTAATTATAAAAAGACAGTACATACATAATGAGTAAAGCTATTTCATCAATTTAAATTTTTATTGTATAATAAAAAGTGTAATTATATAAGTTTATTAAGAAAAATTAATTATTTTGGCAATTTTGTTAACATTTATAGCATAAATTTTAATTAAAAAAACTATCCTACAAAATTTAAGACATTTCATACATCAATTTATGTATTTAAATGAAATAAAAATATTCAATGGAGTTTAAACTTTCTTATGCCTTTAAGAACGTTTATAATACATATTAACCAATAAAATAAATTTATTTAATATGCCAAGAAATATCACAATAAATATATAGAATAAAAAGCAAATTAATTTTCAATTGTAACAAACTCCTTCCAAGTATCCATAAATAGTATTACTTTACTTTGAATTTACTGACTGAATGATGATTCTTCGCAAAATAATTGTGAAATTCAACACAAAAAAAAGAACAATCGGTACGCTTTTCTCATGGAATTTTTTGAAACCGGTTGCGGATGGCAAATGTATGTACATGCTCGTATTGTGGTTATACCAAGCATGGCATAATTATTGTAGTCGGTATACGTTAATAAAAGGAGCTTTTTGTGAACGTGCCAAATGACACATCAATCAATTTTACAATTATTTTACACTTTCTTACAAGTGTGTGTATGTACTTCCTTTGAGTGATGCATACAAATTTATTTTTTGGCTAAATTCGAAAAAAAGCTTCAGAATTATACAACCATACAAGACCACATACAACCCTTCAATTCTAGACAAAAGATTGTGTGAAAGGACAAAAGAGTAACCTTAAATAAAGCAAATAAAGAACACATTTCTAAATCTTACCGCTTTTTGGTGTGTATACGACATATATGTATAAAATCGTATACTTCTTTTGGAAAAAATTAACGTACTCGCGAATACATATTTGTATTTCTCTATCTTTAAATACAAAAAGTATATTATTCATTCCTATTGTGTATTAATTGGTCTTTCTTTTTATTAATATAATATTAGAATATACGATTAAAAACGAAATTATAATCTCATTGCTAATAATACTGTCTATTCTCAAATGTCTAAGACCACAAGATATATGGATTTCTTTAAACATAAAGTTTATATATAAGAAAAATAAAACAAAATTGATATGTTTAATGTATATTCGACTACTTTATAAGATTATTAATTTTATATTTATTTAGTATACCTTAACTAAATAAGGTTATTGACTCATAATGCTTGAAGCATGTGCTGCATATATATGTATATATACATACACATACTAAATTATATTATACTAGATATTCTATAAAAAATTTTGTCGCCGATTCATTTTATTGTACAGAATAAATGAAAAGTAAAAGTTTACAGTTTAGAAAAAATTATCTAAAACATTTCATAGTCTCAGCATGTGTATGTATGTGTATGTATAGAGGTAAGTTTTAGCCAAAAATAAACTCAATGGCAATGAAATAAATACAATAGTTAAAAAAAAATAAAGCAAAACTTAAATCTAATTAAAAGCATCGGCGGCATTGCACTAAATTTTGCGTAATCAACTAAACGCAAAATGTTAACTAATTCGGGACGTTGATGGGTTTAGGACCGAATTTCGGTCATCCCTTGTCAAGTTTGGTTTGGAGACACACCGGATTCGGCTTTGTGTCATCTTCAGTATCTTTTTTCGTTCTGGACATTAACTAAACTTTCTTCCCATATTCATATCTCTAGAGTTTTGTTGGTCCTTTGATTCCAAAGAGCTTACCTTACAACCTAAGTAGATGGCCATTCGTACACAAGCGCGCACTGCTGCATTCATGCCCTGCGAATCGCCGCCGCTGGTGAAGACAGCCAAGCCTTTACCCTTATGCGAGCCGCGCTCAATAAAACGTTCCTTAAGTTCGAGCGGCATCTTTTTTCCACTGATTCCACTCGAAAGCACTTCCGAATAATATGAGGTAATTGAAAACGAACAATTGACCAGCAATAATCTTATCAATTGTTTAAAAATTAATATATGAACTCTTGCTTTTATTCAAGTTCAAATTCCTTTCTATGTTTCAATTCAAGCAAACGTTGATGGATAGCCCACTTTAAACAGATGATGCTATACAACACACAAAATGTTATTCCGTCCACGACACTGAACTAAATTCCAATTGGACTGACTGACTGAAAATTGAACCGACGTTATTCCGCTCGATACTATAGCCGCACTAAACAACTCCAATGCGTAAAGTGGAGTTTTAAAGTCTTCAATTTAATTGCCAATTAATAAAATTTTCGAAAATATGGACCAAGAAATTTTGCGTTCGCCGCCAACCACAGACCGCCTGATTCCTGTTTGTGAATCTTCTCTCTGACAAGGTGACACAATTTGCTTTTTCAAGGTGACCTCTTCCAATCGAACCGATGTTGTTGGTATAATTAACAGCTGATTGTCTTCAGGGTTGCACGTTTCAGGCAAACAGTGTGGATAAATGCGTATTAACTGAGATAATACTAAATCTAGTGAAATGGTAGCAGCAAGAAATAATCCGACACTTTACGGCGACTGACGACAGGACCTGCCATTTGCTTAGCGGTTAAGTAAGCGACAACAAAATTGTAATGAAGAAGAAAGCTTGCTTAAAAGACCTATAAGTTTTTTATCAATTCAAATTCGAAATACGAGTATATCGAACCTGGTTGTTACATAGTTCGGTGCTGGGTCATGTTAAAAAGTTTTATCTGAAAATTTAAGAATCATTTCATTATCTGATATGACTTCCCATCTGATATGACAAAACTAACCAATAGTTAAAAACTGCCATGAATTATAAAATCCTCATGTTTACAAAAAAGAAAACGACTTCATTCCTTGTTTTTGCCTTTTTACTTTATATTGGGGTTTTTCTTGTAATTAAGAAAATGTAATTTCCATAAACTTAAATAGCTCGTCATTCTTTACCTCAATTATTATTTTTATTATTATACCTTGTGCCACATTTAAGTGGTTTAAAGGGCTTGTTTTTTTTTTAGCTGGACAATAATATTTAAATAAATATTTTTGCATGTTCTTTTTTATTTTAATTTTTATACGAAAGATATCATTTTATATTATATATAATTAAAATTTGAATATTATTTAGCTTTAGATTTTGATTGAGTTTTTTTCAATTACTGGAAATACATTTAAATTATTTTTTCAAGTATGCAAAATTAATATCTATACTAATTTTACATAAATTGCATCACAAAACAATCAGGTCATTAAAATAACCTTAAAACTAAGATATTAAGAACTTATTGTTGAATTATTCAAATTTTTTTTTTTGGCAAATACAAATTATATACGAATTTGTTTTTGTTTTTGTATTCATTTAAAAGTTTTTGTTCATCAACGATAAAAACCTGTTGATTCTGAAAATTAATAAATTTTTTTAAAAGCAAAAACAAAATATTGGTAAGTTTCGAACTTAGAGAACGAAGTCAATTGGTGCATAAAAAAATAATTAAAGTTTTATTAACTCGGATTGTGGATAATAAATGAAGGGAGAAAGACATAGATTAAGAAATATTGAGAAAGAGAGAGACAGAGAAAGACAAAAATGTTACAATTACATTGAAATATGTAATTATAAAGAACTATAAATTCATTTGCCTTTTTTTTATTTTATAATTCCTTTGGAACTCTTAAAATTGTGTTTTCCTTTTCTAATTAAAAACTTCATTGAGTTAATAGGCATTTTTGCAATCTATCTGTATTCTTTTGAATTACCTCCAGGTTCTGTATGAACTTATAATTCTACATAATCGATAAAAGTATAAATGAACGGTTATTACAATACAATACAATACTTAGAGTCTGATATCAGTTTATAAGCTGAGAAACCTTTCTTAACATTTTATCTATGAAATACATGCGTGCACATATTTTTTTACACCTTTGGGAAACATAAACATACATACATATATGGCTTAAAACATCTATATACACACTGACACACACCCAATTAATTAAAATGCAGAGGTAATTTAGCATTACCGTATATGTATTAGTTTATATAGTATATGTATGTATATTGCGAATTACACATAGTTAAAGGTATAATTTTTAATAAATACATAAATAGACAATACATACAAGGTCCATAAATTGAAATAAAAAATTGATACTGATGTTCAATCCTCAATTACTGACGTTTTTATTATTCACACATGGAGTATGCACATCTGAACGGGTATGTACGCATTCTGTGATGTGGCTGCGCAAAATCGTGTACTGTGTATAACACTTAATATTCCCAAAAGACCAAATAAAAGGTTGGGTAAAATGCCTAAAAATTATGTACCTTTGTTTACCACTAACTTAATATTTATTGGCTCGGGTACAAAAGAAAGTATATAAAGCAACGATTTTACACTCTCTCATATATAAATTCTGCTGTTATCCCCGTTTTTTATAAAATATCAAATTTATATTTGAAACAGCGTCGATTTATTACCAAATCCGAACTAACCTTATGTTACGAATAACGGAAAATTCGTTATGCTTCAAAATCTCCCATTTGAATTGACATAGCAACAGCAATAGAAAAATCTTGAAAAATCTATTCAAAGACTTTTCGTCTAATAAATTTATGCGACCAATTGACTTCATTCTAACGCCGGAAATTAATGATAATTGAAAGAACGTTATGACTTAAGGCTTACCATTGCAGTCGACTTTAAAAAGTAACATTAATATAATAACATATTTTTAGATTTGTTTTAATGAAATGTAAAAAAAATATTTTTTTTGTGGTTATATTATATTCGAGTATTGTTAGTATCGTAAATAATTTAAAATAAAAAGAATTAGTTTAAAAAATTATAAGACGATGTTATTCATTGAAAACGAATAACTCAAAATGACCGTTGATCTAATCGAGATTCACCAGAGAAATTATGACTTTATGAGCATGTGGGAAAATATTTATTAAACATAAATATTAATACTACATATTAAGTCTTATAACTTTTAATATCAAAAAGATCGACACTAAGTAAACACTTTTTTCATTTCAGATTTTTATTTGTTCGCCTAAAGCATATACTCGTACTTAACGCCCCATGATCTCATATATCTACTGTTACTTATTCAGCGAAATCCAAATTTCAAGCGCTTTATTGAAATGCTACGAGTAATTGCGCAGTTGTAAACGTGTTAAATCTTCCAGTCTAATCTTAAAATGATTTAAAAACTTTTATAATCGACACAAACAATATAGAAATACATTCAAAATATTCGGCGTATTAGTCAAAATTAAGCCAACAAACATGCTCAAAGTTCACATATCGTATGTAGACTTAAATATCCTTACAACTAAAAAAATGTTTTCATGCCCGAAACCGCTGAACTTGCTGCGTGCCTAAATGCAGAATACAAAGAAGTTTGGCATCGATCTATCTATAGCTTACCTAAAGGGTATTATTACAATACTGCCAGAAATCCTATTTTGCAGAAAAAAGCATCACGGTATTATGACATTTGGCAGTAGAAAATTAATTAAAACTTAAAATAGGAAAAGTTAATTGAGGATAATAAACGAATATAGAATGGGATTACAAAGATACAGAAAATATAAACTGCAAAAATGCTAGCCTTTTTAAACATTCATCATTTTAGGCACCGCGCATAGGCGAAATGTGAATAAAGCAGCGTTTGAACGCAGCCCTTATATTAGAACCTTTCCACATTTCTTAAAAACCATATGACAAAAAAGTAATTAATGCCTTTTTCATTAAAGGAAATTTTACAATATTCAACTCGATATGTATAAATATTTATTAATGTCCTAATCTTAGCAAATGTCTTTTAAATAAAAAGCAAACAAATGTGACAAGCATTAAAACACAATGACTGAAAACTTATATTAAGAAATTATGTATTAAAAAATTTAAGGCAACGCATAAAACAGCTACATAATAAACTTTGAATTCTAAAAACAGAGCACACAAATTAGACGAATTTATTTTTGTCTTTTCTATCTTTTTAAGATTCTTTATTTCCACATTTAAGTTTTTTTTTTATTCAATAAGGATGTCGTTAAAATGTTATCTTAAAAATTCAATGCTTTTTTCATATTTTTTACATAACATAGAATAATTAATAATGGATGGCCTGTCAAAAGATACGATACTCTCTATACTCGCAATGCGTCTCCGCATTAGATATTCTCAAAAAATTTTAAGCTATTATCTAAATAGCGATACAGCCTATAATTGCGATTGTTGTTCTAGAAATAGGCATTAAAATTAATGATATATGTATGAAATATAATGCAATAACAATCGTTGATAAAATTAACAAAAAACAGGAAAAAAACTGTACTGGAGAAAAATAAATTCGTTTGGATTTCATCATCATTTCATTCAATCATTTTAGTGAATGAATTCCCCGAAGTCTCTCTTAAAACTTATTCAACGCGTGCAGATTTCCAAAGAAAAACAAAGTAATTTAAAAAAAAACTGCAATTTTATTTAATTTACTTATAGTTTATCCTGTTTTTCCAGAATTAATTAAAAAACCAAACTTGTAGAACGTAAGAAAATCATTTTTATTTCGACTTTTAATTAAACAAAAAACAAAAAAACAAAAATTAAGAATAAAATAAAAACAGAAAACCTAACTTTAAATTGATTGACAATTTTTAGCTGTTGTTTTTGTTTTTATCTTTTTACAGCAAACCAAATTGAAAGAGAGTAAAAAAAAAGAAAGAACAAAATAAACCAACTGCTGCTTCTTTTGTGGCTGAGGATGAGGAATGGGGGGGGAAGTAAACAACGTTTCAAGAGGTAAAAAAAAATAAACTACTCTTCTCTTCTTCGTTTCCGGTTAATGTAAAAATTTTCCAAATTATTTATTAAAAAAGTAATTTTTATTTTTATTTCGACTTTTAATTAAACAAAAAACAAAAAAACAAAAATTAAGAATAAAATAAAAACAGAAAACCTAACTTTAAATTGATTGACAATTTTTAGCTGTTGTTTTTGTTTTTATCTTTTTACAGCAAACCAAATTGAAAGAGAGTAAAAAAAAAGAAAGAACAAAATAAACCAACTGCTGCTTCTTTTGTGGCTGAGGATGAGGAATGGGGGGGGAAGTAAACAACGTTTCAAGAGGTAAAAAAAAATAAACTACTCTTCTCTTCTTCGTTTCCGGTTAATGTAAAAATTTTCCAAATTATTTATTAAAAAAGTAATAAATAATAATACATATAGCCGTGCTTTGTGCCTAACAATTTTTTCTTTTAAATACATTTATTTCTTCACCAGCATTATTGTATTTTATTAAACAAAGAAAATTTGTTGAAGCGTAATTAATTTCCAAAATAAACAGTTCATGGAACAAAATGGTTTGTCAATTTGACGGCGCAGCCTTTCTTTCAGTTGTTACTCATTTATGTTTTTTGGTTTTCGACTTCAATTTCGAGTCAATGCAGTGTTGCCGCAACGAAAAATATAATACAAAAATAAATATAAATAAGAAACCGAAATTCAGAAAAGAAAGTAAATAACAACAACTAAAAGAAAACAAGTTGAAAAGTAAAGAGTTTTCATTTTCAGTATATTTCGCTAAATATACTTTTTCTATGCTAAAAATTTTAATTGGCAATCACTTTGGCAGTACTGTTGCTATTGTTGTTGCTTTATTTATTGTTGAAAACAATTTCATTCTTTCTTTCGTTCCCAAGACAACAACAACAATAATGCAAACATTATTGTCAATCAAAATTGTTAACATAACCACTTTTTTCCAAGACCATCTTTTCAACATTAAAGAAAAAAAAAGAGATAGAGATAGGAGAGGAAAGATGCAATATCATCAAGCTAGTTTGTTGCTTAATTTAACTCAAGGTTAAATGAATAAAGAAAATCAGAAATAAAAGCATACATATTTATCTTATTCCTTTGCTCTTCTTCTTCTTCTTTACTTAAAGCGCTGCTTGTTTGGTTTCATTCCATTTGCTTTCCTTTCCTTTCATTTCATTTTATTCTATTTCAAAGAATGGTTAAAGGTGAAGAGAGAGAAGGAGGAGGAGAAGAGCTGCTTGTTTTTTTCGTTTTTAATGCTTTGCTTGTTTTTGGTTTTAAAAATTGTTGTTGGTTTTGCGTTTTCTTTTTTCTGTTTTGTATAATAATCTTTTTCTTGCATTCGGGTTTTTTTAAAGTTTTAATTTTGTTTTTGTTGTTGTATTTTTTAATTAATATTTGCATAGTCAAAAGGAAACAATTAGTTTGGTTAGTTGTCGCCACCCTCCTGTGGTTCATCGCCATCCCCTTGCGTGTCCGACGTCCAGAGGGTCAGGTTGTCTCTCAACAATTGCATAATGAGCGTTGAGTCTTTGTATGAATCTTCATTAAGCGTATCCAGTTCAGCTATCGCGTCATCGAAAGCCTAAGAGGGTGAAGAAAGAGAGAGGGGGGAGAAAATTTAAGATTAGTAAAAATCTATAAACAACGAAAAAAGTACAACAAAAGAGGTGTATAAAATGTATGGAGGAAGTGAGTGAGTGGGTGGGTGAGTGTCTCAAGCAAAATGATACTCGTACATATGTACATACATATACACGTAGTACGTGGGCGCTTGTACACTATACTTGTCGTACCTTTTTCCTCTTTAATAAATGATACCTTTTCGCTTGAGGCACAATCACATCACCCCATCACATCATTCCTTCATCAAATCAATCAAAAAAATCTTTAAGGGGAAAAATTTAAGCATTTCATTTCCTTTTTTCAGTCTTTTCTGAATTCATTAGTAAGACGAGAATAAGCCATAAAAATAAAACATGGCATACTAGAGAGAGAGAGAGAAAACATTTGGGATCCGCGTTTATGCGAGCATGAAAAATTAAAATTCTATTGACAAATAGGCTTCTTTTCAGGTACATATTTTGAAAAAATTTTGAGGCGAGAGTGATTACAGCAATTCATTACTTCAGTACTGACTAAGCCGAAGAGGATAACACAACATAACATAACACGATCGATTCATTCTAGATGTTTTCATGTATCTTTGTCCAGCAATCCTTTTAATTTCGATTCTGAGATAGCACATGCCACAGAAACAGAAACAGTACGAATGGTCATTAATTTCAATACGGTTAGCAGTAGCACTAAAATTTGTTAACAATATTGATAAGATACGTACATAATTGACAGCAATAATGTTAGTAATAACATGGCAATAAAATAACATCATCAACACGAATCAATACGAATATGACACAACAAAATGGTAGTAAGAAAACATTAAATGATATTTAATGATACTCAAAACTGAACCTGTTTTGCTAAATGACACGCTCGCGCCGGCGAATTGATTATTTCATAATAGAAGACAGAGAAGTTGAGAGCAAGGCCCAAACGAATTGGATGCGTTGGTTGCATTTTGGTCTTGGCAATATCAAATGCCTCCTGATAGGCGTTTTTCGAGTCCTCAACCACGGCTGAGAAAGTGTTGTAGCATAGTCAAAGAGACAGAGTGAGCAGATAGTTGTGTAAACACCATAGGTAGATTTACACAAAAATAATACCATGAAATCGAAAGAGAGAGAGATCGTAAAACGAGAGATTAAAAAAGAAAGAAAAAAATATGCACTATAAAATAAATGAATACAATAAGACGAATGTAATCTTATAACGAAAATATTAAATAAAAATGTATATAATTTTTAAAGACGTTCACAATTTAGCATGAAGATATATGGGAAAAAATGGTACATACAACAGCTATCGAACCTTAAAAACATATAAAGAAAGGGCAGCGACGTTCTATTCGTTATGAGAAGAGCAGATACAAAAGCCGTTGGCAAAAAAGTTTCCATTTATTGAAGTTGACAAACCAATACAAGGTTTTTATGAAAAGCTATTATAGCTTATGGAAATTAATTTAATATTTAATAAATGTAAGCCTTTTTCATATAAGAAACGTAAAAAACCATAGCTTAGTGGAATAGAAAAGTGGCTCTGTCATAAAGCATTGCTTAAATACATACATTCGTTTTTAATGAATTTGAATTTTAAACACTTCGTGAATGAGATGATATCGTTTTCTTTTATTATTTATAGAATTCGCTTCGAGTATTTTTTTCTCCTCCTTTTGTTTATGGAAAATGCTTAAATTTTTCTCTTACTTTCTTTTGTCTCCTTTTCTATTTATCTACTAATATTTTTACATATTATTAACCTGTTTGGCCAGCTGGCAAGCTTTGTCTGGAGAATTAAGAATCTCGTAATAGAAGACTGAGAAGTTAAGTGCGAGACCCAATCGGATGGGATGCGTGGGCTGCATTTTTCCCTTGCTAATTTCAAATGCATCCTGGTAAGCTGTTTGGGAATCGTCCACAACGGCTATTTGTTTTTGTTTTTTGTTTTTTGTTTGTTTTTTATTTCATTCAAAGGTAAGAAAAATATGGTAAAATATGTAAGCAATACAATTTCATTAAACCAGAGTGTTTGGGTGAGTTGGAAAGTGGGAGGAGAAGAGGTGAGGTTTTTGGGCTAAGAAATAGGTTTTAAATACCTAAATATTATATGAATGATAGAAAGTAGAATAAACTTACTGTTGCGAGCATCGCCTGTGGCCACCTCAGCTAAATACCTGTAATAATCTCCCTTCATTTTCAGGTAGAAGACCTTGCTTTCTGGATTGCTGGCTTTTGGAATTAGGTATTTGTCCAGAAGACCCTAAAAAAAACATATTTTATAAGCTTCCTTTACAAAACATCTAGAAATAAGTTAGTTCCTTCAATAGAGATAAATTTATCAGCAAAAAACCCCAACTAAAATAGACGTCTTAATGGAAAACGTATAAAAAAATATGCTATAACTTGTCCGAAAGTTCAATGTGAATGAGTGCGCTTAAAAATACACTATCTTGCTAATATCACATTGAGATTAAAATTGAAACTTACCAAAACTTCGTAACAAATTTCCCGAAGTTCCTTTTCCACGCGTTCTCTGTACTCGCGGGCGAGCTGTTGTTTTCTGGCGGAGGATTCAGTTTTTTGTTCAATTGATGAAATTACTCTCCATGATGATCTATATTTATAAAGATATAAAATATTTTCGATTTATTTGTCTTTATTTTCGGAATATGAAACGGTTTTCCAATAGGTCGATGTTGACAGTTGTCAACATCTTTATCACTTAGACGTGCGCTGCACAATGGTTATTTGGCATTACTGACTGAACAAAATTATAAACAACAAATTTGACAGACGCCGCCAAAACAACATAGGCGCCAAAGACTGTCAAAATCGACCCGTCCCTATTGAAAAATTTTTTAATAACAAAGACAGTAGAGTAGCTCCCTCTATAGAAATTATAACTGACCTGCGGGCACCAACAACATTTTTGTATGCAACTGAGAGTAAATTTCTTTCCTCATTTGATAATTCGACACCGGTTTCTGTGACGGATTTCATGGCTTGAGCCATGTCATCGTATCTAAAAATATAAATAAGATATGTACAGGAGGTTTTAAGAAGGAATATAATGCTCGTATTACCTTTCAGATTGTTCGGCAAGTTTTGCCTTTTGGACCAATTCCTCTTTATCTACTGTCGACATTTTGATGTGTTGTTTGTTAGTTTTTTTCTTAAATAAAAAACGAAGAGATTGTGGTTCTTCGATTTAATGTGTTGGTGGACCTTCTGAAAAGAAAGAAAAAGTGTCAAATAAAAAGATCTAAAAATGTAAAACATTAAATAAAAAATTGCGCAATATTATATAATGTCGTCAAAGGATACACACACACCCACACGACAAGTGTGGTTGGCAGTGGCAAAAAAAAAAAACACGTTGGAGGAATAAAAATAACTGCAATAATTACCAAACGTGTTTACATTTCATCATGTTTAACAATTTATTGCTAGTATTCATCCGTAAAGTAATTTATCGTACTTTATTGAGCAGGATACAATATGCGGCACTATGCAGTTATTGTGTGTCACCAACTGACTAACTGACTGCTTGTCTTGCGAGCTGGCAAACGAGGTCATTAAGTATTAACTAACCGTGTGCTAGCAACCGCAATGACCACAACAAAGAGACTATGTACCAGAATTTATTGAACCATTTGCGAAAGAAACTATGTATATTTTTTTAAATTTGGATTTAAATTTGGACAAAAGATAGCCAGACATATTAAGACACTTCTGACAGAATTAGCATTCTCGATTTATAATATTTTATATAATGTATTAATAATAATAATAATTAAGAAAATAGTAACTTTTTATTAGCTAAATGTCAATGTCAAATTGAAATGTCAAACAAATGCAAACTGACATGATATGTCAAACTGCGGAAGAACAACATTTTTATTGTTGTTTTGATTTTGTGTTGAGGTACTTTTGGTTTTATCACTGTAAAACGTATTAACGTTGCGATAAATCGATGTTTCGATAAATGGAATCTGTTACCAGTCATTGATTTCTGTAGTAACTACACTGAATATCATTAATTGCCTCGTTGCGAATTGCAACCTATAAACGGAACACTCTAAACGGATTTTAATCGAATTGGAAAAATTAACGTGTCATAGTGTCGTGTCAACGTGTCATAAAGTAAAACATAATACTAATAAACATGATAATTTAATTGGAAATAATCAAAAAATAAATGCTTGCACTTAATCTTAATCTTACATAATGAAAAAGTAAAAAGCATAAATCTAATACAAAAAAGAAAGAAATATATACATACATATGTATACTATATACATATACAAATAAATAAGATAATATAAGCATATAAATAAGATTCGATTCTGATAAGTAAAACTTTTTATACTACAATAAAACTTTAGCTGTGACATTTGTAGCATGTTGAATGTAAAAAATTTAGCCTTCACTCAAGCCTGTCACTCACTCACTTTCTACGTAAGGACAGGTCAGAGCAGGCCAGGGCGGGGCAGAGCGTATGGAAAGGAGAAAAAACGCAACATTTTCCTCTCTATAAAAATTTCTCCTTTTTTTGTTTTTCTTTGTTCACACTTTAAATGAGAGAAAAAGGAATGAATTAAAACAGCACACTTTTCACTCACGTTTTGTTTTCATGTCGATCTGAAATGTCGACATTATACATATGTCGCTTATAATTTTTTTACATACGAATAGAAAAAAGAAAAAAAGTAGGTCTCTGACAATCAAGTTATAGTTTTTGCTATTCTTGATATATAAAATCGAAAACAGAAGCAACAACAACAAAAACTATTACACTCCTACTACTACTATTAATACTACTACTACTATTAATACTACTACTACAATAGCGATTAAATTGGCGATAAAAAATTGTTGTATTAATTCCAAATAATTTTAGTTTAACATAAAATCACTAAAGTCATGTGATTGAAAGAGAGTTACGATGGTATTAAAAAAGAAACTAAAATTAAATATTAAATAAATGTAAGGGGGAGGAGAGAGAGCGACAGAGAGAGACAGGGATACACAAGGCGTGATTGATAAGCAACAGTACAGATACTCAGAAGGCGCCAACAGAGACTACTTTTTATTTCTACAGATAAAAAAATTTATTGTCGGAAGGAGTCTCTTCAAAACGGACGCCTATATCTTCTTAGAGTTCGACAAAGCTTACTTTTTGAAAAATCTCTCTAAACTCTGAATTGATCTCTAAAATTGGATTAAAATAAATACAAAAACGTTCCAGAAAAACTATCCAAAAGGCATAGATACAATCACACTTCATTACTCAATAAAACTTAATACAAATTTATTTATAAGACCCCAAAGTTTTTGGGTTATTGGCCTAACCCTGGAATGACTATAAAAACACTTATCAATATTAAATAAATAATTAAAGCATTGAATATTTCGCACACGTACTTTTTTCCTCATTGCGGAAATTTCTTTGTGTATAATTTTATAGCATTACCTTGAGTAAAAAGTAATAAAATACTCGTATGGCAATGAAAGTTTCGTAATATAGGATTCCAATTTTGTCGTAATACGCGGATCTCTTATGAAAGAAAGAAAAGAAAAAACACACCATGAGAACAGAAGTATTGGTGTTGGCAACAAGGGCTTACTTAATGATGTCATTGAGACACAGGACAAATAAGCCAGGAAAAGAATTCTTCTTTCATACTTGTTTTTGCGAAATTAAGCGATCAAAAGTTTCAAAGTACGCGTATGTAATGAATGACATACTGTTTCATTGTCGTTGACATATTGACAAGTTACTTGCACATAAACATAGCCATTGACAAGGAAATTGAAGAAGAAGCAGAATATTGGGGCGGAGCAGGTGAAAGCAAATTCCAATGGATGATTAGTTTGAAGGTTAAAAAGTGACCTCGTTTCGTAAAAGCTAGGTTTATACAACGACAAGTATTCTACCTTGAAAAATATGCAAGTAGGTAATATCGTATTTTCCTATAGCATTAATTTTTTTTGGTGGCCAAGATGATAAAATTGTAATGATATGAAATTTCTTTCAATGAGAAATTCATAAACGCATTAAAGAATTAGATACTTTCTATGATTATAAATGAGAATTAGTGGAAAGATTAAGGAATTAGTGGAAAGATTAAGGAATTAAAAAATTGAAAACATAATCTCTAAAACCTTTTACAACAAATTGCAGTCATTATAAAGTAAATTATAAACGAAAGAGTGTAGAAGGAACGTGAGGAACATAAAAAGCAGTTTGTTATGAAAATGAGTGAGAAAAAACTTAAGAGAGGAGCGCAATAGGAAGAGGAGTGAGAAGAGGAACAACTAATGAATGGACACAAAGAGAAAGTTTCAATTGAAAACAATAGCAGTTAACGGGAAAAATTAGCTAGATCTTAAAATCATATCGAATTTCCTTAAGTAAAAACAAATATAGAAAAAAACTACCTTCGTTTATTTCATTTAATGTAAACTCCCCAAAAATAACTTCTACAATAATAAACTATTCATAGAGGCACGAGACTAAAAAAGTCGAATGTGATTCAGTTGAATCATGATTATCGTTCTTGCTCTCTCTCTTTCTCTCTTTTCCAACAACAACTAAATTGAATGGATTAGTGAAGCAGTAGGAATGCATTGGAATGTTAGCGCGTATGAGTCATATTGTGGAAAATAGCTCAACTGAAAATTAAAACACCAACAACACAAAGCGAGAAAAATAAAAGCCACAAATAAGCAATGAATATTTGCAACGTTAAAGCGGTCAACACAGCATCTAAAAGTAAAATGCATCATTCAGAGGCCATTAACCGACATCAAATTTGAATTTCGAAAAAGAAATTCATTAATTAACCCATTTCCAGTCACCACGAAAAAACCAGTGAATAATAAATCGTTGATATTTCGGCATGTACAAATTCAACGTAGAAAAAATTAGGCAAAATGTAGTATGTATATTTTCAAAAGCATTTTTCTATATTTTGTAATCTATTTGTACAACAAAGAAAGATATTAGAGATATTTTATCTAATAAGTTCTGGAAAATAGGGCGTACTCCTTGCCTTTTTTGACTGACCAAATGGTGGAACTGACTACCGGTTTGGTGGAACTGACTATAGCATTCTCTTGATGAAAATAAGTATACTCTAAACTTTTTAATATACGATTACATTTAATGTAAATACTATACTCGTATGGAATGG
The DNA here is from genome assembly GCA_949752815.1 of Conops quadrifasciatus. Lineage (NCBI taxonomy): Eukaryota > Metazoa > Arthropoda > Insecta > Diptera > Conopidae > Conops > Conops quadrifasciatus. The sequence continues at coordinate 12,317,869 of OX457077.1, read as the reverse complement.
CTTTACAAAGCAAATATCTTTATCTTTACAAACAGAGCAAAACCATTTCAATGCAATAATATTTTTTTTTTATTGTCTGATTCTGTTTATTTGTAAATTTATTTCATATTAAACCTCATTTTAAATTAATATAAGTTATGAAGTCATTCTAAAGCTTAGCTAAAGTCTTTCAACTCAAATAATAATATCGTACCAAAACTGAAAGAAGAGGAAACAAGAATTAAAAAAAAAAATATAAAAAATTTCAATGCACATTAATTATACAATATATTAATTTATTTTTTGATGACATATAAATTAAACTTTTTTTCTTAATTTCACAAATTCTTTTATTTGAGTGTCAGTTAAAAATTTTTCGTGTTTTATTGTTACGATATATTAAAAATGAATTTGTTTGATAATATTTATAGCAATAAACATTTTCATTTTTTATTGCAAAAAGTTCAAGAATACTTTGAATTTTAACAAAAAAGATATCGCGCAATGTACCTAATAATATTTCACTTACAAAAAAATTTAATTAATAAATCATCATTAATAATTTACTGATTTAGAAAGAATTTAATTGTTCAGCAAGGTCTTCGGGTTTAGTTGTTGTTCTATTTGTTGTTTTTTCGGTCAAGTCAAATTAAGGCAAATTAAATAAAATTCAATTAAAGACCGAAAATCAGTATAAGCGCACCGCACCGGTGTCTCTTTCAAATAATTTTATTTGATAATCAAAATTTTGCTTTCATTTTGTCAATTTTCGTAAATAAGAGAGCAACTAAAAGAGGAACATAAAATTAAATGTAAAAATAAACATATTTAGAACTTAATTATTTGTAATAAATTGACTTTGAAGAATTATTAACATCAACAACGAACGATCATTTGCGTTTAAAACAAAAACAACAAACATTATATTTTTTTCAAAATCAATTTTCCTTCGATAAAAGACCTTACACTCTCTCTCTCTCTCTTTCTCTCTTAACCATATAAAAATTATGTACAAAATGCATACAAACATACAAGTGTGTGTGTCTGTGTGTGTGTGTAGACGATACGACAATGCATGATGCATTATTAAAGTAAGCGCTGACTGCAGAACTTCTGAATCAGTTTATGCGGTTTTTATTTTGCGGCTTCTGACTAATGCTAAAAATATGTGTGTAATTTGGGAAAAAAACACGATAAATAAAAAACTATATTGGATGAAGTGAGTGTGGGAATATATAAGTACGAGAGTAATTGAGAAAGCAAGTATGAGTCTGATTATGAATGCTTATAAAAATACACCGTTTGAGAGTGTGAGAGGAGACCGTTATTAACTCTAATTTCTCTCTGAAGGAAATAAAAATAAAATTATTTTTTAATTGTGAATTAATATAAATTTTGTTTTCAGGTAACAATGATGATTATATCTGGTGGCATAACATCATAAAATTTCATCTTTAATAAAAATCACTTCAAACGAGTTCTGTTCTTTACACAAGACCAGCTTTTTTAAGAGATTAAATTCTCTCCAATTACTTTAGTTGCTGTTGGCAGCACCAACGAATTGGTTGTTAATATTGATTGACAGGCGCAATCTTTTGCAAAGAAATTTTCTTGAATTTCATTAAATTCCTTGGACCAAAGAGAATAACAGAGTCGACATTACATGCCCATTCTCCGCCCTTTAGTGCTTTTCGTACTCGCTCTTTAGTGTCTCCGAATTGCGAATATATTAGCCATCAGCTGGTACTGACAGCACTGAAATTTTCGAAAAGTGTCACGCGACATTACTTAATATTCCATCACGCGATTAGCTCCCATGATGCAATATTTTTTTTGCGTCAAACTTTTTTTAATATTTTACCATTTCTAACGAAATTTAAATACATAATTAAGAAAAGAGTTTAAGTAAGAGTCCCTTAAGAAACTATGGAAAGCATTTGAAAGTGATGGTGCACTCGATGGGTTGGTTGGTGTCCCTTTGTGTGAGCTAAATAACATTTTGCTGTAATGTTAAAAGTTTAAGTAAGAGGAGCTAACCATCAAGTAGTTGTTTAACGTATAATAAAATTTCAATTTTTCTCATACTAAAAGCGGCGGCCGCAATTTCTGTCTCGAAAATTGAATTTTTACGAGAATCAGTGGTAAATACATACTTTTATTATTACGAGTATTGTTCATAAGTAGATAATGAAAACAAAATTAAACAACAACCTATAAAACTTCAATATATTCCTTTTATAATAATAATAAAAAAAAAAACAAAAGGAAAAAACCATTAAAATTATTTGCGTCTTTATAAATATCAAAAATCGGCGAATTTGCGTATGGTATCTTCTACACGTAGTAGTATATCCACGTGATGAAATTATTTCTGCGTCATTTGTATGTTTTCTACTGATTAAATTAGGTTTTTGTTGATGCCTTTTGTGGCACCTTTTGTGCTTGTTACCTTTTGCGGTATCTTTTGACAAACAACAGTTTTACGAGCGTATACTTCTTCCTCTCCCCCTACAAAAATACTGCTTGTGCTTAACATTGATTCGAGCGTTAACAAAAAAAGAAACCACCACAAAAAAAAAACCATATTCGGACTGTGTACTCTAATCTAATCTCTTCTTGATCATAGATCAACTAACTAACATACATAACTTTAACTAACGAACCAACGTTATTACTCCTAAGGTTCAGTCTACTTTAATCTTATTATTTACCCTAATTTTTCCACTCGTCTTTGTTTGTTTGTATGTATTATTCATTTTTCTTTAGTGATTATTTTTTATATTTTTGATTATCTCAAAAGAGGACGTTTGCGCTTATTCAATAGAGTCTCCTTAACTTTTCTTGTGTTTTATTCCAATACTACGAAGTATTATATATGTATATCTTGTAAGAAATATATTTACTACTGTCAAAACTTTCAACAACAACACTGTTAAACCTAGGCTTTAACCTTGTCGGCATGTGACTTTTGTATGTTCTATCTTTTTAGTATGGTTTATACTATTTGATTCTTAAGTTTTGGGAAAATTATATATTTTTTTGTATGCCATGCAAAAACCAATTTTAATTATATCAAATAGAAAATTACTTCTCTTTTAATTGCTAAAAAAATAGTAATTTCTCTTTCCGAGAAATACTTTGTGGTTCAATCAATTCAGTGTTTATTGTTTTCAACATCTCTTGCATTTCTGAGTAATTTTTTTAATGAATTCTATTTTTTTCCAATTTAATTCAATGTCAAGAACACAAAAAAGTTTCACTTGAAAATACAGGTTTTTTTAAAATATGCGTTATGGTATATTGTCCGTAGCGTGCGTTGCGTTTCAATTATTTTTATCATGCATTTATTTATTTTATATATTATTTTTTATTCATCATAATCATTTCATATGAATGCAATAAGCATAGCAATAAAAATTATTTCAATAATTGAGAGACACGATACTATCAACTGATTGATGAGAAATTTCTGTAGTTGTTTCCCGCTTGGTGACGTCATTTAGTCAATGATTGCACCATTTCTTTATCATCATCATCATCGTTCTTTGATTTACTTCTTCTTTCAATTACTAAATATAATTGTTTGAAAAAAAACCAAACAAATTAAGATTTAATAACTTTAAGAAATTTGAGAAACAAAATAGGTGTGGACATGCATAATTTATTCTTTTCAAACATTTTTATGAAAGAAAACTGAGGAATCTTTATTAAAATTAAAACCAACAGTGCTGCTGCGCGCAATGAATAAAAATGAATCAAATTTGAATTTATAAATTTTTAATCAAGAGTATTTGGAAACAGCATTCGTTTCATATACAAACCAGATACGAAGATGAAAAAAATGAAATAAAAAACAAAATTGTATATGCAAATTAAAATACATAGAAGAAAAAATAAAATTTGAAGAAGAGAAAAAAGGAAATACGTATTTTATATTCGGAAGTGACAGCTTCAACAAATGAAGTGTCAGATTCGACAGGTACAACGGAAAGAATGACGGAAATTCATTTAAAAATTCATCACCTTTAGAATATATGACAACCTTTAGTTACTTTATTACGTTAATATCTTCAAACATTAGACTAATACGACTAATCTGCAATTATTTTCATAGATTTGGGTCCTCCAAAATTGCTGCCGTTCTCTGCAGTTTCTTTTAAGAGACAGATTTTATTAAAAGAATCACAATAAGAAAAAAATCCCTGCTCGTACGACGTTATTATTTAAACCTTATTTAAATCTGGTTTTTTATTTAAACCAGATTTAATATGAAATAAAATGAAATTTGTTATGTGAAATTTTAAAGGCATGCATGATAATGCATCATGGATTTCATTAAACATGCTATATACGATCTGAGATATACAGCCAGACAAATAAGCGCACTCTCAAAAATTTTCAATGAGGAGAAGGATGAGGTGAGTGCGAACGCATAAGAGTTAAATTTTAACGGCGAGGTTGCTATGGTGCATACATATATTTATGTACATACATACATATACATGACAAACTATGTACATAAATGAATATGTATGTATAAAAATTCAATATGACTCAGATGGTTAAAATGGGAAAAAAATAATAGAAAATTTGGCACCACTCCTAGAAACCGAACCAAATACCAAGAGTTAAAAAGACCAACTACCAGAAAAAATATGGGAGGAAAGACGAAAAGAAAGAGAGAAAGCGAGAGAGAAAGACGAAAAGAAAGAGAGAAAGCGAGAGAGAAAGAGAGGGCGATGAAGAGAGAAGTCGAGCCAGTGGTGAAGCCAAAACTTTTTACACTTGCCGAAAACTTTCAATAACGTAGAGAAAAAAGCGATGATGGGTAGGTCGTTCGATGGGTCTGGTAAAATTCGTTGAGATAAAGTTGTTGGAAAGTTGATGGGTGATGATGGGTGATGATAGTAGTCCATGGATGGAGGTGATGGTAGTGGTTGTTGTTATGATAAATATGATGAGGGTGGCGAGAGATTGCAATGCTCTGATTGTTGTCGGCGTTATTATTGTTGTTGCAGGCTATGAACTGCAAAACGCCGCAAGCAGTCACAGCAAAGTTTTCTTGCGAGAAACGGCGTATAGAAGAAAATTTCACAAAGAAAAACAACAAAATAACAAACAAACAAACAAGCAAATTAATATCCAATAATACGAGTGTAAATAATAGAGAGTAAGAAAGTGAAAGAGAGGGAGAGGGAGAGGGAGAGAGGGGTTGGGGTTGGGGGTTGGGGGTGGGGATGAAAATGCGTATGAAAAGGAAGATACAAAAAGTATTTAAAAAGCGACTTAGTCGCGCCATTTTTATTGATTATTCGAAGGTACAAGATTTTCGTAAAAAATTAGAACGGAAGAGAAGAACGGCATGGTACCAACAACAACAACAACCATGACTAACAATAGATGTCATAAACATGGTCGATCTATGCCGCTGGTTGAGGGGGGAAAAAGGGGGGCAGGAAGGAAGGAAAAGCTTAAAATCGAAATGAATCGTTGCCAAATTTTAATAAAACTACGCAAAAATATATTGTGAGTAAATCATGTAATCAATGAATATGACGAAATTGAGGTGTGGCATGAATGAATGAATGAATTAATACAATTTAAAATTATTTTTCATTTTGTGATATTATTTATTTAATTTATTTATTATTTAATGATAGATTTAGATTGCAAAACTTTTTTCTAATTTCTAATATTCACCATAGAATACTTTAAAATAATAAAAAAAACTAAAGAAAATAAAATACAGCTTTTATTCCAGGCAAATTTATCTTCTTTCGTTAGCAACAAACACGAAAGAAATTTATTAAGCATTTCGAAATTTATTAAGCATAAATTATCACCTAATCTTTTTGTACGGAAATTCATTTAATTCTCAAACTCAAATTATGTTGAAGAGAAACGAGTAAAACCTTCCGTCGTATTATATGAGGATTTTCGCCAATTCTTCTCAAAGTTTGGCAGAGAGAGACCGGCAGAAAATAACTTACCAACAAAATTATGAAAACAAATTTCATTGTAGACAACAATAAATTGTCGGCTTAAATAATACAATTTTGTAAATTTCAAATTTCACAAACTTTTAAGCATCATAACCAACCAACAAACCAACCGGCCGCCCCTCTTGGGAGAAATCAAAATGTAAAACCAAATTTTAATAACAATTTTCCACTATTGCGTTCCAGCACACAATTACCACATTAATAACTAAAATTAATGATGGAATTTCAGCTCTACCAAATTTTTTTTTTGTTACATCACTCTTTTTATTACACACAAACTTTTTATTGAGTAAGTCTTGTTGTCGTTTAAAAACAAATAATGTAAATAAAAATATGTATCAATAGTAAAAATCTTTTACACAAATTTTGCAAACTTTACTAGAAAAACTTCGAATTTGTCAAGCAGACATCGGAGACTCTTTGCTGAAACTAAGAGAGAAAGAGAGAGAGAGAGGGCAAAGAAATTGAGAGCTAAAAGAAATGACGAACGTCTAGCAAATTTTTGTGTTTAAAAAAACCATTAAAAAATCGTATTGTTTTAACACCTTGTGATTTTGTGCAGGACTCGTTTTCGAACTTTCGTAATAAAGAAATTAATTAATCCGATGGAATTTCAGCCGATGATTTTCAATCAACGTCAACGACTGCCTATTACTCGTTAACGAACGACGTCGGCCACACTTGAATTAGAACTAAAAAGCAGATGAACTCTGCAGCGGGCTCCACAACCGACCAACCCGAGCGAACTCGATGATGATGATGAAAACAAGAACAACGAGAACGAGAACGAGAACAGCAACAACAATGGCATCATCGGCAACGCCAACACACCGACGACGACGACGAGAAACCGAGAAACGAAAACGAGACACTCCCAACGAAACGAACGACTAGATGAACTTCGTAGTCATTGTGAATGCTAATGCCAATGCGATGGAGAATAGACAAACACACAAACGCATGGGGGTTGATGTTAAATCGATATTTTGGGGAAAGAAGTCGATGGAAAATAAAACAGTCGATCAAAGGATATACGACGGCAGAGAAAAAGAAGAGCTTAGCTTTTCAGTGTAGTTAGAAATAAATTAAGGACAAAGCAAAGCATGATTGAAGCAAAAAAGAGAAAGAAAATTAATGCAAGACCTTGAATGAATTCATAATTAGATGACACTACACTACAGTGACTAAAGGAGAGAGGACGAAAGGCAGAAAGAAGTGTTGTGTAGAAGTTGTCAAATCAGCCATGGCAAATTTTTTAAAAGATGCTACGAGTACCTACTTTACTAAAAAACTGATGATGACTCGAAAACATAGTTCAGTTATTAATTACGAATTTAATTTTTAATAATTTGCGAATTTTAGTTTATCGCTTAAGAAAATCTGTGTTAAAACTGTGTTAATTTATTGTTCTGTTACCGTCTGCTTTTAATAATTTAAAATTCTTTTGATGCTATTTTTTTAGATGGCGTGTACAGAAGAACGTCCCCCTTCTTTACCCACAGCTACCTTGGGCACCGTCATCCATCACTATTCGTTTACTGTTCATTCACTGATTAATTGTTGGACCATAAAAGAGTTAATGAATTGGAAAAGACTGAAAGAAAGCAACATTAAAATGTGTTGGGAGGCGGACATGCGATGCGACATGGTACCTGACGTGCCATTACAACTAAATTAAATTTCAAAATAGTAACTAATAAAAGAATAAATAAGACAACAACGACAACATGTAGAAAAACTGTAGTCGTTTCATGAAAAATAAATCGATTTACTCGCAAAATAAAAAATATTACGATATTAAATAAAATCAATCTATAAATAATTAAAAAATAATTAAAAAATCTATAAATTGAAAAATTCATTATTTTTTTAAAATTAATTTGATTTTTTTAAGAAAAATCATCAAGTTCTACTTTAAAAGAATCGTCAAAATGGGACCTTTTTGCGGATAAATCACCAAATATATTTTACAAAAATTGCACAGTGGTACTTTTCTATTCTGAGTTGATTACAAAATTTTTGTTTGAATATTTTTCCTTAAAATTCAACCAACTGCAGCAGAAGAAAAAAAAAAAGCTAATGAATTAAAAAATGTAAAAAAAAATCACATGGTTTATACAAAATTTAATTAGTTTGTTTAATGACTAAAAAACAAGTACCTACAAATGTACGTTGCTGTTGCTTTGTTTGTTGTTTTCAAACTGATTTTAACCAAAAAAGAATATAAAACAAGAAAGAAAAATCAAAAGAAAAACAAGAGAAGAGAGAAAAAATATACAAACTTTGTGCTCATTAAACGTCCTTTGAACTTCTCGGGGCCTAAACAAGCAGACAAAGAGTAACAACAACAAAAAGAACAACTAAAAAACAAATTGGCAATCCAACACAAATATATCAACGTACATATGTACTCGTATGTATGTATGGATACATACGACTTACCAGATAGAAGTTTTGTAAAAGCTTCGAAAAACCAGGACGACCATTAGGAACAATAAACCACCACCAACGGTGTTAGCCAACCGTGTTGCAAACGCAGGCTGCAAACATCGTATGTAAATGGTGCTACAGCAGCAGCAGCAACAACAACAACGTCGTACGTGCTTCCATTCGTGGAGCCAAAACAGTAATTTTAACTTATTTTCCGTTTGCAAGATGCGATACCTTCACAGATAGGTTTATATATCTAGGTTGGCCTCCCCTTTTTATTAATACCAACCAAATTGCACAGACACACACACGCATACACACATACATTCATACACGCACGCGCTGCACCTCTGAAGCTCTGCGAAGGATTCCTCCAGGGTGTCAGTCAAGTCTGTTTGTTCGTCAGTTTTTTCCTCTTACGTTATTTATTAAAATGGATTTAGGCTGAAACCACAGAGTATCAGAAAGAGAGAGAGGGAGAGAGAGAGAGGGAGAGAGAGAGAGAGAGACCCCTTCTAAAGAGAATGTGCACGCTTTATATTATTTATAATTTTATATGAATTTAACCTCATTATATTTTTTTCTTTGAAGTAAAACACTTTTAAATTTAGATTGTACAAATAAAAGGCAAAGATTAATATAAACACAAAAAAGCAATTTGAAAAAAATTACTTGTATTCATAATACAAAAGTAAGCCGAAAAGTAATCCCCTCTCGTTGAATTGGTTTTGAAGATAAAACGGCCAGAGGCGTTATGATGATATCTTTAGTGGTTTTTTTTCGTATGAACGGTAGGAAATAAACTTCATTGAACTCGATCAACAGCTTAGCTTGTCAACTAATTTATAGCATTTATTAAAAATTCCATGAAGTCTTAAACTTCGAAACAATAATGAATACCGAACCTACAAAATAAAACAACACAAAATATCGTTAAAAAATTACTATGTAACCAGGGTTGGCATTCGACAAGAATGTTTGGACTTTGCATGTCATCTACGTCGAAAAATGGTAGAGTACTTTTCTACATGTCGAAAACCTCAACCTTGTCGAAAACTCTTAAACATTCAAGAACTTAAAGAATGACTCATTCAAATATCGTTTTTTTTTTTACTCGCGTGAAGTATAGAATCTATTGAAAATTTAAATTCACGTCTTTTTCATCGAAAAATCTTTGCAGCGTTCGTTTGTTCTTATTGTAATTGATGAAGGTAAATTCTTTAGAGTTTTCGACAATTTTTTATAATCTACTCCAATTTTGTTTGGTAGTCTACCGTAGGTATTCGACATGTCAAAAATGTCGAAAACTTGACAAAGTATTCGACATGACAACCCAGAATGTAATACACTCGATAAAACTGTTTAAGAAACCGTGGAATTAATTAAGAAATTTTATGGTCTCGAAGGCTTATCTTTAGTCATATACTACATGAACAGATATATAAACAGATACCAGGAAAATCATAAAAAACAGTACAACAAAATCGCGATGTTTGAGATAAAATTTAGAGGAACTGCAAATCAGTACACTCGTGTCTCTCTCTAGAAATAACAAAAAAAAGTCCAAAATATGATAAAAATTACTCAAAACAATCAAAATTACAAAAAAAAAAAAAAATTATTAAACAAATAACAACAAATTATCAGCAAAAGCCAAAAATGAATTTTTAACTTTAATTATGAGGGAAAAAATAATTAATTCAAATCATTCTGATAAAAATTATTATCTGGTGGATTGTCTGAAGTTATAAAAATGTTACAACACGAAAAATACCAACAAACTCAGTACAACTTTATCCAAAGATAATGCAATTCACAAAAATAATAATGAATCCGTTAAGGTTAAGACGATGTGAAGAGAAAAGAAGAAGAAGAAGAAGAAGAGGAAGGAGAGATAGAAACTGTGAGCCTGTCTGTCTGCATCATCAACCAAGTGGCGCATAGCAACAGCAAAAAATGTTTTGCATCATTGAGGCAAACTATAATGGACACGAAGAAAGAGAATAAGAGGAGACACACACACATATACACGCACACTGCCAGGAGTGCAAGGAAAAATTGGCATAGAAGTATTGGCTTTGAAATAAATAATTAGTTTCTTTATAAAAACTAACGATTTTATCAAAATATGTATACATGTATAAACAAAAATAAATCAATAAAAAATAGGAACAAAAGAAGTAAAAACAAAATAAAATAATAAAATAATATATCGTAAGATGAATAATAATAAATATATAAAAAATATTAAAATGAAATATTAAAAAGAAAATTGCCACAAAAATACAAACAATATAATAACAGTAAAACTGAAATAACATAAATTTAATATCAAAAATCAAATATAAAAAAATATAAATTAATACTAAAAATAGAATAACAATAACGAATAAAAAGCATATTAAATAATATTAAAACAACGAATATCAAAAGTAAAGCGATATTAAAAAGAAAAAAGATATTAAAATAAAAAATAATAAAATATGTGTATATTAAAAAAAGTAGGTAATAATATACATATGTACATATGTATATTAAAAAATTACTCGTAGACTGAGATTAAAAATGCATTATTAAAGAAATAATAAAATATTACTACGAAATATATAAACTACGTAAACTAATTTGAAAAATAAAATATAAAAATTAAAATTCTTGAAAAATGAAAGAACATTTTACTGTCAAAATAAAAAAAAATAATAATAATATTTTTCTTTAAAATATAAAGAGGCCCTCTGGACAAATGAGCATAAAAAAATGCAGTGCTATAATGTTCCAAACAACAACAACAACACAATATGAAAAATGCTCCAAAACAACTAATGGGTAGAGCTAGGTCAAGCTGCTTGACAAATAAAACACAACCAAGGCTTTGTCCTTGTCGTATTCGATAAACAATGCACACCTTATGGGTAGAAAAAATTATCGAAAAAACCACAAAGCCGAAGCCAGAATAGAAGCTTTTCTCTTTCCATTCTGACGTTTTCGAATTTTACTCTTTCTTTTTTTTTAAAATGTTGCCATAGTGAAATAAATTAGTTATTATTGTTATACGAAAAACCAGGGCTGAAGTTGTAGTGTCGTGCGCTTTTAACATACAAAGTAGCGAAAATACTTAAAAATGTCGGTTTTTTCACGCATAGTAGTAGTACAAAAGGAGTAAAAAATTGATAGAAATTTACACCTGATTTTTTGCGCCAAAACAAATTGAAACTAAAGGCAGAACCAAGCAATGCATAGGAATAGAAAAGTGGTGAAGAGCGAAACTACGAATACACAGGTTTTAATGTACGCACCCACACAGTGCACATTCATGGTTTCGTCAAGTTCGTACTCTCTTTCCATGCATAGCTTGCATAAAAATGTGAGCTCTGGATCGCACTTTCCGTAACAAACAACGGAAAAAGAGTTGCCAATCACACGCTGATTTGCAACTTGAATTTTTGCAACGTAAAATCTTATTATTTTTAGTTAGTGTTTTCCTATTGAAAAGTCCCAGAAAAGTACTACAAATTGTTAAAAATAATACTACATGACGCCCTTTAAAGTTTTTAATTAATTTAATGCAATGTTTAATGATTTTTTCAGTTTCTAAAAAGCGTACACAGCGTACACAATTCGTGCACACAATTCGTGTACGCAACTTTATTTGTGAGTATTGGCAACCCTTAAAAGTAAAAGAATTTTTTTGCCATAATGCTACAAACAGCTGTTTTGATTGATTTCTATTCTATGCATTGCTTGGTCGTCGTACTGATGCATGAAATGAATAGCTTACATTTCGTTTAATTCTCTCTCGAAACTTAACATGAATATGCATTGCTTGGTTCAGCCTTAAGAAAAAATGTCCAGCTGAATTCACAGCTCAGATGTTAGTAGCTGTTAAAAACATTGTCAAAGCCAAAGCCTTTGTTGTGTAATCATTCTCTCAGCGATATTGTTTTTCGACAACGAAAAATCCTTGGTTGTGTTTTATCTCTAATGTTGTCAGCGAATTGATCAATAAAACGTTGCATTTGAATAACTGCAATAGTCACTGAGTAACTGATGAGAATAACTGACGAGATAGTTGAAGAGAGGCCGAGTTAAATTAGCATGAAAAAATGTGGTGCTATAAAACAATGGCAAGGTCTTTACAACAAAATAAAAAATAAAAAATAAAAAAATTAAAGATAGCAATCTAACAAGAGTTAGATAGAAAAAATATAAAGAGAAAAAGCAACAACAACTAAATTGTTAATGGAAATCAGCAAAGCAAGAAAGGTTATTGGAAGGAAGCACTGAAAATTACTTTGCATAACAATTTCGGAAATAAACAAAAACGAAAACAAAGAAAGTGGTGGAAGAGATAAAGGAAGAAAAGGAAAGTGAAGATGGCAGCGGTTCTCAATAACATACAACCTTTCTCTGTCTGACTGTCTGTCTGTGTCCTCAAAGTGTGCATCATATTGAAAAACCTTGATGTGAAAAGAATTTTTATTATGTATTTTTATTCGCAGTATGTGTGCGTCCATGTTATAGCTTTTATTTAAATCCATAACGTCATGTCACAAAAACAACTACAACAACAACGGAAGAAAACAATATGCGGCAATGGCAACAATATCCTCCCAACGACCAAAAAACAGCACCATCAGCAACAACAACAAATGCAACAAATACAATAGTACTTCAAGAAAAAATTTTGAAAAAAAATAAATGGCGACCTTGTCCATATGGATTATGTGAGAGGAGGATGAAAAATTGTTGAGGGAAAGAAAGAAAGGGATTCAGCAAAAGTACAAACAGACAAGAAAAAGAGGGCATGGTGAAAAGAAGAACCATTGGGCATTAAAAAAACAACAAATCAGCAAACAATAGAAATATAATGTTGCCGCTCTTTAACAACAAAAACTGACAGTAAAAAAACTGCAGTAGCAGGAGCCATAGCGCATCAACGGAAGCGCAGCAGCAGCAGCAGCGCAACATCACCCAGCATGCATTCTGTGTTTTTTGTTATCTTTAATAATCGGCCCCTTTGCCTATTCAGTATTGTAGAAGTATTAGCAACAACTAACAAATAAAAAACAAAACACGACAACAGAAACCAATACCGAAGACAAATGAAAAAAACATTAGAGGCGTAGAAGGCGACGGAAATATTAAGAGAAAAAAAAGAAAAGAGTATACTATATTTAGAAACTTAAAGGCTTTGAAAACAACAACAACTACGCCTACATTAACCCATAACTTCATCCCGTTTCGTCCCTTTCGTTTCGCCGACAAAAAACATAACTCGCGCTAAGCCAAATGAAAGGAAGAAAAAAAGAAAGAAGTGATTAGCATTCGATGATACAAACGAGAAGTGCGGAGTTTTTACTCCCCCTCCGTCCCTCCGACCACAAGTCTTTCGTTCAGTACCACAAACACAATCATCATCCATCCAACACTTACCACCCATACGCTAGAAAAAATTATTAAAACTCAAGAGAAAAAGAGAAAGCTATAGATACGTATCTACAAGACCAACAATAACAAGAAAAATCAACAAGCAACACTGAGAGAAAAATGTATGAGGAGAAAAATGGTGGAATGCAGGGAAAAATTTCAGGGCTGCATAAGTTTGTAAAAAAATACATACTGATTTTTTAAGAACTTCCACTTTTTTTTATTGTGGTAAAAAGAAACACATTCCATATGAGTAATAAAAATTAATGTTTATATTACTTTATATGCTAAAAACAATTAACAATGGTTAATTTATGAATTCTTTTTAGAACTTTTAGAGGAGTTTTACATTACACACAACATACAAATCATAATTCAAGCATATTTTTTAATATATAATATATCAAAACATAATCTAGAATAAATAGCACTCTCTATCTCTACAAAAAACCCATGTTGTTTTCTCTGAGTGTATATAATCTAATATAAATTAATTCTATTATTTAGTTATTAAAATAATAACTTCTTGAGCTGTTTAGATTAATATGAATAAAGTTATTTCTCCTTTTATTTTGATATTTTAAAAAAAAATTAATTTTTCTTCGGTTTTAAGGTCAGAAGTATTTAAATTGTTATATTATATATACGTAAAATCAGTTTGAATTGAAGTTCAAAGCGTTTCCAATAATATTAAATTAAATCATTTAAGAATTGATGATCTTAAATTATTTAATTTGAAATTATTATTATTATGAAAGCCAACAATTTGTAAAACTAATAAATCTGATATAAAATTTTCATATTAATAATAAAAACCATTCATTTCTCTATAATTACTAAAATTATATTATTTATATTAAAATTATATTATTAAATATAATTAAAAAAATTATAAAAAAATTATAAAAAAAAAATTAAAAATATTATATTATTACTAAAATTATATTATTAATTATAATTATACCAAAAACAATAAATTTGAGGATAAACGTTGAACGAGAATGTCGGAGGAGGGTGTAAAAGCATGGGGGAAAATAGTTATTATAATAGTTAATATTTATATTATAATAGTTAAATTATCTCAATAACTGAAACCTTTTCCGTTCAGTGTACCATTAATTCATTCTCTCCCTCTCTCTCTTTTACCCTATCTCTTCTTCTCTTCCTCTTTCACATTCGAAACGGCTCCAGTGGAAACACGATGTTTTTAATAATTTTTAAGAGACATTTTTCAATTTGAAACAACAAAGGCTCTCCTGCACGATTTTTCTCATTACAAAAAAAGAGAAAGAGAGAGAGAGAGAGAAAGTGAGAAAATCGTTATTTTACGACTGATACTCCGCTAATAAGTAAGGAACATTTATGAAAATGAATGAAGTAATCGATAAATTTTGTGCATTACTTTGGAAATTTGAAATTTTGACCATACGAATATACTCGTTGTTGTTGAAAATTCTCTTACACTTTCTTTCATGTCAAAAACTCTCGCTAACGCCAAAAACTAAAACTAAAAATAAACAATTATATTTTATGTATAGTTTTTTTTTCGGTTTTCAGTTTTTTTAGTAAAGCGAAATAAAATCCATATATCTCGAAAGCATTACATAAAAGAAATGCCAAATAAAACAACAACAACATCCATGGATAAGAATCACTAAGAATAATTATCGCAATATTTTACAATTTGAAATTTTGCTTTTTTTTGTTGTTGTTTTATGCTTTCATTGAAAAACTGTTTTACGCTGAGAAAAAAAGCCGGCTAAAACCAAATGTTTGTTTCAATTTCAATTTTAGCTTTACAACGTAACCGACACTTAATTCTTAATCAATTGATCTTTTATTAGTCTTTTTGTTTGATGATCGCATTTTTGTTGCTATTTTATTTTACACTTTTATTTTAATTTCAATCTCATTTTATTTTTTCTCTATCTCCTGACAACAAGCATTGACCCTTCTCTCCTGCCGCAGCAGAGCAATAAAAAGGAAGGATGGCTCGCCGCGAAGGATGGCTCGAAGTGTCTACGAATCATAAAGTATTTATGATGATAGTGATCACTATTTTTAATTGATTTGTTTTTCTCTTAAGTTTGAAGTTTTACAATATGGATCTACCATCGAAGAACGCGTTAACTTTGTTAAAGCATTCTACACGAATGGCGATGCTCCTGTGGCCGCATTTTAAGCTTTACGACAAAATAATGGTCGTCGTAATCGTCCTACTGAGCGTACAATTTCAAACGTAATGAAGAAATTCAAAGAAACTGGATCGGTTACAGACACTCTAAGGCCTGCGCATCACCGCTTCGCACGCTCGATCGAAAACATTGGCGCTGAGCCGTAGTATTGAGGACGACCCAAATTTATCGATTCCACGGCGCGTTCGGCATTTGGGCATTGATAAAGGACTTCTTTTTGCCTGCACTTAAAAGTATGGATCTGAACGATATGTGGTTCAATTAGGATGGCGCCACAAGCCACACAACTCTGTCGGTTTTGGCTTTATTGCGAAGGATGAAATTTCCAGGACGCTTTATTTCGCTGGACGCTTTATATATTACTTATCTGCAAATTCTAACTCTTCTCACGCCTAACTTTTTAGGAAATTTGTTAGGGATACAATTTAAGCTATTCGAAGAATTGAAGCTATTCGAGGATTGAAGCTATTCGAGGATTGAAGCTATTCGATCCAATTTAAGCTATACTGAAGAAACGTAACCTTATTTACGCTAAAACTAAACAGAAAGTTTGCTTGAAGAACTATTCTTTTCTCGAAATAACATGAGGAGGAGACTGGAGGCTTCCAGAAAAAGTGTACATGTACATCCATATCCGAATCTAGCTAAAATAGATACCGTTTTATTCCGCTGTACATTATAAAACTTTATAATCAATTCATTAATAAAGAACTGAACTTTAAAATGGCGTCTACTGTTCCACAGACGACGGATGATGACGAACTTAAATACACAGTCTTCACACAATGCGTCACACACCGCTAAAAACGGTCACCACGAGGAGCGAGTGCGCGTATCTTCATTTTAGCAAATATTTTTACATGCTGCCGACCATCTACCAACAACTACCATAAAAAAGAATATCTTCGAAATAAAGGTACAAATTAGATATAAAAAAAAAGAGTATTACGCACTCCACCTGAAAAGAAACACATAAGAGAGAGATATATGGAGAGGGAGAGTGGGAGCAAATAGCATTAAAGAGAAATTTAATAAAGAGAAAAACTTTACTACTGAAAATAAAGAGAAAATCGGCTTAGGAAATTCATATTTACTCACAGCAAAAGTTCTAGGAAACTTTTTAAGTACAAAGCTTTGAATAGCAGCGCACCGACAATAGATTTGCTAATATGTAGACTTGAAATAGTTAAAGAAACTTGCTATAATAAGCACAAACGCCAACAACAACAATGAGCGTAAGGTATAAACTTATCTCTCTCGCGCTTGCTCTCTCGTTCGTTCGTTCTTGGGCTGCTGAATCTACACCCATGTTGTGGGTACATGCGCAGAATAGTAAAAATATAGAAAAAAGCAGTCTCATATGCCGACCAACAATAACAACAATAACAACAATAACAAATACGACTCTGTCGCAGTAAACAAGAGAAAAGCTAAACACACACAAACACACACGTTGGATACCAATAAAACGATTGAAAATACTCGTACAAACCGGGAGCGAGTGAATGAACGAACAAACGAGTAACTTGAGTACTGAGAATGACTGCAGAGAAGTCGCCAATTTTAAAAGAAGTGTGCTTGCTGCTTGCTGATGTTGGTTGTTGGTTGGGAATGAGGACAGTGAGGATAACCACAACGAGTCCATCGCAAACAACACACACACGCCCATTCATTCAGCCACATTGTGGAGCAAACGACACGAAGATGAAGGCCAGTATTAAGCAAGAAAATGAAAACTAGAAGCAAGGATGAATGATACTCGTGTTCATACATAAATTGCAGCAGAATTATAACTGCAGAAACATGGTTGCCATCAGGTTGGCTCGTCGATTGGTTGCTGAATTGTTTTCAACACAAAGATTTAAAGTGATAATGGTATTCAGATACGACTAGTGAATAGAAGCATAATAAACAATGATGACCTTGAACTGACTGACTGATTTCCAAGGTTTTTTTAAATCGTATTCATAAGTTTTATGGGTCTGATTAATCAACTTCGAATCTCATTCGTAAGAAATGCATTATGTTGAAAATTATTAAAATAATTTAGGCGGTTATTCAAGGTACACACACGACTCGACTATCGTCGATTCTGCATTGTTCGTTTTCAGGTTTTTGCTGGTAAACAACAGCAATGGAAAATAACAAAGCAAAAATTAGAAGAATCAATGCGTTTTTGACTCGCGGGTGTATCCCGAATAATGGTGTTACATAAAAACGGCTGATATATTTTGCAAATTAGAATTACACTCAGAAAAATTATTCGGAGAACGAAAAAAAAAAGATACTGAAGATCGGCGATGTATTTTTAAGTTTGTCTTCAAACCAAACTTGACCAGAGATGACGAAAATTGGTTGCATCATTATCCAACCCTTTCGAAAAACTTAACGAAGATACAAGAAATATACGAAAGAGACTAAAGGAACCTTTTTTTAATACAAAAACATACTGTTTTTACTTTTATAGGTTTTTAATTTAGTTATCAGGTAATGTCTATCACAATTATGAGTAAAAGACTATATCTGCCCATTGACCACCGCGTTTCACGTTTAATGGTGGCGTTTTCACAAGCGGTGTTGCTCGGTTTAGCGCAAAACTGTTTTCGCAGCGACAACCATTATAAAACCAATAAATCTCCATTAAAATTGTTTTTGTAATTGTTGTTCAGCGCAAAACCAAAAAGATTTAGCCGTTTTTTTTAGAAAGGTTTAGAAATATTTAGAAAGGTTTTAGCCGTTTTCAAATCTGTTCGAAGTTCGAAAACTAGACGCCATAACCTTGTCTTTTCTTTATGGTAGAAAGATATAAATATTGTACACAAAAATATTCTATCAAAATTAAAAAACAAAATAAAACATTGCTTTTGCCTACAACAACATCATCACCATCAACACCATCAATTTACAGACATCAATTCGAAAAATCAAAGTTTTCGATTCTTCAATTCTTGAGAACGACGTGGTCTTAAAGTTGATAAGTTCTTAGCAACAATTTCACGAACAGCGGTGAAAAGATTAAAATTTTTAATAAAAATTTCGAATTGTCGCCTTCCTAATTTCCATGTTTTTAACCATGTTAACCATGTAACAAATTTTCTTAATTTCCATGTCATCAACATTCAAGATATCATATTGACTGTAAAAAAATACTCATAAACACATACAACATATACAACATCTTATGAAACACGCCTTGTTGTACAATGCAACAAAAACAACAAAGTTGTGTATTAACATACATATATGCGCTTCTTTAGTGTGCAAAGCTTTTAGAATTTTTTTAAAAAACAGCGAACGCCTTCCTTGTTTTCAATTAATGCATTATTACACACTCTCGACGTATTGCAATGAATGTACATACATATTTCAAAACCACGTGGTCGGATTATCTATTACTCAAGAATCATCTAAATCTACTTAAGGGAAAATAGAGATTAATCCATTGTCAGAAGTAAAGCTTAAATTCATTCTAAAGCTATAAATTCAACAATATATCGACAATATTGCAAATACCGAAAGTTTATTAGTAACGAAATGAAAAAAGGAATTTTTTCTCTTTCCTACTGTTGGCAACCCTAAGCTCTGCGGCAAAAATAAAACGCTGAATAGAGAGACAACGAAAGAGAGAGAGTGAGAGAGAGAGAGAGAGAGTGGTAAAATATATACATTAGAACACAGGCGTATTTCGACGAATGTATGGATGATCGGACGGACGGATAGACAGACTACTTGGGGCCGATACAAAAAGCACAAATCGACAATTTACACTCATACACACACACATACGAACTATTTGCAATCCAGATACGTACATTGATGCCGTGAGAGCGATATCCATACATATACGAAATTTTAAAAGGCGAGGGAACATCGTAGTCTTCTATTCTAATTCTTTGAAACAATTTTCTTTTCAATTTTTAAAGAAAAACGAGGGAACAGTTAAAAAATATATAATAATTGTTAAAAAATTAGCGAGAATTTTTTTTGAAATGACCGTTCGGAAAATTGTCCGCTGAAGTATGGACAAAGGGGGCGCCGCAGAAGGTTGATAATGGAGTCGGTTACAAGACAACCGGCGATTATCAAATGATGTCTTTTAATAAACCAGAGTCGGAATCCAATTCGAATTCGAATTCGCCCCCTCTCTCTCTCTTTTTTACTCCATTGCATCTATCATCAGTCTTAATCTACACTACACTGTAAGAAACGCGCTCTTCTTTTACAATCCTTTTAGTCACAATTTATGCTATTTTCACGTAATTGAAAGATGGGTAAATTATTGCCAGGCCGCCGCCTTGCTAGGCCGTTCGTCGTCAACCAACCAGCCAGCCAACAGCTACGAAAACAACAACAACACCAGAAAAAGCATTAGCAGGAAAACGACGCATCCACGTACGACGATGACCGAACGTATTGTAGAAACTTGAGCAAGAGAGAAAATGGCAACGTTAGCGACAACAGCAAGAGCAAGAGCAGCAGCAGCAGCAGCAGTGGCAACGGCGGGCGATAGCAATTTTTCACTGTTCACATTTTTTGCGTAGTAACTTTATCGATTTTAATTTTTCATCACTGAAACTGCGGCCAATTTAAACACATTCATTCGTAACAGAATTCAACTTAAGTAGTTTTACATTAATTTTTTTTTTTCTTCTTTTTTTTGTGGCGAAAATTAACAAATAATTCACACAAAGTTCTCTTCATCTTTCAGATGGATTTTATACACATACATCTGTATATATCTAAATTTATATATATATTTATACATATATACATATACATACATGTAATATATAGATAGACATGTATATATATATATATATATATCGTATATTACGTATATATACGATATATATACGGTATATATTTATGTTTCTAAATATATATTCACGAAATGAAATGAAGAACTTATTTCTGTGTGTATTTGTCGAAAATATATATCTCTTGGTGCGTTAATAACTAGATAGAACTAAAAAAATGTATTTATATACTTATTTTTACTTACTTTTGACTCAATTGAAATGACGACGACGACTACAACGACGACGACGAAGACGAACGACTAAAAGGCAACGAACACCTCGAATGACGATGGAGACGATTGTATGTGTCCGATTGGAAAAACGACATCAACGGCAACGACGACGATGAAAGCAACGATGGCGCAAGTGTAGAGAAAAAATTTTAATTCGGGTGGAGGCAGACACAGAAAAAGAGGCATCAAAAGAGAAATACACTTAAAAAGAGAAGTTACAAAGAGCACTAGGTGAAGAGAAGAACGAAGAGAGTGAGAGAGAAAGAGAGAAGCTCAACGGATCCCATTTTCGCTAAGAGAGAGAAAAGTGAAAAAGACGTCAAGAGAAGTCTCTGTCATCGAACGAAATCTATACAATGAAAAATCATTATTAAAAAAAACTGGATTAAACTGCGTTCTGTCTGCAATACAGCAAACCCAGAATGCAGCGTCTGAGCGTCTCAGCTTCCCATCGTCAATGCTCTCTAATGGCTTCGGCCCATAAAGTCCGTCAGACTTCGACTTCAACGTCAACGTTATGGCTATGGCCCAATGAAAATAACGACTCCATTCAATTCACCGAACTGAAATGTATAAAAATTGCTGACGGGCTGGGGGGCGGGATTGCAAAAGGGCTGACGCAATCAAAAAGTTAAAAGTTCAGCAACTTTCGACTTTGACTTTAACGGATGCTTTGCTTATAGGCCGATGCTCGTAAGAAAGCATACATTGAACTCGATTTGACAGTTCAGAACTTCAAAGTCGACGTCTAACGGACTTTACGAGCTAAAGCCATCGCAGCGTCGGCCTCAAATGAAAACTCTTCGACGCTTGTCAAAACTTATTTAAATATTTTTTTTCTATTTTGGCCGTTCTGTATCTGCCATCCACCACCAACCTCCTCTCCTATCATCTAACAAAAATTGGCTAATATGTTCGTTTTTATGTTTGCATATGTCAATAACATATGTTTCTTGTTTACATTTCTTATAATAATTTGGCACCGCTTCGTGAAATTACAAAGTTTTTCGTTGAAAGATAGACAACACTTGTTCGAAAACTAACAATACTTTTTCGGAAATAAAGAGCGTCTTTTCGAAACCAACGAGAGGAAGTTCAGTCAGAGAGAAAATTTAATAGGAACAATCGCAGCGTCAAAAGTTCCCTGCGTCTGAGCTTCCAGCGGCTGCCATAAGGTTATATAGGATAGAGCGAGAGAGGTTATACAGGCGCTGGATACAGACGCATTCTGGGGCTACTGGGACATTCAGACGCTGCATTCTGGGCCTGCTAATCGTTTGCTGTTGCGAATCAAAAAACAACATCGGTCTGACTAGAGCTTTGATTAATATTGAGTAATATTTTTGCTATCTTCAGATTTACTTCAGATTTACTTCTATAATTCATAATAATTTTTTTACATTGGCATTGTTTATGGACGGCAAGCACCGTATCTGCTTTGAATTCCAATTCATTCATTCATTCATTCATCAATTCATTCATGGATCACTTGAAAGATCAATGAATTTCTATACATAATATTATCTATCTGTTAGCTTTTCACGGCTAAACCGCTGCACCGATTCACTCTAATTCCGAGGCGCCCAAATTTACCGTCTCAGAAAAAATAAATTCTGGTGAAATGAGCGTTATTTGCACAATGATACATTATAAAAGGTTTTTGATTAAAAAAACGATGCTTTTACTTACTTACCCTTTTTGAAAGCTAGCATCAATTCATAATGTTTTACAGCTTTTGAGAATTAAAGAATTAAGAGAAATTAGAAATTAAGAAACATACTCGTCGTCACAAAAATGCAGTTAGCTAATTCTATACAATATTACGTACATATGTACGTATACACAAATATGAAAATATAATCCACCAGGAAGAAAGTTTGCCTTGAAAGGGTTTTACTATAATCTAATTTATAAAAAAAATACGTTTGAGCGTAGAAAAATACATACTTCACATACTTCATTGATTATTTTATACGAAATTTGAAATAATATGTACATAAAACTAAGTTGACATTTTAGATTAGTTCATATATTAAAACTTATAGAAATTCTATAAAAATACATATTATATATACAAATAGACCTATGTATATTAAATATTTTATAAAAAAAACATGACCACTCATTTACGAATCTTCAGTTTATATCAAGGAACCAGGCCTGTATTATATTGTCCTTATTTTATATCAAAGGAAAATGTTGTCTCGTATATGTATGTATATACTCTCGTATTAAATGCCATAAAGGGCGACTAATTGCATAGTCATCGACGTATCCGTTGTTGTATTAAAAGTGCGCACAATTTTTCTTTCTAATTTAGCATTTGATTTATAACAAAAAAAGATATTATTATTGTGGCAGTTAACAATTTAACTTAATTAGTTAATTTACTTGCTATTTTAGAGGAAGCAACTTATATTTCAGCAATTTTCGTCAAAGTATTAAGGCAAATTTAAAAGCCGAAAACTACAACAAACACATTTGGAAAGAATAGGCGTGATGTGAGCATTTTAGGAACGATATTTTCAGCATGTGACTTAAAACGTACTACTTGGCAGATTGAAAAAATTAACAAAATTTACAAAATCAATCCTTCGATTTAAACAAATTCATACGAGAAGAAGTATCGAGCTCAATGTAGTTAAGGTTTATGCCTGGGCTACTAAAAAATCGCCCCGCTTGAAGCGTTCAAATTGGAATGTTACTTCTCAATTTTGTAAACATTTCATATAGAAAAAAAATTACAATCCGTGTGCTATTATCATTTAATTTTTCACTCTAAACGTCCAGTGCGTAGTAATCCATTTCAAAACCTTCCATTAATTTATACTACTTGTTTAGATACCCTGTAAAATGTCAAAAATGTCTCCCGGTATTACGTCATCACAGCGACCGCGTCGACGACACAAGCGAAAATGCCGCAGTTACAACGCTGCCGCCGTCGTTGACGCAATCAATTGACGGCGATTAACGAAATTCCAGAAAAAGAGACCAAAAAACAGCATTCCATTAAAAATGCATTCATACATTATACGCCCGTTTATATACACAAACATATATAAAAATTATAATATGCAGAATTATTGAATTCTACAGAACCTTTTTTCTTAAAAAATGCGAGTCCTAGCAATTTCCCACGCAACGCGTCTTCCTTTGCAAG
Organism: Conops quadrifasciatus; assembly: GCA_949752815.1. Classification (NCBI taxonomy): domain Eukaryota; kingdom Metazoa; phylum Arthropoda; class Insecta; order Diptera; family Conopidae; genus Conops; species Conops quadrifasciatus. The sequence continues at coordinate 12,293,644 of OX457077.1, read as the reverse complement.
TATCATTCTCATTGCTTGTACCATTTAGCACACTTTCAAAATTATTTTGTGCGGCTGACACCTGCGCCGCCATCCTTTATAGCATTTAAGTACGTATAGAGTACATACTATCAAATTCTACATTTAGTTTAACCAAATTTAGCCCAATTTTATTGTTTCTCATTTTTATTATTGGTCTATTCGCTTCGCAATATTGTCATCGGCGAAACTTACCGATTAATGTAATTCTCAAAGAGTTGCTGCAAGCGTTTTAGAGCAAAATTTGCCTGCAAAAATACCAAGATTCGGAATTTTCACTAATTTTAAGCTTCACACGACTTTCTGAGCACACCTTCCAACTAAAGACAGAACTGCGAATAAGAAACTGAACGAAACAAGTTACAAAAAATAACTAGCAATTGCAAAAGGAATACCGTTTTCACACCAACCTTAATTGCGTTCAGTAACATAATAAAATATTCTTAAACTATGGACCTTTGCGAATTGACACTAAAATTTAGTATTTTCCTGAATCATTAGAAATGTAGATTAAAAAGGCTGCGTCGGCATTGCAGTACACACTAAATATTAACAAATATTTTAATTAAAATTTAGTCTTTTTTCGACCGTACTACTTGGAATTGCTATTTGGATTTAACAAATAATTGGAAATGATTTTTAAAAATATATGGCTGTAAATAATTGGTAATAATAGAATTAATGTCTTTCTCCATATTCCTCGGGAAAATTTTAACCAAAATAAAATGTTTTTTCAAAAATTTCAAGTTATAAAACTTGGCCATTAATTTGATTTAGTATTGGAAAATTATTCGCACAGTTCAGAAAGGTTGTTAAGCAGGTTGACAGCAAATAGTATATCACTAATATATAGTCTCATTTCGCACAGACCCTTATTATTGTACAATGTATAAATTATATTTTCATTTAAATTACTCTTTTACTACAATAGTTTTATGATATTGGACAAATTATTAACTCATGCATATACCTACTTCCGTTAAATGTGAAGGAGAGCGTGAATAAGGCTTTTTAAATTAAGGTTGGTCCATTTCAATTACAGACAATTTCTGTACGCTAATTCATAGGGCGAAGCCACCTTATTATCTTTTTAAGAAAAATGGTATTTTAATTTATTCTTTTATTTGCTGCTACTGAGAGAAAATTTTTTTTTTTCATATTCTATTTTAAAATAAGCAAAAATAAGCGTAATCATAAGACAATAATACAAAACACTTAGAAGATAAATAAGGTCCTATAAATGAAAGGAAATGAAAATTAATGAAAATAAAAGGATCTATTGCAAAGTTAAATATTGAACGTGATAATATGTATGACAACGTGTGGTTTATCATTGAAAAGATACTGCCGCCCATTGGCGTACAGAAATTCTGAGACGATCTCAGAATTCTCTCTCTCATTCTATCAGTCTTTGGATAGATTTCAATTTGACAATTAGATCCATTGCTGTCAATTTGACAGCTTGATCAAACAAACTATTGCAATGGAATAGGGTACAATATAATAGGTACAATCGTCAGAATATATTAAAAATGCATTATGTGTTATTAGGACGGAATTGGCAGCACTTTTCTCGAGTTGTCAAAAAAAATTTTGTTGGTAGTTTTAAATCCGCACGTGTATATTTTATATGTATATTTTAGAATTGTTCCTCCTCAATTATATTAACTAAACAGTAAAATGCCACGTTCGAAGCGGGATAAGAAGAGTTAGTAGTCATTATTTATGTTTTAAACGTTTCTAACTAGTATATTTTTCGCATCAGTTTCCTTAACAAGAACAGATCGCAAAGGGCTGGCTTGGAAGCAACAAATCATTGAAGATGTACGTCGTTGTGTGGAGAAGTATCCACATATCTTTGTCTTTCAAGTAGAAAATATGCGTAACAACTTGCTAAAGGATCTCCGTCATGAATGGAAACAAAATTCTAGGTTCATCTTTGGCAAAAACAGAATTATGCAAATAGGTTTAGGACGCACTAAAGCAGAAGAAGTGCAACCGGCTTTGTATAAGGTAAGAATCGAAAATGTTCATATAAATAATACCTATAAATAAGTCACAGATTACAAAATGATTTCATAGGTTTCCAAGCGTCTAAAAGGTCAGGTTGGCTTACTTTTTACCGAAACACCCAAACAAGAAGTACTCGATTGGGCGAAAGAATATTGGGCAGTTGAGTATGCTCGCAGCGGTTTCGTAGCAACGGAGACTGTAGTACTAAAAGAAGGTCCTCTCGAGGACTTTGTACACTCAATGGAACCTCATTTACGTTCGCTGGGTATGCCTACAAAATTGCAAAAAGGTGTGGTTACCTTATGCAGCGATTTTACTGTATGCGAGGAGGGTAAAGTGCTAACACCAGAGCAGGCTCGCATACTGAAGTTGTTGGCAAAACCTTTAGCTAAATTTAAGCTTACAATGATATGTTCATGGTCAAAAAGTGATGGATTTGACCTACATGTTAAGGATGATATCGAGGACGACAAATCTGATAGTGGTAATGGAGAAGATATTGCTGATTCTGACAAAGGCGAGGCTATGGAGGAGGATGATAGTAGTGGTGAAGAAGAGATCGAGTAGTTTAATAATAAAGAATTTGTTAGTAGTTTAGTTATAAATTAGCTTTATTTTTAAATAAAGATTAAAGTTTTATACGTAACATTTTTGGCTTCTGTTGCTTTGTGATGTCTATATTATCTGCAGCAAAACACTTGAAATTATAATTTATTTCAAAACGAACAGCTGATTGACCACAGTAACTTTTTTGATCCCATACAATCTTAATACTATTAGCTTATATACACATATATATAAACACCTCTTGTTGAATTAATAGTTGTACTCGGATGTGCTGAAATCAACCAATCCACAACGCAAAAAATTGTTCCGGCTCAGAACTACCTCCTGAGCCGATTTAGCCCTATCCGTCCGTCTGTCTGTCTGTGGAAATCACGATTACGGGAGAACGCATAGAGTTATCGCCGTGAAATTTGGCACGAATATCCTTTGTCATTATAGGCTGTTTGGTATTAAAAATAGGGGAAAATCAGACCAGTGTCACACCTACATTTTATAGCGAATATGGATTCATCCGTGCTGAGAAATCAATTTCTCAGCTTGTAGAAGGAATTTTAAACTAAAATCTTATTTCAGAGTCCACCATCTTAGACGAAAATATACTTTCAAAATGGGCGTGGTCCGCCCACTGGTATACCATACCATATACTGAGGTGTCTGTTGAGAAAACCGGTGTTGTAAACGAGTTAATAGATTAGAATTTACTGCCTGTAAATAAAATAAAAGTAGGTGTCATCCGCCCACTTTTTGACATCAATTCGACAGATGCGGGTGTAGGGTATATAAGCTTCGGCCAGGCCAAAGTTAACGCTCTTACTTGTTTTTATATACATATATTTTTATGTGTCCCAGCAAATAACAGTGAAGACTGGGTCCGGTCCAATTGATAACCATCTGAACATATAAAAACCCTTTTTTTATATATAGATAAATTAATATGAAAAAATGTATAAATAAGAGTAAATAATGAGCAAGACTTTTCTCCACATATTCCAATCATTAGGTATCGTGTGAGTTTTCCGAACTGTCCATTTGTCAAGTGGACGATACGCTACCACTGCCACCACTTTTTTTGGTGGGCCTATACGAAATTACATAGCGCTGAGCTACAGGAAGTGGGCCTGCATAACCATTGCTACAGGACCAATCCTCGAAGAGAACCTCGTAATCTTCCGTTGGCGTCTTCGGTAAGCTATGAATTATAGCTTTGTAGAAACAAGTCGTTTGCGGATATAGCGCCATTACTGATGACAAATCAAACATAATTAAGAATTTAAAGAATATGGATACTGAGAGAATATGTATCAGCTTACCAACTGTGTCCTTAGGGAATAGAGCGTAACCGTCTGTCTCGGGATTTGCACGCATCAGTGGCAACGGAATAACCTTACGTTTGCTTAGGACATGACGATCTTTTTGCTCCTCATCAATATCTATGACATCGTATTTATTTTGTCGGTGCAAGAACTGTACTACTTCTGCGAGGATCCAATTTTCTTCATCGTCTACACCTTTCGCCAATGCGGCGACATTGTCGCCGACTTTCGCAATGTAGCTGCTTTCGGCTGGAATGGCTCCTACCAGCTGCGGTGCCTTCTCCCCCGGTTTACTAACGAACAGCGGTAAGGTTTGGGCTGAAATCTGTACCATTTTCATAAGGGCTCCACGACGAATAGCTTCTTTATTGCCGGCATTTCGAGCTTGTATGCGTCGTTCGTTGCGTATATTTCGTATTTCCTGAATTTTCTCAAGCGCAGAACGTATTGAAGCTTCCTCTGCGACTGCGTCCTGCAAACCAACTTTGTACAGCGCTTTTATTTTAGCTGGAGGTAGGCTTGATTGCTGGGCGCGTCCTATACTGTTGATGGTGGTTTCAGATCGTCGTCGATCTTCATCAATCTGATGTATAAAACGTTGCAAGTCCTTGAGACGCTCCTTTTCACCAAGATAAACACTGATATAAAACTTTTACGCGTGCTTATTAGAAGAACTAACCTGAATTTGCTGCGCAGCGCTTTCAGCTGTTAACGGCATCCTAGCGAATTTCTCCTTTTCAATAAAGTCACGGATGCAAATATACTAATTAAAATTTTCCTTCAATCTTAAAATTCTTATCTCTGTCCAAAACCTGGATTTATCCTTGGAATTAAGTTTATACGAAAACTAAAACAATTTAGGGTCCCTTACACTCTTTACAAGCTAGTTGCTCTTTACAATTGAAGTTTCTTGTGTAAGTATATAATAATTTTAATCATATTGATGTTAATTTAATTAAAGGGATTTAATTATTAAGATTAAATATTTTAGGTTTGTTATTGAGGCTTGAGAGACTTTTTTTAAAGGTAAGGCAATACAAATACAATACAAACTCAACCTCTCTGCCAGCACTTCGTCGACAGCAGATTTTTGACCAGTTGCACCAACCAAAGTCGTCAATGTCTTTTTTATGTGTTTATAACTTAATTTAATGATTTAGTGACCGACTCAATTTTATCAAATTTAAGTAATTTTTTCAAAAACTTTAAAAAGATTAACATAGACGAATTTATAATTAAAGAAGTTTGTCTGGAGAAATCCTAAGTGGCCACGGTTGTGGTTCACTAGGTGTACTCACAATTTTCGTCTTAAAGTTGAAACATTCTAACTGCAAAAGATTTGCATAACACAAGCAGATTACAAAAAAGGTATACAGAAATAAGGTATGTAAACCGATTCTGACAGCAGCCGCTATTTTCATTTTAGGCGTCACCAAGCGAGAGAAAGCTGTCATTTCAGATATGTCGTAAAGTAGAGGTCTTATGCTGTAAACACAATCACAGCAGCGAGAAGCAACTTCAAGTTAGAGCTGCAAGAAATAGCGTATCGTTAAACCAAATGGCAGAACAGCATCTTCTGGCAGCAAAAAACTGCATATGAGAAAATCAAATGTAAAAATTTCGTTTGTTTACAAACAGCTGTGTAAAACAACAAAAATGCGTTTTGCTGCTGTCAAAATTCGAATTAGCTCGACAGCAAATTGAAGATTCAGCAGCAAGTAAGGGCAGCAAAATGGAAATCAAACTTTTTTCTCGATCTCCATAAGAGCCCATGTAATTTTGACAGTTGAGAAATGAAGTTGCTACTCGCTGCTGTGATTGTGTTTAATGCTTTAATTAATACAATTTTTTTATTGTTTCTTTCACTTAATTTCTGTAAATATATATTTCAGCTCGATGTTGCAAAGAAATATAAAATCACCCGGCAGGTCGCATAATTCATGGCGGGCCGCTCGCGTGTTGGCCAAGTCTGGTATTCAATACATTTGGAGAACCGCTGAAATTAGTTTCATAAAAATTACTATAACCCCGCCAAACAAAGCAAAATTTTGAAGAAATTTTAAGCGTTTTACCTAAACCTCCCTAAATTTCTTCCGCTTTGTACTACTTTGTTCTGGCAATTACCATTTCGACCGCCTCTAGGTTTGGAACAGAGATACCATTGGTGTCAGTGGATCTTGTAGGAAGAGTGAATTGAGTAAACTAAAAGAGCCTAAGTCAATCAATAACAAATAGCTTTTACCTTGGAGAAGACAATTCAAGAAGCATGACTGAACCTCACCTGATAGCAACCAATGAAATTACTGGATACTGGACATTCTTAATGAGCGTAGGTGTTCCAGCTACTTATATATGTTTCTTGCTTTTAACAACAGAATATATTTTATTTTTCTTATGCAGATTGATTGGAGGGATCCCTGGTTGATTGGATTAATAATATTGCACATTCTGACAACGGCAACTACGCTGTTGACCCGGAATTATACAAATTTCCAGATATTCTTATTTCTTGTTTTATGTAAATAGATACCATGCTAACTAAACGCTTATAACTCGATGAAAAGTTTAACAATTCTATAAATATTTTTTAGTGACTGGTGCATACTGTTCGGAGAGCATTAACGAGTATGCGGCAATGAACTGGCGTTCTTTTTCCAAACAGCAATATTTTGATAGTAACGGACTTTTCATATCCACTGTATTTTCAATACCAATACTTCTGAATTGCATGTTGCTGATTGTGAGTTATATAATTACATATTTAGATTTTTTAATAACATTTTGCAATTTCTAAAACTTATACGTAGGGTGCCTGGTTGTACAACTCTACGCAAATAATGTCAAAACTTAAGGCTGCTCAATTGCTGGAAAAGGCGAAACGGGAAAAAAGAGAAACATCCATCTCAAATCATATAAAATCAGATTAGAGATCCTATATTCCCATCTGAGTGAAAGATTATTTAATTCAAAAGATATCAATTGAAACGTATTTGCTGGTTTTTATTACTGGAAAAAGTGTTTCGATGTATATTTTTTCGATTATACTTTATGATTTTTTAAAAATCATTGCCGATGTAGCTTATTAAAATTATTGTCATTTATAATTCACTGATAATTATAAACATGCGCACTTTTTTGTTCCCAGTTGCAAATTATATGCTCATTTTTCAAGTAAAGCAATATTAAAAGCTGACTGACTGACTAACTACATACTTGCATTTTGAATGTCTGTCCCACATTTTCGTACAGCACCAAAAAACTTCAATGTCGTGCTGGCGTTTGTCGTTTGTCGAGAAATTTTGTCGTTTTTTGTCCAAATTGCTCGATTCTGCTATTCGAAGTATGCTATAAATTATTGCCGAATATATTTAATTGTACATTACGCAACGAAATAATGATTTATTAGTGTTAGTAAAGATATTAAATAAACTGCTACTTTACTAGATATTCTAACTACTGTTTAACTTGCTACTCTAAATAAAGATACTACTATTGGATATTATTCATACACAAGAAAAAGAATAGATTTTTTTATAGAGAAAAACGAATCACCATCGACGCCTAAAGTTATGCAATTAAATCCACGTGCTAGACACGTGAAATCAACTATTGCGACATTTTTAACGAAAATGGACTATAAGAAAATTACAAATGTATACAACAGTGTTGCAATATAATAGCCTGCACACAGTCATTTCGTCGACGATGAGCGATGAGCGATGATAGTTGTCAAACAAACAAGAAAAGGAGACTTTTATTTTTCTAAAAGAAAAGTAGAACAAGACGTACTATGTGATGTCGACGAATGTCGACGAATGCAACGAAATTTTATTTTTTTCTCGTTTCCCATAAGAGCCAATGTAATTTTGACACTAGCGACGTCATTTGTAGTCAACGAAATTTGACTGTGTTCAGGCTATAAAGCAGTACATATTGAATGTTTGGTTTCTTTGCTATAGACCCGCGGTTCCCAAAGTGTATTCCGCGGAGCCCTGTGGTTCCACAAAAAAAATGTAAGGGTTTCGCGTGACAAATTTTATTTCATTAAAAAATCAAAAGAGGCTATTCGAGTAGTTGTTTAAAAAATATTTAGGGTTCCGCGATCATTGGCATAAAATTTTGGGGTTCCACGACTAAAATAGTTTAGAAACCACTGCTATAGACCCACACGACAACATAGTATTTGTTATTATGCGATATATAGCTTTTATTATAGTTTGTAATATATGTATATTACAAAGATGATAATTTAACATTCTCATTTATGAAAATATCGGAACAAATTATATCCACCACTTCCACTGATTTAAAGGTTAGTAGTGTGTACTTAATAGTACTTTCTTAAACATCCATTTAAACTAATGTCAAGTGCAACTCTGGCATCATCAAGTAAATTTTGTTTTTGTTAATGCGACGCCGCATTTTTCTTGCACGATTCATCATTACGTTTTGAGTGCTTCTGACATTCGTTTCTTCGCCTCGACGCAGCCATCCAAAGTGTTGATAATATTTTTCATAGTTTTCTCAGCATATCATGAAAATAGTTTGATAAAGTGAATAATAGAATCCTAAAAAACTAAATGCTAAAGTTAATACAAACAAAAGGAAATTATATAAAAGTTATGCTGTGACGAAGTACAGAGTACAACTGCATTTTTTCTCTTCGAGATCGTGTAGTCAGCCAGCAACAAAATGCTTGAATCTACATTAACCAAATCGTTGACAACGCTGAATCCCAATAAACTTGGTTTACTTTAAATGAAAAGAAATTTATCAGACAGTTGCTTTAGTATTTGCTTAAACTAACTGGAATTTATTAATTGCATACCAGAAAGAAGAAATCCCAGTGGCGTATTTTTTCAACTTTTACTCAACTGGACGCCGACATTTAATGCAGTATCCAAGAAAATGTGCACAACTACAGAAGTCACTCAACAAGATTTGCATGATTTGTTGAATATTTTCGAAAAAAAGGCTTTCTTAGCTGGTCCTTGGGAGGAAGAATCATTGGTAAGTGATGGTGAAATGCTTGAAGAGGGGAAAGATATTTTATGAGCCTCTGGTTGTCGGGTTGTCACACCCGCCACACATGCTTTGGTTACAAAGCACGTTTTTCATACGCATTCAATTTCCCCTTCAATTTTATTCTTCGTACACGTTCTCGATCACTGCGCAGTATCGCGATTGTCTTCCTTCCCCTTTACATTATTTTGTACAATATTATCAATAAAATATTCTTTTCCACAAGTATATGGAATACAAAGTATCGTTAGTTTGATCTGCAATGCTACTGCTCCGTACACCAAATGCATCGAACCAGAGTTTTGTTAAATTAATTTTATTTGATGGTCCACTGATTGAAGTTTTCCTCGGTTTTCATTTGATTCAGTTCGTTGACACAGTTCTTATATTGTTTCATTGAAACATGAAATACAGGAGTCTGCAACGTGGTGCCCGCAGCCACCTTAGTTCCCGCGAGAGAACTTTAAAACTAGTAAATATTTTAATAATTGTACAATTTATGTGAAATGGTCAAACCTTAAATGAAATTTTGACTAAAGATATCAATACGACACTGGATGAATTGATAAAAGTCTTGGAATTTAGTTAACAAATATAATTACCCATTGCTGAGAAATTGAGCTCTCTTTGCGTATCCACATATCTTTGCGAATATTTGTTTTCAAACATGAAGTACATAACATCGAAGTACTGATCAACACTCACCGATGCTCATTTGGACCACTGTGTAAAAGCTGGGAGTTCGACTTAGGGGCCAAATTACAAAAAGTAATTGCTGAAATATTGCAATGCCAAATTTTGCTATTATTTGTTTTTAATAATATGTGTATTTATATATTATTTTTATAATGAATGTACATATATATAGTTCGATGCTTGTCGAACTTTTATATTGCACAAATATGGCCGCCGACTAAAAAAGGTCGCCGACCCCTGAATTAGAGCATTTGAAGAATCGAAAAATATATTTTAAGAAAATAGCAAAAATAGTCCCATAAATTGTAAATACATATTATTTACATTTGTAAAATTACATGGCATGACGGGTTTAATGCGCTGGTTCCGGAAAAATTTGCTCCCTTTCATCCTATTGAAAATATCTTCCTGATTCCGGAATACTACACGTATCGTATTATTATGGGACACTTAAATTTTACGGTTAAAGTTTAGACAACAAAAAACCTCTTACTAACTGAGACCTCCGGACAGCAATAACAAATATCTTGTTGTGAAACCATATAGGCGTGTGTACTCAGCCTAATTCCGTTTATTGCAACTGTTTTTGTTATTTTCTCATTGGAATGTTAAACGACTTTAAATGAATAGTTACAAAAATAACTTTGTGTTTATTTGTCAATAGATAACATAGACTGAGCACTGGGGCAATGTACTGTTTACGTCGTTACTGGGTTACAACCATATTAATGTGGATGCCGGTTGGTTGTCACTGTGAACATTTTTTCGTACCTACATATACAAATACATATGTACATATTTTTATTATGCTTGTGCCTGTGCCTATTTATGACTTGTCGGCACATTCATTATGATGAACGTATTAACAGGTGGTTTTGTCTCGTTCCGATTGTTGTTTTTTGTAATAAATACTGGCTGCGTTTTTCAACTGAATATTATTGAAGTTTACTGGAAAGAAAAGAAAGAGAAGAAGAAGAGTAGGTGTTCATATCATATTTGTCACTTGCCTCGACTGACTGATGTCAATTAATTGACGTAAAAGTAAAAAATTAACAATATTATTCAATTAAAATTAATAATGTATAAACTAAATTAATAGAAAAATTGTCGACAGCAAAATTTACCGGAAAAATACAATAAAAAAAAATATAAAATCAAATATTGATTTATTTAGTGAATTTTAGATATGTAAGTATAATGAAGATGCTATTGGCAGTAAACTGTAAAACCATATACTGGGTGCAAGCCAGATATCCTAGCCAATACACCATATGGGAAAGGCTTAGCTTCTTTAGAGAGAGAGCGAGAGTACTAATTCTCAGATAAGCTACTAGAGCTTTTATTCTCATCAAGGATGAGGATAAGGAGAAAATTCGGGAACACGTATGTAATTTATTTTCTGGGACACGTATTGCACTAATTGCACTATTGAATTTGAAATTAAGTGCATTACTTACCGCCGTTAAAGTTTTCAACACGTTTTTCGCTTGATTTTCGTAGGCTTTCGTAGAGCTTTTTGTTAACACAATAAAACTTTTTGACCTTGTAAATAAATTGCTTATGTATCAATGGATTTTATTCATTCATTTACGCATATTTATTGTAGAATATGAGATGAATTATTGCTTTCTCAGAAGATTGCATTGTTATACGTCTTCCGTATCAGTAGTAACTATTTTAGAAGAATAAGCGCTATTTTGTTTTGGAAAGACGAGTAAAAAGCCACTCGAACTACTTTAATGAACTTTTACTATTAACTTTACTATTAAAGTTAATTTTTAAATCTACACGTTTCATATGGTTTTTCCTATTTATGTATTTTTTATAAATACAAATATGTACATAGTTATAAAATTACATCGTCGTAAACTGTTCCTTTAAGTTTTGAATGACTTTGGTCACGAAACGAATGTACCTCTATAAATTAGGAGCTGCTCCTGATACTTTCCGCTGAACGCTTTTTTTGGAGTGAGTACTCCACTCAAGCTGGTGCGGAGCGGGCGCCATTTTGATACTAGCAGCAACAATCGGCGACTTAGCAGCGCACCTTAAGCTGAAGGCCCAATGCCCGCTTGCTTGCTTTGCTTCAAAGCGTGCTCTCTTCAATCTGTATAACCGTATAAAAAAAAGACCAAATACAGGCTTAGCTTTACTTGCCAAAAAGCAAAGTCGCTTTTAAATGTAAGCTTTTAAGCGTACATTTACCCTTACGTATTTTGTTTGCTTAAAATTTTGACTTTGCTGGCTTTAAAGCCCAAGAAAGCGAAAGAAGCAAGCGTGCATTGGGCCATTACCTTTAGTGCTGCTCTATGCCATTGCAATAATTTGTTTGATCAAACTGTCAAACTGTTTTTGTTTCTCTGTAGAAATCCATCCAGAGCATGAGAGAAGTTGACAGATTTCTACAGAAAAACAAAAACAATTTGACGGTTTGATCAATCAAATTATTGCAATGTAATGGGTCACTTACGGTTCATCTTAAAGCCCTTAACAGACTGTTTCAGAGGATAAATGTAAGAAAATGTATTATTTTCAACCTTTAAGTACACTTTCGGATCGAAAATAGAACCAGAAATTAACCTGGTTCTAATTTATAGTTGTTGTTTAGTAAAAAGTCATTATCTTGAGATCAGGATAATTGGGCATTAAAAGATGACCATCCAAATTGTTTAGAGTATTCTTTGGATTAAATAACAAAGTAGCGTCCATTACAATATCTTTTTTTAACGCTCGAATATATGTACATATGTATCTACATATATCTTTATGATAATTCTTTGATCATTATTGTTATTGCATCACAAATCAAGGGAATTTTAATGAAGTGTATTCGTATTTGCGAATAATTTTCAGGCAATGCTGATAAAGTTGACATGAAAATAAATGCTCCGATTTAACTTCACCTTTGAATAGCGATTTAAGTGCTAATATTATTCTCGTAAAGTAAGCATTTTATTTATTTCATTTGTTTCGTTACTTTGTTTGTTTATTTGTTTGTTTGTTTGTTTGTTGTGTTTTTTTTAATTTTTGTACAAAGAAAAATCTTATTTGCTGTTGGTTGGCGCCACATTGAAAGAAAAGAAAAGAAAATAAGTCAAATAGATCAGATAGACGGCGAATCAAAAGCCACATTTAGTACGAATGCATATAAACGTAATCGTAATGTGATTACGCTATGACGTTTATATACGTAAACGATTTTGTTTTATTTTGATGGGAGGCGGCATCTGTAATCATTTGGTTTTAAGTAAAGTGTTTTCTATACAAATTTTAAATACAAAATATAATAAAAATACAAAATATATTAAAAATAAAATATTATCTAATTTGATCTATTCAGTTTTGCCAAAATTAAAGATACATTTTATATTACCTTTTTTTAAAAACTAATTTTAAATAATTCCAATAAATTTATTAAAACAAAAACTAGAATTTTAAACAATCTGAAATGAAATTGTCCTCGTAAAATTAATTCATAATGTAACAATCTAATTAACTCCAAACCTTGTTCATCAAAATTAAATTTTTTTGCAATTTAAAAAAAAAAACGATTTTCAATTTCACATTAAAAAAGAATTAATTAAGGATTAACGAAATAAAAAAAATAAGAATTAAATTTAATTGAGTGAATAAATAAAAGGGAATGGAATTTCGTCGAGCTTGTTTTTGAAGAGCTGAAATCTTTCTCCAAATATTGTAATTAAAAATAATTTTTATGATATCTAGATTTTCCAGACATATATTACTATATGTATTTTCGGTTCAGTTGATGATCAAGTATTTATAAATAATATTGCCCGCTAGCGTTTCTAATAACAAAGAACCATTTTCCAATGTATTTGTCAACGTGAGCTAATTTTAATTATTTTATTTAAAACACACACAAACGTTTGTAATACACGCAAACAAGTACGATATTATTGGCGTTATAAAGTGCCAAACCTATAACTTTTTAATATGCCTGAAATAATGCACTTTCAAGCAAATAATTAATAAAAATGTAAATCCCGGACATTTCGTGATCAAACGTCTAACGTGAATAATATTTACTTCTTTATAACTTTATTTACGAGTATTATAATTTTTTTGTTTTTTTCTGTATTAAATATAAAAATTTATTAGAACTGTCTAAAGTTTATTGCTGGGATCCTCAAAACGTAAAAAAGTTGTTAAAATCAGTCGAAACAGATAAAAAACGTATTTTTTGTTATAAATTTTATTACTTAATATGAATTGCAATCTTTTTTATATAAATTAAATTTCCTCTCACTAATTTTAAAAATATGTAATTTCTATATAAATATATTAAATTTACTTAATAATGATTTAATGATAACGATTTATTAATAAATTAATTAATGATTTAATTGATTTAATAATTTTAAAATCATATACTATTCAACCGCTATAAATAATGGGCTGTAATAAAAACCACGAAGTGAATTTTATTGCTATATTGTTATTTGTTAACAATTTTGAATACTTAAAGATGTCAATGTCGTTGTTTTTTTTTAAATAAATAGTTTTTTCTATTCTTTCGTAAGCATCTAAGTGAGCCAGCGAAAATCTATTTTAATTCTTATCACTTTCACAAATAATTTCATCTCTTCTAACCGCAGCGAATGCTATTCTCTAATTTCTTCTCACTCTCTCAACTTTTCTTTTGTATTCGAAGAGCCATAATATTGTACATTTTGTTATCCATAAAAATATTTACTTTTGTCAGCTTTTGTTATTATGTTGATTTGTCTCTTTTATACTCTTTATTTTTACACAACCGCTTGCAGTCAGTCCGAATGAGTACGTGGCGAGACGATGCACGATAAATAATGATTTACTATAGAATTTTATGATAATACGTATTTTTTTTTTTTTAGTTAACTTATTCGACTTGTTTGGGTGGTATTGATTTCATCAATGTTTTTGTTTTTATTATTTGGAAATTGAGATGTTAAATATTTTTTTTTTAGAATTTTAATTAGTAACAATATAGAGCTCATGAAAATAACACGTGTTAGTGTCGCATTAGTTTGTTTTTTCCAAGAATTCAATATGTATTGTACTACGTGTAAGAATGTCAAGAGTCCAAGTTAATACTTATTTTTAGCTTGTATCACGGCAGCCATAAAAAACTAGTATTTAACAAAAATTTACATTTTCAGTTCATAAATCGCATTGATAATTTCCGTTAAGTAACTGGTTTTCCTTTCTTTGACAACTCGATCTCTCCTGCTTGTTTTTCTTCATTATTAGACAATCACCTTACAATTTCATTACTTGCCCCGCTTCAAAGGAAGAATCCAGGAATTCCTATATTAATAAGTATATCTTTTACTTTTCCCAAACTGAAAATAATTCTCCGGTTTTTTTCAATAATATTATTTATGCTTTTGCAATACTGAAATAGTTATTGAGAAATTTTCTGAAAAAAATCTGAAATACATACTAAAAAATTGTTTGATTACATTTGAATTTTGTGGTGCTGAGAAGGAAAAGAAGAAGCATATTTGTGTTCCACACTTATTTTGCGATATCTTCCACATAAAGAAAAATTTCCTCTAAATTTTCTTCGTCTCGGAAAAGTGATGATAGCAATAATAAAGTGATTATAGTTGCAAATTAGTAAACACATTAGGGTTGGTTGTTCAGTCAACCAACAGTCAAGTCAGTCTAGGGAATGATTTTTTGTAAATACAAAAATTTAAATCATGTTGAATCGAAAACATTTATTTTTTTATTCACTTCTATCATAAATAAATAATATACAATTTTTACTATTAATAATAATAATAATTATTATTACCATCTTATTTACTTTATATAATAAATACATATATTGCTCTGTTTTTCATTAACATTTTGTATAATCATGATGAACGCTTATCTTAAGATTATGTTATCCCAGCAGCGAGACTTTATTAATTTCGTTAACTTTATAACATTCAATCTCGCATTCCTCTTAAATTTTCTACATATTAAACTTGCTTAGTATTTATTTCATTATCTTTTCTGTGTTCTGGTTGGGTTGTTCTTCTGTCTTCCTTTATTTTCGTTTCTCAATACATATGAGTGTATGACCCTGGTGTTACAATATTGTGATTGTTGTTGTTGTTGGAAACCTGCTGTAATTCTGTTAGCCTGAAATTTTAAATTTGAGCGCGCGTAGGCTTGTTTGAATGACATTCTTTACAATTCATTCATTCATTCCTTCCTTCCTTAATTTTGTTGTTTTGCAGTTGTCTGCAATTGCAGTGTTTATTGTTTTGTTTTGATTAATACAATAAAAAATAATAATAATAATTTCACCCATCAACAAACAGATGAAACGAGTACAAGGCAAGAAGAGAGTTTACGATAAGAATCAAACATTTTTTCTGTAAGCATCAACACAATTTTTTTTGCAGTCTCTCTCTCTCTCTCTTTCCCTTTGTGTCTCTCTCTCTCTTGTAGATGCATTTAGTAAAACGTTCATTACTTCCGGTGAATATATTGGAATGACTGCACGCTCGTTGTTGTTTAATTACAGAGTAGTATTAAATTGTTTTTTTAAATTTTCTTTAGCTGTTAAAGAAGTACAAACATACTGCTAATTAGTTTATGACAGCCCCCTTCTGTTCCCTCCTCCCTTAAACATTCCACCTGGTTAACCTTCATCAACTAACTGTCTTGTGATCGTTACAGCGTATACATATGTACACACATATATCTCTCTCTCTCTCTCGCCAATAACAATGTCATCTATTTTCGTTGTTTTTAATGGAGCTGCCAATTTCTGCTAGAAGCAACAACAATTACAACAAGAAAATCGTTGTTTTCTATCTGCCATAAAATCTAGCAGCTGTCATTGCTTCTTACTCGTTGGTTTTCAATCCAACTATTCGTAGTAGTTGCTGATTATTTCGTTTGTTTTATTTTCAATTAATTAACGTTGATTTCGCTTTTCCAATGGCTTTGCATTCCAAAGTTTTGTTGTAAGTTTTGAGGTTAATCACCTCGCTGCGGTAACCGCTTAAT
Source organism: Conops quadrifasciatus (assembly GCA_949752815.1). Classification (NCBI taxonomy): domain Eukaryota; kingdom Metazoa; phylum Arthropoda; class Insecta; order Diptera; family Conopidae; genus Conops; species Conops quadrifasciatus. The sequence continues at coordinate 12,277,001 of OX457077.1, read as the reverse complement.
TATTGTACAATTATGAATATTTTATCCCACATTCGCATTCTTCACATACTCAAACGACTGAAATATTATTATCATAAGCTTCAAATTGTATAAATGCTTTTAGTAATTCAGTGAAGATTAGTGAAAATGCAACAAGCTTCTATCTCTTCTCACAACCGTTTCATTTTTGTTTGCTTGCATGACATTCCTTCATCTTGTCAAAGTAGATTTTCTGAATAAAACTAAATTTGAATATTCGAAGTGCTAATATAACTGAAAGGCTATAATATAAGGTTAAGAACCAGGGTTCTTCCTACTTCCCAAAGCGGGCGATAGTATAGAAATTTTATGTCACAACCAACCATATTGTGCATAACCACGTTTCGTTAGAAAATTGTTCAATTTTATCGTTTTAATCGTTCAAAGCGCAATTATTCAAATCTCGGACTTCACTCTAGTTTTTTTCTTCCTTCAAGTGTTCAATCGATCAAAAGTTTTTTCTTAATATTCGTTAAGTAAGTTAAGTTTTCTGACAGTTTTCTGAATGATGATATTAAATGTTAAATCAAATTAAAGCTCTTGCTGAGTGCACTTAAATGGCATATTTTTGGGTTGGTAACGAAATCCCAAACGACAAAATCCCTAAATTACAGAACTAGTTCTGCTACTCGTACACCACCACCATTTTTTCGGTGTCTAAAGTACCCTGCCTGAGCGACCTACGGCTGCAAAAAAGAAGTTAACCCTCAGTTAGCCCAACACTTCTCGGTTACCAAAGCTTTTCGGCATCTACGGCGGCGTGCTGCATGAGCGGCCGCAGAAAAGGGTGATAAAATCTGCCTTTTGTGCATTTTATTTAAAAACGTTTTTAATTATAAACGTTTTTTAAACTTCTAAACCTTTATTCATAAACTAAAAGCTCATGTTGCGAGCGCCCTTTTCCCTCCTGTCCAAATATACATACATATGTATGGACAAATTATGAAGGTTCACTATGTACTTCTACTTGTGTAGTTATATGTATGTATATGCGTATAAATTTTACTGATAAAAAAAATTAACTAACACATGGAAAACAACGACATCAATCAACAAACGAAATCATCGTTAAACTTAAAAATTGTTCAAATTGTTCAATTGATTCCTTTAAAGAGTCTCTGGCTCTGTCTGTGGAATTTGTCGCTCTGCAACCAACAACCAACAAGTTTTCTGTTTGCCCGGTTAGTTAAAAGTTGTTCAAATCCGGGTTCGTGGTGCAGCCAATATTTGGGTCAGCCGGCAAGAGCTAACAAACCAACCAACAACCAATCAACTAGCCAACCAGCCAACCAACAAGCAAACATTCAGCCAAAGATTGTTGTTTAGTCAACCTTTAGCCGCATTCAATAATACTCGTACGTCTGTATTTTCTTTCTACTCACCAAACGTGGTGGGCGCCGTGGACGCGTCATTGCTTTTGTTAAGAGAAAAAAGACTGACTGACTGACGATGACGATTGGCTGTGATGGTGGTAGTAGAATGCATTTGACACGCTGCACTTGGATGCAGCAGTGACAGCAGCAAGAGTAACAACGAACAACAGCAACCAAAACTATCGTACAAACAAAACTACTAACACTAACGATAAATTTCTGACTTTTTATTCAGCGTTTTAAACTATTCAAACTATGTATTGTATTTGTTCGCCACTTTCGAGAGTTAAAGGCAGCTACGAGTTTGTCTGTCTGTCTGCATACTTGCTCGTCGGTTGTGAAGTGCAGCAACGTCGACGACCACCAACGTCATTTGTTCCTCAATTGCAACAATTGAATTGATTGAATGAAGCGGACTTAGTAGCCAGCCTGCTGCTACCAACCATCACCACGTTGTTGTTTTTTCAGCAAACTATCGCTCAGCACATTTATCAGGCGCTCAGAAGTGCACAAAAGTGCATCAGAAGCGATATCATCAACGTAAGTTGGTTGGTGTTTTGCTTGCCATGCATCCATGCAAACCTACCAAGCAACGAAAACATACAGACGTCGTGACGTTGAGAAAAAAATTTACATTTCATTTTGTGCGCTCTCGGATCACATTTACAAAAGGCGTGACGTGACGTATGAGTATGTCCGTCTTTCTTTTACCTTGGTTGGCATTGCAACTGCATTTTTTTGTTTACACAGACAGGCATTTGCATGTGTGTGTATGTTTACTGTTGGCACAATATATGTATATGTAAATATATATATTTGGTTTTCTTTGTTTATTGTTTATTTTTGGCATTTGCTTTCAATTCATAATATCTGCAGTTTATACGTTTATTTTGTTATTGTGTTTTATTGCCAATATCGCTAAACTCACACACACCCCTTTTCGAAAAAAAATGTATAAACGAATAAAATGCATATACTTTTTCAGACTTTCTTATCTTTGGCAGACAGAAATTATTCGTACTCATATGTCTTTTCCTTTCTGCTAAATCAAATTTAACTCCATTTTATAAAGGACTGAAAGATATTGTTTGTGTTCCACAATATTCAGGCCTTGAGGTAGGGTTGCTATATACATAAGTTATAAGCAATTGCAACCAAAAGTATTTCTGAAATAATTTTGTTCAATTCGATGGAAACGAATTTAAAAGGTATTTTACACTAAGGTAGGCTACTTTTTTTTTGGAATTAGCCCGGTTGCTCCAAAATTGTTAGCGCGTTATGGTCTGGCTTGAGTCTGAAGTTCCATTTTGTGTTAAGTTTGAAAAAAATGATTTTCCATATTTCTATTTGCATATTTCCAATTTTAAAAAATTTTTTTTTTCGAAAAAAGTTTATTGAATTCAAATATTTTAAAAAATCGTAGGCCTTATAACTCTTACTTGAAAATATTTATTATAAAAATGCAATAAAATGGTTTTTGCATTTGAAGTTATCCAATCATCAGCTGTGCCCAAAAACTGTATTAACTACGACGTCCTCCATCTAAAAATGTTGTCTTGAAGTAAAATACAATTATACCTCCTTTTCTTCGTCTCTCTTTCTCTTTCTCTCTCTCTCTCTCTCTCTCTCTCTCTCTCTACCTGTCTCTCATTCTTTGTGTGGTCTTCAAATCGCTACCGTATTAAATGATTTCATTATCAATGTTGCCGTCTTCTTTCTAATTCTTTCTAATGTTATTATTTTTGTTGTTAGTTTTAGAGATGTCTATAGAGTGTTTATAGGGTGGGGGTAGGTAGTGGCAATGGTCATGCATTCAATGCTGTGTAACGTGTTACATCCAATGTTCTCGGCGAGACCAAATCACATGCATTTGCTTTTGCTCTCGAGAAAGAGTGAGTTTTGTTGTTACACCGACTGGCACCGTCGCTGCTACTGAAAGACGCAGACGTAGCAAAAAATAAAAAACAACAAAATACTGCGCTATTAATAATAAGTGGATATTATTTTAAGAATTGTTATCGCAAATAAGTTTTACTTAATTGATTTTCTGAGCAGCAAAGCACTTCGTTCTGCTATGTCGGCATATGCAGGGGACGAGGGTGTCTAGTGTTTGGGTTTTTTTTGTTTGGCGCCCGTGAAATTGTTTTATAAGTATTTACTTGTATGCATTTTTCAAATAAAGATAATTTCAATTAATATAAAGATAATAATTAAGATAATTTAAAGATCGGGCGTGGTGGTAAAAGGGGAAATAATTTTATATTCATACTGGTTTTTGATTCCATTTAATATCAATTTTTTTTATGTCTTTATCTCATCCTTTTCCTTTCGTTTACTTTATTACGTTTCTGTATATCGTACTCTGTATACATATTTATTAACTAAGTTGTTGTTAGGTTTGTTTTTAGTTGTTACTTTAGGTGCTGTTCAAAGTCAACCTAATTTCATTAACCTCAGAAAAATACAACAACAGTAAAGTTGTTTGTTTCGTATTATATGAGAAATTTACATCGTCGTTATTCCTGTTAACTGAGGATTATCAGTGTTTAGTTTTGTTCCTTCGTCTCTCATCAGCTTCAAATTAACTTTACTCGGCATTTTAAATTTTGTGGTGGCAACTCCTTCGTCCTCTAACACATTGAATGCATTGAACAACTTGCTGCCAACACAGAATGTATGTATGCATGCAGGTACAAATTTGTTTTTCGTGTGTGTGTGTGTGTGTGTGTGTGTGTGTGTGTGTGTGTTACACGCATCCAAATAAATACAACAATTGAAAATTGTTTTTTGTTACTTTGTGCCGGTGGGGGTGCCGTTGCCGGTGTTTAAAGGCCGGTATTTTTTGCCGCTTTTTGCAGATTTTTTGCATCTGTCTATAACTCATTGTCATATTTTAGGATAATCTTGTCTCAATGTAGCAAGCATCCGGTCGTAGCATTTACAAGAAATGCGTACATGAAAATGTTAATTAATTAATTTTATTTCTGGTATTCAATTTAGGAATGCAAGATCATACGAAAATGTGAAGCGCTCTTCAAACTCGACTACAGTCTCATCGAATTCGACAACACTAATGGTTGCCTTAGTCCTCGTTATCCGGGACGTATATTTATACCAGAATCCGAACACGGTCATATGTCTTCCACGCTCACCGCGACGAATGGAATTTGCGAAAATGGTTATAACGGAACCTCCACCACATCAGCCACGATTACAACCTCGACATTAGGAAAAACAACAACAACAGCATCACTATCAACGCCATCAATCTCCCCAACACCAACAACAGCGTCCACATCACGTAACGGCTTCTATGCGCTGAATGGTTGCAAATCAAATTCCAACGATTTACACTCCTTTATCAGTTTTGCCGATCAGCAACCGCATAAACATCAGCAACATCAACAACAACAGCAGCAGCAGCAGCAGCAGCAGCAGCATCACCATCCAATAGAACCAAAACAACAACAACAACAACCAGCGGAGCAACAACGCCAGCGCACTATTTATGAAAATCAATATGATATGAATAAAATCCATGAGTTAATCTCAACAATGGCTAAATATGCCCGTTGCCGACAGCGGTTCGTTGTTCCGGTGATCATGTTCCGGGGAAAGTATATCTGTCGTTCAGCCACGACCTCAATTTCGCAGGAAGTGTACGGACGCAAGGCTTACGAGTGCGCCATCGACTATTTGAATTACGGTTCATCAAACACCGACGAGGAGAACAATGAACAGGCGGATGAGCAGTCGGACGATCACATGAATGAACCACCACTACCTCCGCCGCCGCGCCATTTCTCACACGACGAGGTGATCCGAAGCGATCTACAGCTGCTCAACGAACTGAACGTGACCACAATCGTGGACCTGATGGTGGAGAAGAGAAAAATAAAATTTTTTATGGCGTAAGTTGGAGAACTCGCTCCACCCTCCCTCACAGATTTTGCATATTTATTAAGTGAGAACTACCTTTCATTTGAAATGCTTCTTGATATTTTTTAGCGTGTCCTCGTCGGAAAAGGCCGATCCTGAACATTATGAGAACTTCAATATTCTATCGTTGCCTTATCCGGGCTGTGAGTTCTTCAAGCAGTTCCGCGACAACAATTACATGGCGAAAAATCTATACTACGACTGGAGACAATCGGTTAATGATGCGCACATAAGTGTTCCGATGCGTGGCCCCGCTGCCGAAATGGATGTCTGCTGGTACGACTACAAGAAGTGGGATCTGGTGGAGATCACACAGAACTATCTAAAAGCCATACTCAAGTGCACGCAGGAAGAGAGCAGCGGTCTGCTCATACACTGTATCAGCGGCTGGGATAGAACGCCGTTGTTCGTGTCGTTGGTGCGACTTTCGTTGTGGGCAGACGGTCTCATCCATCAAACTCTGACCGCCATGCAAATGGCCTACTTCACGGTAGCTTATGATTGGTATCTGTTTGGTCATAAATTGCCCGATCGTCTGAGTCGTTGCGAAGATATTCTCTTATTTTGCTTTCATGTTCTCAAACACATTACGGACGAGGATTTCAGTATAGTTGAACACAGGTGAAGGAGAATAAAAAGTTAAGATAGTTATTTCTTTCTAATAAGAATCGTTGTTTGTTTTTCAGAAAACGTACGAAAACATCGAGTAGTAGCGGTAGCAGTAGCATCATAGTACTTAAGTCTTCTGACTGCAGTGAAGAGGAACCACATCGAGAGTAAGTGTCTTGACAAATGGAGAGCTCTTCACGACTTATATTATTTATAACTTTACAATTTACACTTTTGAACGTTTAATTGTAATTTTGTATCAATTTGTGCAGAGAAAACCTTCTGAACTTCGATCAAGACAGCAATGACAGTTATTCGAATTCGAATTGTTCTAATTCAAACTCTAACTCAAACTGTGATATAACAGTCAATGATAATTTTTTTGCTATAAACAATATAACAAGACGTTCGCCAAATCCTAAACGGTAAGAATTGTTATACCAAAAATATATTGTACAAGAACGAACACTCCTTGCTATCTCGTTTGATAGCTAGAGAACAAGTTTTTTTCTTACCATTTCTTCAAGACATTAAGATTATGTATTATTAATTTGATTATTTTCGATATTTTGTTTAGTACACGAACTAGTCCAATTTCTGTGCCTGGTGCGGTGAACGCCACTCGTCAACGCCTGGACTCAAGCTGTTCGAATGGCAGTTGGCAGGTTGTCAGTGATTGTGGCTCAATTGAATCCAGCAGTTATATTGTGCGTTCAGTGACGCCAATCAGTGGTTGTGAAAATATGCCCTCCGGTAGTGCCGGAGGTGGTAGCAGTAACAGTAGTACAATGGATTGTTTAACATCGAACGGTTCGAATACACCAAAGGTGGCCACAACAAGAATACCACCAACGCTGTAAGTAATCTCTTTTAAATATTAGAAGTAATATACATATAACAATTGTTCCCATAATTTTCTATTTGCAGACGAAAGCAACGCTTAAATTCAGTGCGTGCCATCTTCATACAAGCCTACAGTAAAACAATCGGTCTGAAATTTCAGGAGGGCTCTTCCATGAATTTGGCAACATTAATAGGCACCTTGTTTTAGTAGAAGAATTTAATTTTACTAAAAGCTTGCACAGTTTGAAGCATGTTATGAAGAATGTAAATGAAGCAATACATAGGAAAAATTTAGATTTTGTCCTAAAAACAAATACGGCCAGATGGTGCATTGATAACTAGACTAGATTGATACAATTGCAGTTGAGTGTAATACTTGAAGAATACTGTACCTAGATCGAGAAACTAACATAGACACTGCATTTACATAATTTCCTTACTTTTCGAAGTCATTGTAGAGAGAGAGAACAAAAACGAACAGCACTAAAAAAAGTATGAACGAACTCCAGCTCTTCTAAACACCTGAAATTAGAAGCTGTGTGGTATGAAAAGATAGTTGTTTTTTTCTCTTTATTATGTAAGAATGATTATACGCTTTAAGTAAACGATTAAGTTCTCAATTGTATAATAACTTTAATAATAGACTTTTGTCAATGAACATAATGTTTGATATTGTTGAGCCTATTGTTTTGCATTACGATATAATTTTTATTTGCAATGTTTCACGTTAGAGCTTACTTAGCATTAAATTATATGATAAAATTGTTTTAAATTTTCTCTAGTTTCTATAAACTTCTTGATGAGTGATAGTATCTTTGTGTATATTTGCTGTTATTATTATCGAAACTATTACAATGCAACAGAAAGCTGCCGAAAACTGCACACTATATACAATTACATACACACTTTTAAATTTGATATTGAGTAGAATATAATTGTTTATATGTAATTAAGTTCAGAAAATAGCATTGAACTTGTCATGTCAACATGAATTATTGTAATAATTATACGCAAATGTTATGTTGAACTATAGCTTATTTATGTTAAATAAAAAGAATAAGTTATAAATAAAAATTCAGCCATTTCTCGTTTCTCTTCTAAAATTTTATTCCTATTTCTTCTGATTTAGAGATTTAAAAAAGATATCAGTGCGAACGAGGTATTGAACTTGTTTGGATGAAACACCACCCAACTCTGTGCTTGTACGATACTTAATTTAGACGGTTTCTGAAAAACTCGGCATTACAAATATAATACAAAGGTATTATACATATATTCTAAAAACGTCTACCATTTTAATTCTTTTTTCATACGCGCTAATGGTATGTCATCCGCCAAAAGCGGCAAACGTTTCACACGTACAACACATTTCCGCACATGAAAGGATGCATGGTTCAAAGGTACCCACCGCGGACGCCCCATCGGTACTAATAAGGATTCCGTGTTTAGAAATGTAGTTGTTACGTCGTCATCTGTTACTTCAGCTTTAGGAATCACTAAGCCTTGTTCCGGGCATTGGAACAACTGTACTCTTTCCGAAGTGTAAACGATAGGCTTTCGATAATCGGTATATTTTAGTGGATCCCTGAAAATTCGCTCCTGCTTATTTGAGCGTAACATTTCCATATTATCCAAAGTATGGTGGTGCAGATAGTTTAGGCTTGAATTCTGTAGCGTCTCTGGCAATACTGTTAAACCAATTTCAGTAAGAAGATTCGTACATTCTTGATTAATTTTTTTAACATCTACGGCGTAATCTTTAACGGCGGCTTGTGATTCAAGTTCAGCGGTTAGAAGCAAACTAATAACCTCATGTTCTAAGCATTTCCGCACCTCCAACGGCAACTGCTCTACCATTGCAATATTATCGTGTATGAGAGCTTGAGCGCCGCCAAGTGGTTCGAATTGTTCCTTCGATTTTCGATCCATTTCAAGTGCCAATTTAGTTACATGACCTCGTAAATTCTCTGGGATAGCGTTGCGCTCGTGTGATTTACTCAAAATTGGAATTATGGGCAGTAGCATTTGCCATCTGTACTTTAATACTGACACCGAAAATGGTTGTTCAGGAAAACTGCTTCCATAACATTTGTTAAAATCATGCGTAAGCTTCCTCCACGCCCAGTCTTCATAGTCAGGATCTTGATATCCATGCGCTAGAGGATTGTATAGCAGCGGATACAATTGCACTAGTTCCAATAATTTCTCATCATTAATGACGACATCGCCAGACCCGTTCACATTGGAGATATTGAGTACTTCAAGTTGGTTGGGATGCATTAAACCTGCATAAATAAGCTTGGTTTAAGGCTACAATTATTAATAGAGGAGAAACTAACCGCGATTATGGTATGTTAAATGATTTTCGAGACAGCTAGAGTATTAAAAGCACACATCACAATCCAGGTGAGAACTTTTCTTTTTATTTGGGTTTGAATGGCCAATCTCCTGATCATATGGTCAAAAGGTAAGAACTTTTGATAGGACGAGATTATTGATTATTACTGTACCTGGAAAGCGCCTAATATTTTACAGCAGCACCAAAGAGATGGGTAAGAGTTGCAAAACCTTAATTTAAATACAAAAACTTGATGACGGATTGTATATATCTGATTCTATGTATAAGTGTTTTAAGTTCCACATTCGCAATTCGCAAATTGCGAATGTTTTACGAACGTGGAAAAAACAAATGAATTTTGTTTTTTGGGAGAGGGAGAAAAAAGTAAGAACTCACCTGTGGATTCTCTGATGTTGCAGCCTTTTTGTTTTTAGAAGAATTTTCCTGCTTCGGATAGTATTCCCACACAATTGCGTATCCTCAAGGTAAGAGCCTTCAAAGACGTAGATCTGTCGTTCCAAATTTTCCAACTGTTCGGAAGTTTCTGCCTTCTTTTTTCTATTAAAACAGCTAATTCAGCACGTGTATCCAGATTTGTAACTTGTTGTGTCTCTTATTTATACGATGTACGTTTTTCTTATCAAAGTATGTATTGTGTTGTTCTGCACGAGAGGTTTTTCAAAAACTGAAAGAAAAACTCACGAAGCGTATTAGAGATGGTGGATTTTTAGGTTGTCTACTCGTTGCAAAACGAGGTGTTTGCCACGAGCAGACAGGGATCACCAGATGTGTCGAGTAAACACATCTGGCGTAAACATCCCGCCCGCCTTGCAGTACTGCAACCGAGACTCTAAAGACGGTCGGGTGTTGTTGGGCCAAGTTAGCTTCCACGGGGTGGGAAACCAAGTTGACCCGAGATTTGGGGGGCATGACCTCCGAGTGGGAAGGAGATCATGCAGTTTGAGTGTTAATGTAGCGAGGGGATAGAGCTGGAGAAGGAGCGGAATTCACTTACGGACTCACCGTACCCGAGAGAATCCAACCAAACACTGAATTTTGAGCGAATGGCTGGCCATGGGTAGACGGGAGAATGCCTGGTCGATAGAGACGGGTGATAATGTCTATCCCTAGACGCAACTGGACCTCGTGAGTTCGATAGAACTCAGGATCAGCCAAAACTATGTTGTCATACAACAACTTAATTTTGGCGTCGATGGAAGAGGCGGGAGTCGTGATGTTGACTCTGCAGATCTTCGCGTGAAACTCGAACGTTTCAGGAATCTCTGCACGCGTCCTGATAGTTAGGAGCGCAACCGCGTCAGTCCCGAGCCGGGTGGGGAGGATTCGCAGTTTCCGAATGAGGGTTTCGGAAATCTGTGAGACCTCGCAGCCAGAATCAAACACGGCACGCTCGTATACGAAACCATCATTCGTACGCAAGCGAACCATAGCGGTCGGACGGAGCGTCACGGATCGCCGGAGGTGGGCCGCCAGGGCATCGCATCCTGAGGGGTGCATCGACCGGGGTGCTGGAGGGATCGACTCCGTTGGGGGGCGCTGAACAGGGGGTGGTTGAGCTGTTCTCGCGGGCGCAGTTTCCGTTACTGGGCCTGGGGGACGTCGGTTTTTAGGGGCCGCTTGTTTTTTAGGGGTCGCTTGTGGTTTGTGAAGCAGAGTATGGTGCTTTTTATGGCACAATTTGCAGCGGCTTTGGCTGTGGCAAGTGGCGTCTGAATGGGAGTACGCGAGGCAGTTGCTACAGAAGTGTAGCCTCTCAACAGTCTGCCATCGCTGCGCATGACTCTGCTTCAGAAACGTGGGACAGGAGCGAAGAGCGTGAGCTCCCGAGCAGAGCCGACACTGGGACCTTGGGCTGCGCGAGCTTGTCGGTTGAGGTGCGTGGCGTTTGGCAGGGGGTGCCTCGCCAGAGTGCTCTGGTTGCGTTGCTGACACTCGGGATGGGTTTAACCAACCTGGGTGACAAGCCTCGGGAGGGAATGACTCCCACGCTAAGGGGGGCCGACCAGCCGTATTGTGGTCTCTCCAAGGGGATGGAGAGCGTGAGGAAGTTGGGCTGGGGTGCAAAGATATATTCAGTGCACTTAGTTCGGATCGCGGCGGAGAAGTAAGGGGTACTATCTCCGAGATTTGTACCTCATCATGGCCCCGAGATGCGGGCTGAGGAGGTGATGCGGCACCATGCATCGTGACGACGAACTTGGTGCCTGACGACGTGGAGGGAATTTCCGCCGCCATCTCCGGGTTGGGGACAGGATGTGAGTGGGACGGAGTGGGAGAGCACTCCAGGATCATCGGGGTTGCTGAGCGGGGTGTCAGCGTGATTTCGTCCGGTTGGAATTCCGGACGTGGGAAAGTGACTACGGGGGCCGTTTCAACGGTGGGAATGGGAATTGAGACGTCCATCACCATCTCCCGTAGACGCCAGTCTGTGCGGTCCGAGGATCTTAGCAGCTGTGTTCGGTAGCTGCAGAAAGACTCGTGATCGCTGATGGGGGAGTTGCTTCGTGATGACATATCTGAAACGAGAGGGTTAGTAGAAAATTACATAGAGGAAGGAAGCATGACCAATTTGGAGATTGGCCGGGTGATGCTTCCTCGTTCGGTTCGGACATCGGCAACGCGGACATGATTGTCAGCGCCCGTATAAACGCGAGAGATGCGACCGAGACGCCAGGTATTGGCAGGGAGGTTTTCGTCGCGAATGACTACCAAATCATCGACTTGGACATCGGGTTGGGGGTGTTTCCACTTATGGCGCTTGTGGAGCTCTTTGAGATATTCTGCTTTCCACCGTTTGCAGAATTGCTGGTAGACGACTTTGAGTTTTTGCCATCTATTGACAATTCTCAAGGGATTGCCGAGAATTTCGGGCTCAGCCGGAGCCAAGAGTGGACTACCAACTAGGAAATGTCCAGGGGTAAGGGGCTGTAAGTCCATAGGATCATCAGACATCCTATAAAGGGGTCGAGAGTTGAGACAAGCCTCAATTTTGTTGAGAATGGTCGAGAATTCCTCAAAAGTGAATCGCATTTGATCAACTTGTTTTCTGAGATGGCTTTTGAAGCTTTTGACACCAGCTTCCCATAGGCCGCCCATATGAGGAGCGCCGGCGGGAATAAAATGCCATTTGAGTTGTTGGTGATCGAAGTGCGAGATGAGAAGTTCTCGACTTTGCCTGAGGAACGATTTCATATCGTTTTTTAGCGTCTTAGAGGCGCCCACGAAATTCGTACCGTTATCAGAATACAAATCCCTTGGGCAACCTCGTCGAGCCGTGAAGCGAGAGAATGCCGCGAGGAAAGCGGGGGATGAGAGATCGCTAACAGCCTCGAGGTGGATTGCCTTCGTTGCAAAACACACGAAGACACAGACATATCCTTTTGTGATTAGACATGCTCGCCCTGTGTAGTTCTTTATGTCGAAGGGTCCGGCAAAGTCAAGGCCAGTGGCTGCGAAGGGACGTGAGATAGTGGTTCGCTCAGGTGGCAGAGCTGCCATAAGTTGAGTTCTCTGCCTGTTTTTGTAGATGACACATGGTTTACATTGATGAATGGTAGTTTTTATGAGATTTTTCGCTTTAGGGATCCAGAATTGCATGCGAATCAATCGAAGCATCAATTGATTGCCGCCATGCAGAGAAATTTCATGGATAAAGCGAACTAACAGTTTTGTGAACTGCGCGTTATACGGGAGAATGATGGGATGTCTTTCGTCAAAGGTTAATGACGGGCACGAGGCGAGACGTCCACCGACACGCAAAATTCCATCTTCTGACAAAAGGGGGTTCAGAGAGAGAATGGAGCTTTTTGAGCTCAGAGCCGCTTTCTGCTGAAGACAGTGAAATTCATTTGGAAAATGAACTTTTTGCGCCAGAGTCATTAGTCGAGTTTTGACAAAATGTATCTCATCGGCATCGACACTATGGGAAGTTCTATTAAATGTAGAACGATGTTGAGAGTGAGTTCGAGAGAAGAATCTGAATAGATAAGAAATGACTCGGAAAGCTCTCGGTAGAGAAGAGAATCTTTCTAACAGATCTTCATATCGAGAGAAATATGAGAAGTGAGACCTTATTGGTTTGGCCTCAAGATCTGTTTCGAGATCTTGTAGAGAGGGAGAATGAGGCCAATGTTCTTTGGGAAGTAACAACCATTCTGGTCCGTTCCACCAAAGAGAGGATGAGCAGAGGTCTAAGGGAAATAGACCGCGACTCGCTAAATCTGCTGGATTTTGAGAGGATTCGACATGAAACCATCGAGTATGATCGACAATTTCTGTGATTTTGGCAACGCGATTTGCCACAAACGTGGTCCATGTACAGGGTGGTCGTTTCAACCATGCCAGAACGATCGTAGAATCGGTCCAGCAAAAGAGTTCAAACCGAGGGAAATCTAAGTGGGGCGTCAATGCACCAATCATGTCTGCCGATAAAGCTGCACCGCATAACTCAAGTCTCGGGATGGAGATGGTTTTAATGGGAGCAACTTTCGTCTTCGCGTAAAGGAGCGAAACGTGAACTTCACTTTGAGTGACAATTCGAGCATACACGGCACAGGCGTATGCCTTTTCGGACGCGTCGCAGAACGCATGAATTTCGACAGTGCATTTCGGGGTGAAATGGACCCATCGAGGGATTCGGATTTGACTGATATCATGATAGCACTTGACGAAGGCTAACCACGCTTGTAGAATGTCAGCGTTTACCGGTTCATCCCAACCTGTGGCGTATAGCCAGATGCGTTGCATAATGGTTTTTGCGATTATGACAACCGGAGCTAACCAACCAGCAGGATCGAAGATCCTGGCTATTAGAGAGAGAATTTCCCTTTTAGTGTAATTGGTTTGGATAGCAAAGGGTTTCGCTTCAATGTAGAAGAAGTCTGATTTGGCGTTCCATCGGATGCCGAGGGTTTTGGCAGTGCTAGTGTCCTCAAATTCAAGAAACTCTTTATTCAAGAGATCTTCGGGAGGGATTCCATTGAGGATACTAGGGTGATTAGCAGTCCATTTTCGGAGTGAAAAACCGGCTGACCTTAGGGCTGACGTCAGCTGAGATCGAGTTTCGAGAGTGGTTTCGATATCGTGAGCGCCAGCAAGCGCATCATCAACATACATCAGATGCTTTAAAACATTCGAGGCGAGAGGGAATTCTTCTTGCACATCATCCGCTAATCGATGAAGTGTGCGAATTGCTAAGTATGGGGCGCAATTGACACCGAAGGTGACAGTTCGCAATTGAAAGTCTTGTATCTCTTCTTCGGGGGAATTTCTGAAGATGATACTTTGGAATCTCGCATGTTCTGGCTTCACACGTATCTGACGGTACATTTTTTCAATGTCGCCATTGAATACGTACTTGAAGAAACGCCATTTCAAAAGAAGCAAGTTCAGGTCAGCTTGCAATGCAGGGCCAGGGTATAGAATGTCGTTCAGACTAACTCCATTACTTGTGGGGCATGAAGCGTTAAATACAACGCGGACTTTGGTTGTGGTGCTTTCCGGTTTGAGCACAGCGTGATGAGGGAGATAATAGTTATCAGCTCTCAAGGCTGGACTGAACACGGGAGGGGTGGTTGCAGTCATATGACCGAGCTCAGAGTATTCTCGTATCACAGAGTCATATTGCTTCTTAAAATCGGACGTCTTCAACAATTTCGCTTCATTCCGAAGGAATTGCTTGATCGCTATTTCTCGCGAGAATCCTATCGTAGAGCAATGAGGGAAATCTTCCTTGAAAGGAAGGGACACGATATAACGTCCATCTTCCTCTCGTTTCGTGGTTTTGGAGTAAACTTCCTCACAATACTTTTCGGACGGACTGAGGAGTTTTTTCTTCGGAACTTCTTCAAGTTCCCAGAAACGAGAAATTTGGCGATCAATAGCGATTTCATTGAACAATGACAGTCGCGTTGTGGGTTGAGGGGTTGAGGGGCTGCTAGGCAGCGGACCAGTCAAAATCCAACCGAAAATAGTTTCTTGTGCTAGAAGTGAGCCAAGAACATTTCTTTGGATTCCATCCAGCAAAATTAAGGGATAGAGATCTGCTCCAATCAAGATATCAATTGACCGACTTTTGTGGAAATTGACATCAGCGAATGGGAGATTGGGAAGAGCGAGGAGCAAGCTCTGGTCTATAGAGCAGACTGGAAGATTGCCGGTGAGTTTAGGCAGCACAAGAGCTTCGCCCTCTATGTAAATTTTTGGGTTGCGAGGTGAACCAATAGCAAACTTGCAAGCTTTACTTGCCGTGGCAGTAACAGTTTGATTGACACCAGCCACGGTTGCTTGCGCAGCTCGCGTGGGAAGTTTGAGGCGTTTCTGAATTTTTCCAGATAGAAGTGTGGCTTCAGAACCGGGATCGATAAGTGCACGAGCTACGTATGGCTCACCACTATGAAAGATATGTATCATAGCTGTAGCAAGTAGCACCTCCTTTTTTGAGGTGGTGGAATTGTTCACCATCTTTGTCAAAGGAGGAGAGAGAGTGGACTGTATATTAGCGATGTGGGAGTGAGTTGTTGAATTTTCTAACTTTGCACGTGCAGAAGTAGTGGGCAGTTCGTGCGTTGAATTGGCGTTCGAAGCCGTTTCATGACGCACTGGAGAAGTGAGAGGGCGCGAGGTTTGGGGGATTTGATTCGAACGGGGTGTCGAATTGGGGCCCGAGGCCACCTCGCGATGCAAAAGCGAATTGTGACGTTTGTTACACGTTGCACAATTATAGTGACTTTTGCATTCTTTGAGTTGGTGAGAATTGGCAAGGCAATTACTGCACAATTTATATTTTTGAATAATTGATAACCGTTTATCAATATTCATTGCTAAAAAGCGGGGGCATTTCCGGAGAGAATGCTGTTGGTCAGTGCACAGTTTGCAAGTTGTCGAAACCATGTTCACTTGAAAATTGTGCACTGGCTTTGGGGGTTTTTGGACACGATTAGTGGTCTGAGAAGGTTTTCGAGAAGGTTCTGGAGATCTTCGAATGTCTTCAACAGTTTCAAGAGTTTGAAAACGTTGAGTTAAGAAAATATCCATTTCCTTCCATTTTGGGATTTCTTGTTTGTCGGTTAACGACTGTTCCCAAAGAGAGAGAGTATTGAGAGGGAGGCGAGATGAGCAGAGATGCACGATAATGGCATCCCAGCTGTCCACGTCAACATCGTATAATGAGAGCGCAGACAGGCAGTTGTTGATTTCTCGCTGGAGTCGCTTTATTTCGACTCCAGACTCTTTCGAGACCGGGGAGAGATTGAAAAGAGTTCGAAGCTGGACGTTGACGAGGATTCGCTTGTTCTCAAAACGATCTTTGAGATTTTTCCAAGCCTCGGAGAATCCATCATCAGTGAGAGGAGATTTTTGAACGATCTCCTTTGCTTCACCTCTGGTTTTCAGATTTAGATGGAACAGTTTCTCGACTGAAGAGAGCCGATTGTTCCGTATGTACAACGCTGAAAACATATCGCGAAACGTAGGCCAAGACTTATAATCTCCATTGAAAACCTCAGTATCGCACGGTGGAAGACTGAGATTGTGACCAAGGAGAGGCTCGACTGGAGCGGCAGGAACTGAGACCGAGAGTTGAGAGTGGTCGCCTGCCAGCAGATGTTGACGCTCATTGATGTCTGCAGAGAAGTTGACAAACAACTTATAGCAGCGGCGATATTTCGTTTTCACCACAACAATATCTGCTGTATGGTCCGTGTCTTCATTTTCGGGGTCCACGGAGGTGATGAGGTATTCCAGGCACAAGGTATATGCCTTTTTGAGGTCGGCCCAAACAACCTTGAGTTCCTCCAGGTGAGTGTCCAGAGTATAAGTTGTGTGGTCGCTATCCGGGATTGCGCGATATTCAACATCGAATTCTTCCAATGTGTCCGTGGCTTCGGTGAATCTCATGAGTGGATCCATCGTTGAGAATTTTCCGGAACGCTTGAGAATGAATTAAAAAAAAGTGAAGAGAGAGAGAGAGAGGGGTCCAGTGGAGAAAGAGAGGGAGTGAGGTGTGAAAATAAACAATATTTATTTGTAACAAATTAAATTTTATTTAACAAGTTGTTAACTTAAATAAAATCTGAAAAAGAAATGAAACTCAGAAAAACTCAAAACCTTTAAATAATTTCAGTTGTTTTTATTTGAATTTAATTTGTTTATTACAAAAAATATTTCAAAAAATTTATTACAAAATTTGTGAAGAATAAAAAGTTTTATTTTATTTCACGTTATTATTATTTTTTTAAAATTTCCACTGTGATTTTTATTTTTGTTTTTATTTTTATTAAATTAATTTTAATTCACTAATTTAAGTAAATTAATTAGTTAATTTAAATAAATCAATAGAATTCAATTTAATTTAATTTCATTCACTTCTTTTTTTTTTTTTCACTTCAAGTTTGAAGTGACTGAACAAAATGTTTGGTCACTTCGTACGGGGTGCCCACTGTATAGCGAGCCCGCGAGTTTAAGTAAATGAAGTATTTACTTGTGCAATTTTAATGTGTTGCACAGAGGTGAGAGTATATATTTACCAATTGCAGCGGGATGTGCAATGGTTAATATATATTTTGCTTACTTTGCTTCGAGTTGCAAAGTAAGCAGCGAGACCTTGAAATTTGCAATAAATTTCAAGGTTCTACGGTTTCTATGTACAAGTGTTTTGCTCAAAAACACTTGTACATAAGCAGCAAAACCGCGTGAGTGAGAGAGAGAGAGAGAGAGAGATTCGCGCGGGAAAAATGGCGCGAACGTGCCGAACCGAACGAACAATGAACACACTCTTCAAACAACACTTGGTGTTAGTTTCAATTATTAATTTTATTATTAATAATAAAATATAAAAACAAAATTCACTTTTAGAACCGGAATAATATCCGGCTCGAATAGGACCAATGATTCTATGTATAAGTGTTTTAAGTTCCACATTCGCAATTCGCAAATTGCGAATGTTTTACGAACGTGGAAAAAACAAATGAATTTTGTTTTTTGGGAGAGGGAGAAAAAAGTAAGAACTCACCTGTGGATTCTCTGATGTTGCAGCCTTTTTGTTTTTAGAAGAATTTTCCTGCTTCGGATAGTATTCCCACACAATTGCGTATCCTCAAGGTAAGAGCCTTCAAAGACGTAGATCTGTCGTTCCAAATTTTCCAACTGTTCGGAAGTTTCTGCCTTCTTTTTTCTATTAAAACAGCTAATTCAGCACGTGTATCCAGATTTGTAACTTGTTGTGTCTCTTATTTATACGATGTACGTTTTTCTTATCAAAGTATGTATTGTGTTGTTCTGCACGAGAGGTTTTTCAAAAACTGAAAGAAAAACTCACGAAGCGTATTAGAGATGGTGGATTTTTAGGTTGTCTACTCGTTGCAAAACGAGGTGTTTGCCACGAGCAGACAGGGATCACCAGATGTGTCGAGTAAACACATCTGGCGTAAACAATATCAGCTGTTTCAAAATGTCAAACAGGAGAAAACAGCAACAAAAACACAGGCATAATTATTACTTTTTGTTTTACAGAGCTATTACAAAATCTGGCAAACTTGTGGTTTTATGCCACTAAACCTGTTAACTCTATGTTAAATATATCAACATATTCTTATTTTAGTGTAAATTACCCAATAGCTTTGCACATTATTATGGCCCCAGTTATATCCCATAGATACTAATGCGTTGCGTTCCGCGTTAATGTAGAGAATGTAGAGTTTTATAAAACTCGATGCCAATTTTGTTTTTTTTATTAAATTTAGGTATTACGAAAGACCTAAAATTTTGTTAAAATTACGTGCCACAAACACGTGCATAACGCATTTTTTTCGTTATTAATAGATTATAAGCAATAGTTATCATATGTGCTCCCCCCATCGCATATTTTTCAGAGTTTGCTATGAATGAAGCAATGAAGCCTTGATGTCGGACAAGACCACGCACAATATACTGACGTTATCTGTTTAGACCTTACTGGCCATTACCTTTTAATAACCTCACAGTGCATGTTGAGCACCGGTATAAATTCTATAATTCTCGTTATATATATTTAGACAAAGAAAAATGGTTGTAGTGCCAGTAAAGGTGAGTTATTACAAAGAAAACACATTTGTGTTCAATATTTATAAATGATTTCAGATTGGAATCGTCGGCGGATCCGGCCTTGATGATCCGGATATTATAGAGAATCGTAAGGAAGTTGTTGTTGAAACACCATTCGGAAAACCTTCCGACAGTATCATCGAGGGTGAAATTGGTGGCGTAAGCTGTGCCCTGCTTGCACGCCACGGCCGCAAGCATGACATTAATCCGTCTAATATTAATTACCGTGCAAACATTTGGGCACTTCGACAGTCGGGCTGTACTCATCTGCTAGTGTCCACTGCGTGTGGATCTCTAAAGGAAGATATCCGTCCGGGTGATCTAGCCATACCGAACGATATTATTGATCGCACTACGAAACGCGTGCAAACATTCCATGATGGCAGCGTTTATTGCCCCAGAGGGGTTTGTCATATGCCCATGTTTCCACCATTCAATGAACGTACGCGGCAAGTACTATTGTCAACCGCTTCGGAGTTAGGATATGAGCGTGTGCACTGTGAGGCCACAATGGTAACAATCGAGGGTCCGCGATTCTCGACACGTGCGGAAAGCAATATGTTTCGACAATGGGGAGGCCATCTCGTCAACATGACCACCTGTCCTGAGGTAGTGCTGGCAAAGGAGGCAGGACTGCTGTACGGGGCGGTGGCTATAGCCACTGACTACGATTGCTGGCGCGTAGGCTGCGAGAGTGTGAATGTTCAAGATGTACTAAAAACTTTTGGCCAAAATGTTGTCAAAGTAAAAAATTTGCTGGTCAAGGCCGTACAAAATATAGCTAAGGAGGATTGGGCTGCGGATATTCAAGAGGCGAAGGTTATTATTTGTTTTTTGAAAAATTTTGTCGTAGTTATCAGAGGTAATATATTTTATAATTTAGAATTGCGTCGTTTCGAATACCATGCGAAGTGACCTCTAACGGTTTTACAAAAAGCCCAACAATGAATCCTAAATCACTGCAACAAGGAGCTCAACAATTCCAAAAACTTTAAACTTTATTTTTAAGAGAAAAATAGAACCGAGCCTTTATCAATTTTAAGTATGCACTTTTTCCATTTACTTTGACTGTTAATAAATAATAAATGCACATTTTTAAGAGAAAGTTAAAAAATTATCGTCGTTAAGGTATATAACTTTTCATAAAAAGTAAATTAGTTAGTCGTCGTTGTGTCTATGGACATTTTCGTTCGACTTGACTCTTGCCCGACTCTTCATATTCCTGCGACGAAATCCACATTTGTTGGAATGTACCGATACTAGCTAATATGGAGCCACCAATCCATGCACCAAACCGTCGTTCTACACTACCATTGGCCGATATCATTTTTAAACGGGTGTTTGACGGTGCACGTAGCTGCAAATCTCGATTTAAACGCTCTGGAAAACCTTGCAACAGTGTGTTTCCTCCTGAAATTTAAGGATATATCACGAAATGAAAATACTTTTCGCAATCAACTGGTTTCAGAGTTATTTACCAGTAACAACGACGGAGCCAAATAAAGACAGCCGCACATCTGCATCGCACATGCCTACACTGGTCGAAGCCAGCTGACCAGCACCCAGCATTGCATGATCGAAGAGGCTTTCAGCCAGTTTAAAGCGCTCAGAACCAAACTCTTGATGATAGCCATTGGGAAATTCATAGTGCACTGTTGGTATTTGGGCAGCTACTCGTTCGTCGTATGGATTCTCCAAAACTTGCAAGATGTTCATTTGAAAATCCTGCAACAATGACTTCAACATGTAATTCTGCCAAGATTGTGTTAGATTTTCTGGTAGTTTGCGTAGCGTAAACCGTGGATTATCTCGCTCTTTGACCACATCTTTGGTGGCAACTTTGTAGACGGGTGTCAGATCTATACCCTGCTTTTCGAGATGTTGTCGACATTGCAGCGACAGATAGTCGCCGCCGAGTGGAGACTTTACCACCGCCTGCGATAGCACATAACCTTCGTGCACCGGCACAGCTGAAGTGTGTGTAGCTCCACTATCGACCACTAAAGCTGTGGCCCGACCGCTCGCGAATGCAGCCAACACAGCGTTTTTCACCAAGAAGAAAGCGGGAACATTGTATTTTTCAAACATAAGTTCTGTAAGTTTTTCGCGATTGTTGCGTACATTCCATGAAGCTTCCGAGAACAATACAGGATGGTACTCTGGTTCCGACTGTATAACTTTAGCGTACGTGTAATCGATCACCTTCTCGAAGAGCTCCCAATTATCGATCATGCCATCTTTCATATAAGTTTGAATTTCCATGTTGGCTCGTGGAACATTTACGTAAGTGGTATCTACATAATATTTACGCGAATCGGCGTCTGTTGATTACCATTGTGGAAATATACAATATTATCAAAAATTTTATAATCCGTTATTGACAATGGAGTCAGCGAAACAAAGCGGTACTTACTGTTTGGTGTTATGCTGTTGTCATTTTTCGTTTCCAAATCAGTTGAAGTCTCCGGAGCATCTGGACCCACACCAACCACTGAGGGTATCTCAGCTTTTGGAGTGTCTTCTTGAGCGTAGCCCACTCGCAGCGAATGATGCCCTGGATCGAAGACAAGCGCTCCGATTTCATCTCCTCCGTATAGCATGTTTCCGGAACTCATGGTTTTGAAAATTCTCTCTTTCGGTACAGTTTAGATCTTTCAGTTTTTCAAATCGATATGTAATAAATCGACATGTAATAAATTTTATTGCAAAAACTGGCGTCCTGAATATTCCGGCTCAAGTGAGTTGTCAAAAATTGTTGTTGCAAACACTTTAGGCTGTGTTTAATAAGAAAAGTGTTGCCACAGGACAACATTTTTGGGAACTCATACGACAATGCAAAACCTTAATGAATAAAACCTTTACAATTAATCTTTAAATGATTATAGAAAAACCTGTGTTCAAGAAATATATATTTATTATATATCTTATATTTTTATTATATTCTTATTATATATTTTTATTCGATAAATTATGATAAAAATAGAATAGTAAATTTGAAATATATTCGTAAGCCTTGGTTTTAAACAAAAAAATATGTGAAATTTAAAATTTTGAAATTTAATTTGATGATACTAATTATTCTAAAATTAAGTTAGAGTTGAGTTGAGTTTATAAAATAAAAATGTTAATTATAAATCAATACTATTTTGCCAGCAAATATCAATTATCTGCCGCCATTTTCTGAATATGTACATTGAAAAATTTACGTATCTTCAAATAATTTTAATTCTAAATGTTATACGTATTTAATAAATGAGAAAGGATAAACAATAAATTTTATTATTTAATTTTTTAATATTCTTATACGGTATTTCATATTTTTTCCATTATCATGCTTAACATTTTAACAACAGTTTTATAGATATGTATGTTAAGATACATTTTTAGCTTATACTTATTAATAAATTAATATTATTAAATCTTTTTTTCAATTTTCAATTTTCAATTATGATTTGACATTTTAAAGAAAATTGTACTTTGTGCAGCCTTTTTAATTATACTTCAGTTTTTCACTTAATTACAAATGATTGCGTACTCAATAAAATAAGTTGAACAAGCATAGTATGTAGAAAATTTGATCTACATACATATTTACATATGTAGTCAGTCATACGATGCGTCGTATCTAATTAAAAAACGTGTAGTGCAACCTTCATTAATTCAGGGGAAGAGTCCAAAGTCCAATCAGACCAACCTGATGAGAGAAGAAATAATCTCTTGAGAGAAAATTTATGTATGTATGTAGTCGTTTGTACAGGGTGCTCAGCGTAAGGGGTGTTAAGTAGTGAGGACTTGCCGGTTGGCCGATATACTTGTGGTTGGGGATATACTTCTGCTATTTAGGCAGATTTCTACTATCTTTTCGTCGCACCTTATATGCAGCACCCTGTATATATATATGGAAACCTATATATGGTTATATGTATATATGTATACACTGACTCGTGCCTACAGAAATGATCGTTATCGGCAAATATGTATGTATGTACGTCGGAGTGTTAAGAGTGTACGAGTATAGATTAACTTTAGCTCGCAAAAATCTCTCTTTTGTGTACGAAAAATGTATTATAATCTTAATGATAATGGAGCAGGCTTTAATTGCGGTATTTGGGGAGAGATTTTTTTTTCATGGGGAAGCATTAAAAATTACTTTTAAACTTTGTCACTTTAGGTTAAATATACAAATTTTAATGCGACTTTGAAATGTTAAGCGAATGGATATTTTTAGATTTTCATTTTGTTTGAAAATTGATTATGATACAAAAAAAAATATCTAATCTCATTGAGGTCTTCTTGTAGAACAACAAATAAATAGAAAATGCATTTGTTATAAAATTACGTTGAGAGAAAAAACTTTTTTGAAAAATATATGTATACCAAAAATTTTATAATGTTTTAAAATAATTTTCTTTATTAAAATGCAGTTTAATTTTTTGGAGTTTACAATGCGATTAAAAATATGAAAATTTATGAAATCGAGTTACTTTACAGCCTTTGTTTTTGAAAATCTCAATCAAAAACTATCATAAATCGTTACATATTTTAAAGGTCAATTAAAAATTTTTTTCACAACTTTTTCTATATTGTATATAAAACCAAGTGTTTGCGAGTGTGTTCAATCACTTCGTCTTTACTTTACTCTCCGGTGTGCAATTATTTATTGTTTGTTTACAGCTCTTTGCCATGAACCATGAAAAGTCTGGGCTGAATAAACAAAAACTCTTTTCTAACAAAAATATACTAGAAACATCTGATATTGTTTTCGTTTTCCTACTAATTGAAATAATAATTGTGCACCATATAAAAAAAATAAAAAAAAAATTGCATGAAAAATATTTTAATTTAAAAAATTAATTGTTAAACAAACAACAGAAATTAAAAATCGAAAGAAGAGAAATAAAATCTGCACAGACGCTGTGAAAAAATGTTCTCTAAATCTCATTATTTAATTAGAAATTGTAAATTCATTTAATTATACATAATTTAATAGATGTTAACAACTTTAGAGATTTAGTTTTAGTCTTTAAATAAGTGAACGCCTTAATAAAATACTTAAAAAGTTTAATTTATTAGTGAATAATTGTTCAAAAAGAAAAATTTTTGCTAAAGTTATATAAATAAATATAAAATAAAATATTAAAATATGTATTATAAATAAATACATATAAATAAATAAATAAATTATATATTATTTTATTTTATTAAAATATGTTAAAATATAAAATAACAGTTAACATAATTATCAAAGTTAAAAAAAATGTAACATCTAAAATATTAAAAAAAAAAACATTTTACAAAAATTCCATCAACATAATTACAAAATACATATCAATGTAATTCTGTGTAGATGTGAAAAATTTCCATCCAATTTTCTTTTCTCGTAATTTTCCATCAAAATTGACCGACTGTACTTCACTTCTAAGGCCTTCTTTCTCTTTTCTTTATTCTTGTTATACACACGGTGTAGGTGCAATGGCAATCGACCAACTGCAATAACAACAAAATCATCACGAAAACATCACCACACACCACCACCACCACTAAAAACAACAACAACAGAATGTTAATAACTGATTTTACTCTTTTAGAGAAGAATAAATGGATCTATACAAACAAAAACACACAAAATCAACTGGCTATACTGTAAGCGTATGCATGTATCGTATACGCATATCCAAATATTGGGTGCCCGAACACACATGATTGCCACAGTGTTAGAAAGATGTGCGAGTAGTTTTGGAACAATGTAAAAAGAAGCATTGGATCAAAACAAAACCGTGAGGTTGCCTTGTTGTTTACCAGACGATCGGTTAGGGCTGGTGGCCGTCTGGTTGGCTGGCTGTCTGTCTGCTTTGCCTGCTGTGCTGCCTGCCTGGCTGCGCCTGGTAGCCGGCGTATAAAAAGAAGAGATCGGCATTGTAAGCGAACAGTTCGATCGCAGACGTTGTGTAGAGAAATTCTTGTGTTGCGTATTTTTGGTTTATTATCTCAAGCTTACATATACATATTTTGCAGAAAAAAAAAAAAAAAATAAAATTACGGTCATATACCCGTAACAAATTAATACAGAAAAGTATAAAATTTTAAAAAGCAAAAAAATACTAAAAAAAGAACAACGAACAAGAGCCATCGGAGAATATATTTAGTACATTATTTAGCGTCGTTTGGTATGTAACAATTTTTTAAATTAACTAAAGTTTATCCTCCAAGCACGCAGTTGAACCTCCTGAATAATTATTTCTATTCGAAATCAATAAATTGTTTTTTTGTGTTCTTAGAAAGAAACCTGAAACTGTTTTTAAATAATAATTCTAACGATTATAGTGAAGTTGAACTTGATTGAATTGATATGCATAAATACAGAAAAAAATGGAAACGACACAACAAAAACATTTAAAAAACAAAATTAATACAAAGTTAAGAATAATATGCATACGAGTACATACTACTTTTAGAAAAAATGTATACCTACTAATTTCATATCTAGAAATAAAACTATATACAGTTTTAGTAAAAATACATACTTTCGCTAGAGACGAACTTCTTTAGCCCTTCGCTTTCTCATTTTCTGTTGTTATTATTGTTGGTTGTTGTTGTCTCTTGATCAACTTTCTGTGATTGCATTCCATTTTTCAAAAAAAGAATTAAATTATTATGTTTATAATTTATAAAAAGTATGTATAAAAGATAAAATAGTAGTCATTACGAGCTTCAGCTTTTCGGTAAGAGATTAATATTTTGAGAGATGTAATATTTTGAACAAGATTAATTAAAGATTAAAGATAAAAGATTAATTGAAAATGCTCCCCCACCATTCTTCAGAATCATATTTCATTCCGACTTTTCTTTGACGGTGAAATTCGTGAATTTGTAAAGAACATTTTGTAATTTCATATCTCATCTTTCTTTCACTTTGTTTATAAATTTTTATAACAATTGTTTTCCGATAAGAGCGAGTTTACAAAAGCGTCACTTGAGTACGCTAAAGCGTTGATAACTTCATTATTGTTAAAGCTCGAGAGTAATTCCAAGGTAATGCAAGCACACTATATATTAAATATTATAATATTATTCGATATTATAAATACCGATATACGAGTACTTACGTATTATCGTATTTGTCTAATAACGGTAATAATTTTTTACGATTTGCTTTTGACAAACAATCCAGCAAATATTTTTTTGGCAAAATTCACAATTTATCGTATATTATCATGTCGAGTCAGAGGCGCATTTGGCTGTTTGTTTTTAAGAAAGTTACAAAAACCGGTTCAGTGATTTTTAGGATACTTGTATAAAGAATTTGTAGTCAAAAACTATACGTGTAATAAAAAAAAGAACATCAAGAATAATTTTCTGGGATGGTATAGTATCTTCTTTTGCTTAATAGTTTTTACCCGGGAAGGGAGGATTCGGAACTGTGCACAACCGCCGTAAATAAGCCGCTCAACTTTATTAGCAAATATTATTAACTAACGTATTATCTATAGTCTAGAGTCTAGACTAATTAAATACAAAGTAGTTTATTGTGTGTGATATTTTTTCCTTGAAATTGTTGTTTGTGGAAACGTTTTTAAAATGTATTTAAGAAACATACGAAAACTTTTAGAAAGAAAAAAAAGGACCACAACATAAAAATTAGAAAAAGAAAAAACGCACAATATAAATTATTAAAGCAAAAAAATTTTGTGATTGTACTCGTATAATTTATAATACATATAAAATTATGCTGCCAAAAGTGTTTGCCATGGAAGGTACAAAGAGAGCAAGTCTGTAGATATAGCCACAAAATAATCATCAAAAGGCACATGGTCCCTGAATGGACTTCTGAAAGATAAGATTTTTTATTGTTATTTCCAAATATTCCAATGCCACATTTGTAAAATTTTATTTTTAGCATTTATTCAATATTAGAATGATCATGTGATAATCACGCGTATTTTTGTGATTTTGATAATTTAATAAAATATAAGATCAGAATATTTGAGAGGCTCTGGTTTTATATTTTTTTTAAACCAATATATTAAATATCTGCGTTTTTGATGCTATCAAAATCAAGTTTATTTAATTCGATTCATTTGTTATTTCTACAAAATAAGAACGAAGAAATATTGTTGACAAGCTTGCAATATCGTGAAATCAATTGAAGCGACAATCAGTATGCTTAAATGATTGAAAAACCAAACAATTCAATGACACCGCAGTTCAAAGAATTTATAAATAATTTTGCAAGCATTCAGAATTTGTTTAACAACAGTTTGCAACGTTTCAATTAGACTGTGAAAATATTGAAATATTGACTTTACTTATTATTCATCATGTCATTCACGTAATTACGTAATTATATAAGAGGGGGGTAATTATATACTTGAACGACTAAAATGGCTGTAACAACAACAAACGTCTGACTGAACGAAAATAAACAGGAGACGAGGGTTTCCTCGAGACGGATTAAAAAACAACGAAATATTTCGGCGACACGAAAGTGTTTGGAATTTCTTACGTACGTAACGGTCACCGGCTTCATTCGTTTACCGCATCTTTTATTTATGAATTCTACGAGATAATCGTTTAGAATTCTGGTACACGTATTATAACGAGTGAAAATGTTCAATAAAATGCGAATGTTCGTTCCATCAGGTATATTTTGGTTGGAACTTAAGTCTTATGTCTTTGATTTTAATTTTGTTTTTTTTTTATTATTATTTTATTTTTGTTCTAATTGCATTATTTCTGAACAACGGAATGTTTCAAACGCTTACTTTTACTTCTAACCATTTCGTTGTGAAATTTGAATTTTTTCCTTTATCCAATATAAGGCTTTATTCACCACGGAAGTATTTTTCACCATATCATCACTAAATGCATTGCATACGTTTTGTTTATACATTTTA
The DNA here is from genome assembly GCA_949752815.1 of Conops quadrifasciatus. Lineage (NCBI taxonomy): Eukaryota > Metazoa > Arthropoda > Insecta > Diptera > Conopidae > Conops > Conops quadrifasciatus. Next base: position 12,248,886 of record OX457077.1, on the reverse strand, counting down.
AAAAATATACTCTAGGCTTTTTTTAAATTTTTATTCTTTTTATTGATGAATTTTAGAAAACGAAGTTGTCAACGATTATACAAAACAAGCACACCCGAAAACTTCAAAAAATAGAATGGAAACTCTAAAAACATTTTTCGCTGCTCAATTCAAGCCTTCCGATATGCCCGATAATCAACAGAACAGTTACAGCAATAACAACGAAGGTTCTGTCACTCGGATGGGAAGTAATCATTTGACAAGTGACGTCAACGGAAATACGAATTCAAAAATAACGAACCGTTACGAGATGAAGTCAAAAGACAGAGATAATTACTTTTATATAATGTAAGTTCTGAAATTCTAAAATACGAGTACATAAAAAGTGAAAGGAAAAAGGATTATATAAAAAAAATTAAATCATCAATTTATTACCACATTTTATTTATGATGAGTAGAAAATGAAAGCTTTTCCATAACGGTATTCTTTCTTATTAATACAGTTTTCAACTTTTTTCTACCACAGCTTTACAGTTAAATACTTAAAGCTTAAATACTTAAATACTTAACCATTAAATGTTAAAAAACAAGACTTTTTATACAATAATTACCCAAGTATTAAAGGATTATTACACAGTGAAAACATTTAACTATGATCTAGTATTATGACGTTAAATTTCCTTCAAACTGATGCATTTAATTTACTTAGAAATTCAAATAAAGTAAACTTCTTACCTTGAAAACGACAATAATAACAACAATAATAATAATCATAATAATAATAACAACAAGAAAACAGTTATTAACTCGCTTTTTTTGGCATTACATTTAACATGAATGAGAAAGAGAACAAGTATTTTATTACTTACTAGAACTAGTTACTGAAACTGAGAGTAGATCAAAAACCAGTCAATCATTTCCTTTGCCAGCTGGTTCCAAGCATACTTAAATACAAGTTTAGCAAAATTACAATTAGTTGTGCCGGATCATTTACACGGTTAGTGACGAAAGGAACACGTCTTGCCGACAACAACATTCATAACACATAAAACCACAAGCCATATCAGACTTAGATTGTTGGACATACGTATACATATACGAGTATACGTGCATACATACATACACATCTAAATTCGATTTAACTGATTATAAGCACATTTTCGAGCTCCACTTTAAGCCTCATATGGTGTTTTGTTGAGGTGAGGTGAGATGAGTGCGTGAGGAATGTTGTAAGTGGTGGGCAGTGCAGTGCAGCGCAGTGCAGGGTAGTAAAATGTTGTACTAAATAAAATATTTACTACATACAGACACTACAACGAGTAACGTATATATTTAGTGACCGCAAAATTAACAACTCAATAAGTTTATGAGTTAATTCAGTCTGAATCATTGTCGGTAATGACATTATAATTTTAAAAACTTTAAAAGAAAAAACTAAAAAGAACAAGTTATTTTAAAAGCATTGAAGTAAAAAAAAAACAACTCAGGGGAAAGGGGTTGAAATATTGATTTTTCATAAAATTATAAAAAGTTACTAAGTCAATACGAGTACATATGTACATAGTATAGATAATTAAATTGTTTAGAGATTGCTTTAAAAGTGGGTTTTTCTACAATAACTTCAACATTGAAAAGAAAGTTATTTAAAATCATTAAGTTAAATTTTTTTTATTTAAGAGAATATTAAAAGATAATTAAGGCATTTTAATTTTCCCCGCGATAGTGATTTACATTTCACGATTTTACATCATCTTAATAACGCGAACTTGAATGAAAAACTATACTTAACTTAACTAACTATTGCAAAGTTCTGAAATCGATTGAAGAAAATCTGATTCTTAGTTGGGCGTTTGAAAATATCTGATAGTTATGGGTCTTTTAGAAGACATTCAAAGACTACTTTCACGTAGTCTCGTCAGTATGTCTTGTTTGCAAGATTTTGTCTTTAAATTTAAGACGAAAACGAAATTTTTTCTCCTTTCGAGGGCATCACTACATTTAAAAGTTAAAAAGGTATTATAATGAAAACATAAAAATACAACAATTCAAAGTAATTCATACAATAGTATATTTTTGATTTTTGATAATTTTTAGTATATTAGTATATTTTTTTTATTTTTTTTTAGTATATTTTTTTTTTAGAGACAAATAAAATCAAGGCTCAGAACATTAACACTTAAAAGTAGAAATTTGGCTTTTAGAAAGTTGGCTTATGACTTAATACATTGTCCATTTTAAGTTAAGTGAGTTAGTGTTGGGTTTTTTTTTGCTTTGGACGAAAATATTTTAAATTAGTATATTCTTGAAACTTGTCAGGTGAGTTTCAAGTCAACTCCTGGCAGTTAAAATTAAAATTGTATCGATGACGACATGATGACAACGATAACGGCGACGACGACGATGGTTTTCAGAAATAAACAATTAAGGAACAAAATAAACTCTTTTATTGTAAAGACAAAAATAACCTTTAAATAATTCCGACAGTTTTAAAGAGAAGATACATTGTTATCCTTATTATATTCGTTTATCGATCATTTAAGTATTTGCGTTCTTAAATATCTTAATGCAGTCGTTTAAAGAATCTTAAAAGAGGCAGAATACCGTCTTCATATAACAAACTACACTCAAGTCTGTTTTTACATGATAAATACGTTCCGTGTAAGAAAAACGTATAACAAAATACATACGATCGAATACACATTCAATTTGCCAAGAAAGCTTCTCTTAGAACTTGGACAAACGACGTGTTAAATCAAAACAAATCGTATTAAATCGTATTAATTGATAATTATTTTTTATATTCGCGTATATTTTTATATTTTCATGTATCGTACGTACACTGCCACAAGATCGTGTAAAAAGAAAAAAACAAATTAGTACTAAATCACTAAACTCGTTAAAAAACAAAACCTGTTTGAGAGCAGACTTTATTGTATTTCTTTAAGTTGTGAATAAATACTAAAAATTAAAAATTAAAAATTACTATTTATAATAATTAATTTGCTATTTTCTATTTGATTTTTAGGTGGCGATCTTAAGTGCTCGATGTTTTAGTGACAATGTGAACGTCTAGTGTGAAGTATCAATCAAAGTTACCTGCCTAATATTTATTGACAGTTTGACCAACTACAATATCAACAATAATAGTAATAATAAAACGAACAAAAAAAGACCAATACATTACCTACTTAATTTTTTTTAATCATTATATTCATATACAATACCTACATACATACATATATACAATCGTGTAGTTGTTAGTTTTTTCGTCATAATCTGTTTTTAAATTAATTTTAGTATTTTAAAAATATGCTGGAGTTTACTGTGTTCTTCTTTTGGTTAATTTTTACTATATTGTTTGGACCAATGATATTTATCGCTTGCATTTATTTACCAGAAATTCCAGTTAGAATTTTAAAAAATCTTATATGTTAAAATCGAAATCATATTTTTAATATCCGAAAACAGAGCATATTATATGTACTATCTTTAAAAAGAATTATCGTAAAAATATTTGTATTAAAAATAAATTATATTCTTATTGTAATACGGAAAGAAACGTTTGTTTTTGTTGTTTTCTTGAGAAAACTTTTTTGGTAAGTAGCAAATTTTTTTAAGCATTCATTAATAGGTCATTTAATTTGTTAACTTATTATTATTAAGAAGTAGAGGTTATTTTTTCGAAACATTGCTCGAAGTAAGAGCAATTGTCAACCATCATCGATTGCAATTATCCATCAGTTATCATATTGAAAAAAATAACATTAAACATCAAACCAAGTTGTCCAAATTGGATGTCTTAAATTTTTAAAGAGCATCTGCTTTTTGACTCCTTTTTTATTATTTATGTTTATTGTTTTTAGAAAAAAACAACCAAGAGTTATATTTATGCAGATTTTGAAAATTTCAGGCTTACATCTCGTAAACTATGAGGAATATTACCATGATATAAGTATTGTTGGAAGACATTTTTCATTATCTCTACATAATTTATATAGTTTTCTTTCCATAACTAATTATTTTAGCAGATAGCCATGACTTATACCATTTGGTTAAATTAATAATAATTAGGTATTATGAAAACAATAAATCCTATAACACATTTTGACTTATTTTAATTAATTAAAATAATAAAAAAATTTATGAACACAACTTGTTTAGTTGTATAAAGATGGCAACAAGATGACCGATGTAAACATGACAATAAGATGACAACATTATTTTCTAATTTAGAAACAAATTTCTCTATTTTATTTATTGATTGAATATTAATATAAAGAGATCCGAAACAATAATAGTTAGTACAAAAACCATGGAGGAACAACAGAGTCTGGATACATTTCTGCCTCCAGTGCATACCAACACTTTTGGCATTCCGGATAAAGCCAATATCATGGTGGCTTACGACATCTACAAGCCGTCGCGTGAAACCAGAAAGCTGTTGAGCGAACGTGGACGTACGATTTTCTCCGAAGTCTATATTGAGGACCCTAATTTGGGCACTCTAGCCGATCTTGCCGTTGGCGCCTTGGCACAAGGCCTGGGACCGAAAGATATCCCGTCCATGGTTCAAAGTGATCCGCTTAAGTTGCGCATTTATTACGACTCCTTGAGTGTGGATTTGCCGCTTGAAGTGTGCTACGGCGTAACCGACCAACTTTTCTGGCGTCGAGTCGTTCTGGCCAAGCACAAAGATAGGGCGCTAGCCTTGAAAAAATCCTATAACTGGAAGAGCTTGGGCATAACACTAAAGTTTGTTGAGTTGGTAGAGTCCTGTCCGGCCGAATACTGGCCTGAGGAAGAGATGCATTCCTTGGCCGACAAAATCCGGCCGTATGTTACCGAAATGCAAATCAGCAAGCTGAGGCCACTGCAGGATCGTGCCTTCGAGGAATACTTCCAGAGCGATTCTTCGGTAATATCTGAAGGCTCGGAGGAATCTTGGGAGCCGTCATCATCGACCAGCTCTCTGCAGGTTGAGGAGGGAGAGGAAGAGAACGAATATGAGGAAGAAAACGAGGAGGATGAAGATTGGAGGGAATATATGAGCGAGAGGGCCGCCAGACGGGCGGAGAGAGCGATACGCAAACAGGCGCTGAGCGACGCCAGAGAGGCGAGGCGCTTGTCCCGGGAAGAACGCCGCAGAATTCGGGAAGCCAAACTGGCACCACCACCAGAGCCGCCAGAGCCGATCAAGAAGAAAAAGAAAAAAGGCATAACTGGCGTTTTGGACATTTCTGTGTCGGAAGACGAGGACGAGGACGCAGACAAGGACGATAAGCGCAACCTGGAAAAATACCTGGAGAAAAAGAAGAAGTACAAGTACCCGCCGGAGCACTGTCATCACATCGACTTGAGTTTCGTGGGCGAATTCATCTACTTGACAAAGTTCACCATAGAGTTCCATCCGCCCGACCAGCAGCTGAATTACCACCCGAGGTTTTTCAACTTCTCCTACTTGGACGTGCAGCGTTTGGCCGAGTGAGTATTTGACGTGAAGAGAATGCTGGCACATTCTATTCCATTCTATTTACATTATTTATACGTACGAGTGCTTACCGCCTTCAGGAGTGTCTCGCGTCTCTTGCTACTGAAGACCTTCCGGCTCATTAACAGCCGCATGGATGCCAGGAAGTTGGAGATCTTGCTGAAGCCTTTACGCACACTGCCCGAAATTGAGGAACTGGATTTCTCGAACGACCAGCTGCAGGACGATTGCGGCATCTCGATTTTTGAATTCTTCAGACACAACACTTCCCTGAAACGCTTCGAGTTCAAAAACAACCCCATCGGCCATACGGTGCTGGAGAGACTAGCATCAGGTCTGCGAGTATTTGGCGGTCGCCTGAAGTATCTCGGCCTGGGCGGCAATTGGTTTACCGACATGGCTTTAGATAAACTGGTTAGCGTTATGGTCGACAAGGCGCAGGTGGAGCACCTGTGTCTAAGAGGCGCTCATATATCGCAACTAGGCCTGAGTTGCTGTATAGCGAATAAGCTTATCCGGCACCACAAGCCGCTGCTAGAACTCGATCTTATCGCTGTTAAGATCGACGAAACGGCGCGGGTGGAACTGATCACGGCGCTGCAAACGAATAAGGTGATGCTTAGGCTGGCCTGCAAGGGTACCGGCTTGCCCATCGACATTCAGACTGATATTATGGTGATACTGGAACGAAACCAATACCTAATCGATAATCCGTACATTGGCGATGAAACGAAGACCGAAGAGGAGATTAATACGTGGCTGGAACGAGTCAAGTAAGCAAACGATTTCTCTGGTACCACCGACTGACTGACTGACAGTGGTATTGTCGTATTCATGCCGTTTATATGCGTATGAAATCACTTCTTTTCCAGAGATCCCATTCTTTTGGAAGCCATGGAGAGGGTTAGGAAAAGAGTCGATTGTATGACGGTGCGTCCATTAGAATTCAGACGTTCAACACTTGATGTTCAAGAGGTCGAGGAGGAAAATATGGCCCAGGTAGAAAGTGATATATGGTCATTGGATAAGCTCATACCGAAGCCAAAGGAGGAGGATGACGACAGTGAGGAGGAATCGAAGGAGCCTTCCGTTAAAGTTGAGGAGCTACCACCCTTTGTTTTCGATCCCAACACCTTTACCTTGGAACAGTTCCTGCAGCACGTCACCACTCCTGGTCCCACCGAACGCTATTTCTACTTCCAAAATCAGCCCGACATTTTCAATGAACAGGCGCCTGAACAGGACCTTGTCAACTAACCCCACCAGAGCACAAAATTATCGAAATGCTCGATTGAACATCATTTATAACGATATTTCGGAACGAGGCCTCAAACAACAACAAAATTTCTATAGTAACGGACAATTGAAAAAAAAAAACACCGAACAAATAGACAACTATTAGGGAAGAAAAATGTCAGAAAAATCAATTCTGCCCGAAGTTCACTCAAAATTTAATAAACAAGCGCTGAATTTTTTTCACAAAATAATTCTTATTGTATTTATTTTGCTAATTTTTATGTGGCATTTTTAGTGTAACAAATTGTCTTCAAAAGAAGATCGCGTCAAGTGCTTGGAGTATTATTTGATTGACAGACTAATTGACTGAAGTACGATTAACGGAAAGCAACGGAAAAAATGGGCGACAAGAAGCAAAAATCGTCAAAAAAAATTAAAATTGTAAGTATAAATCCATATCATATTTCGAATATCATAATAAAACTGTCCAGATAATAAATAAATTTGCTTAGATTTATCTGATACTTATTCATAGTGATCCAAGAAAATAATAAGACAAAACTTGTGACATTATTAGGTACTCTATAATGTGTAATAGAGTACATACTATTTTACTTAATACGTATAGAAATTATTGCTTTCTCTTTTATCCTCAACCCTTAACCCTTCTTTCCTAACACTAACGACAATGACACATGAATAGTTTTAGCGTAAGACAATGTTTTTATTAACACAAAATAGATTTGTTCTAATCTTAGAAAAGTATGTACGTACAAATGCTTTTTTATAAAAAACTTTTAAAAAACTATATTATATGTATTATAAGAATACTTTATTTCCATTTAAAATGTTATTATATTTCGATGTTTTCTATTGTTTTATACAGAGTTGTTTGTGTCTTTGTTGATTTTATGAGTTCTTATCACGAAATACGAAGTAAACAAAGTTTCTTATAATCTAAAGTACGAGTATCTAAAGTAAATTCCTCCATAAGCACGTTTTAGGCTTTAATAAATGTGAAAAAAAATATTAAATACAATTTAGTCGGCGGCAAGCAAGCAGAAGTTATTTAAAAGTTTCATAGACAATTATTAGCAGGTAATGCTGTAATGTCTCCTGATTAAGCCTTATGTCAGCAGTCATATTATCGGTTGTTTAATTTCTCTCATTCAGTTATTGAGAGAAAAGAAAAAAAAACGGACCCGACCGTTTTTCCTCTTACTTTTGTCGTTTCTTGCTGTAATTAATTGGCTGGTTTCATGTTCAACTTTAACTTCAACTTTTGTTATTTGTGGGCAATTTTTGTTTTTGTTAGTTTTCCATTTTCCAAAATGAAACCAACAGATTGTTGCCACGACAATAACTTCAATTTTAAGGCCTGACGAAGAAGCAGAAAAGTGGAGTTTTTAAATTCCTACAAAAATTATGAAAGTAAGTAAAGTACTCAGTAGCTCAACAGACGGGTTTAGACGAGAATGTGGAAACGTGCAAATAGAGCTGTGGTGGTATTAAAAAAAATTCATTCTTTACTACTGTAGTATTTATGACATCTACATAATACAACAAAGTTTAATTAAATAGAAAATATATGTACAAATATAGTTTAGAGAAGTTTTACCATAAAATTATACTACTGAGAATAGATTTTTTAAGAGACATCGCGATGAAATTGGCACAAATATTCTTTGTTAGTTTGGGATTGAAAGTGGGCGAATATTGGTTCATAACCACGATTATTGTTATAGTCAATATATGAACCATTATCTTTAAAAGTGGTGTAAGTCCATTCTTTTCTATTTCGAGATATTTACGGTTTTCCGTTTTGAATGCAATGCAATTCTTATAGATTAGGATGTTTTGTTTTATGAAAATTTCATAGATTTTGAAAAGATTTTGTCTTCTAAATTTAGAGAAAATATAAAGATCATACCAGAATGAAAGAAAAAAAATGTCTCATCATTAACTCCATTTTTTAATGAAATGGACTTACACCACTTTCAAAGTTAACGGCTCATATATGTACATAAATGCATCTGTTTTTAGGTTTGAATTTCTCAGTTATTAGCTGAGGACTTAAACTGAAGTGATGTCGGATGTTAAGGTATCGTGATTTATTATCTAGAAATAAAATAAAAATAGGCGTCAGCCCTTTTTTTTCATCATTGATTCAACAGCTATGGGTTTAGGGTATATTTAAGGTTAAGCCGAAGTTTATAAGTCCCAAATAAAGGAAATGCTATAATTTTATTTTCTATATTTGGAACTTATTTCATTGGATGTTACGATGTTATTTCATAGCTAGCTCCAAAATTCAAAACAGATTTATTTAGTTTTTTTTTTTTTTAATATTAAGTTCTTTACCTGATCTTCGTTCGGAATCATTCTGTAACCCTTTCTCTCCCAATAAAACAATATTGTATTGTCGCTTCATTTACAAAAATGGCTTCTCCCTCATCCATTGCTGACGCTGGCGGTGATGATGGCGGGAGTAATGAGTCTTCACAAGATGTTATTCAGGTAACTTTTAAAAAAGGTACATACAATTGTACATACATACATAAGTTGTATATGTTTGTATATACATACGTTACATACATATGTACGTATGTACGTTCGATTGAAAGAAATTGCATTTTTTGCACTAAATCATTTTTTCGGCCAATTATAATTGTATTTCGTGCAAAAGGTTAGAGAACTATAAAGGCTAAGGAACCCAAAACGTTAATGGTACAAATATATTTTTGAAAGTTGCAAACTTTTTGGTACTTTTTGGCATTTTGTAAGAAGAAAAAAAAAACTAACTAAAGGATGTGTTGTAAGGACCAATATCTTCTCTACCACTATTATAGTATACATTATAATAATGAATACATAATAATTGGAACTTTTGTATCTATTCACATATTCACTTTTTTATGGATTATTTCTTGTCCAATATTTTCACGCACAATAATTTGTGTATTTGCCATAATCTACCTCACTTAGGAAATATTCTTTTTTTAATAAAAACCTCAGGCAAGGATAGCCTCACAGATGACGCTGAGGAAGGGAGGGCCTGGTGGAGATGGCAATGCTGATACTGATGATTTCGATACCTGGATGAAATCGCGTCAGCTTCTCAAACCGGAAGATCAACTGGAATTAACGGAAGCCGAACTGGGAGAAGAGATTTCCAAAGCTCTAACACCACAGAATACGAATGTTCTACATAACCTGGTCGTATACAGTTTCAAGAATGGCGCATTTATGACGGTAAGTGAAATATATGTACTCGTATATAACCATATCACCGATCCTAAACTAATCTTGACTGTTGTTGCAAAATGTCTCTGTGTCCTTCAAAGCTTCCACCGGTTGGGAACACTGTATCGATTTGGAATTTAGAAGGAACTGCTCTCCACATCGATTCCGAGGAAGCAAGAGAACAAATTGAGGAAATGGGTGATATTGGTAAGTGCTCTCTTCTGGCCTGCTTTCGAATTGGAATCTAATACTACACTTCGTTTACCATTTGAATAGGTTATCCTTTGCCACAGCCTCGTTATTCGATTGTTGAAGAGCATTATAATGAAGATGAAGAGGATGAGGACGGCGACGGCGACGGCGACGGCGACAAACAGCAAGAAGCAGCAAAAAAGAAGTCTTCCGTCACAAAAGAAGAGGGAGATGAGGAAGGAGAGGAGGAAGTAGAGCCCGAAGATGAAGCCAGAGAAGATGCTGAAGGCGAAGATGAACAGGAAGAGGCTCAAACTGGTTGGTGGCGTTTTCGCAATGAATTGAAATGAATACTTGGCCAAAACGTGTCTAAACGTGTCTAAACGTGCCTAAACGTGTCATTGCAGGTGCTCCGGCGGCCGCAGCTGCTCCTGCCCGTAAACGTAAATTAATTAATCAATTTAATTTTTGCGAGAGGGCCGCTCTTACATTTGTCAATCCGAAAAGGGTAACTAACTCTTAGATTAGGACTCGCAGCGTCCAGTACCGCCATGTAAGACGATATATGTGTGTATGTATCTTTTTTTGACAGAATGTGGACACTCAGACCATACCGCCGCCACGCTCTCAATACGGCGCTAATGTGCTGCAGTGGGTCATTTACGACAGTTATGCCGAGGACTTTGCACTTCAGCAAAGCGAAAAAGAGAAGAAGGGTGACGATAAGAAGGTATGAATGCAAAACTTTTCGCTACAGATGTCAACACTTCCGTTTCATACATCTGCACACTTCGGCACACTTCGGCACTTCTCCTTTAGGGGCACAAAAAAGATGAAAAAAAGCGCTTCGACAAAGCGGCTGCCGTTGAATTACTAAATCGTAAATATCTAAAATGCTGGCAAATGTTGGAACGCATGATTAATCAGAATATGTACGAGGAGATCGGCAACGATTATCGTTATTGGGATGATCCGGCCGACGAGTACCGTGAGGGTGAAGGTACTTTGTTGCCACTCTGGAAATTCAACTACGAACAAACTAAGAAAATGAGCGTAACCGATATATTGTTCAATCCGGATTATTATGATCTGTTTGCGGTATGTTATGGATCGCGTAAGTATCGATTGCAATAGAAATGAAAATCTTCTCAAAGTTGCATAGTTACCGAAAGGTTTTAGATGCTTAGAAGAATAGATTTAATAGTTAGTTGTGGAACGTGTTTTTGTAGACCAAGCCATTATGAGATACCGTTTAATGAGATGCACTTTAAACATCATTAAAATCTCCATCAATAGTTAAAGTTATTGAGGCACTGCTAATCTTAATACCAAGCCATTCACTTTTTAAGTGGCATTTTTTTTAAAAGCATCAGTTTTCAATACTAATTCTTTCTTAACTTTTACAGATGAGTTTATGCGTCAACCGGCCGAAGGTTCCATTTGCTTATTTACCATTAAAAATCCATCATATCCGGACTATATCAGTGAGTATAGCATATCATCGACGTTTTATATGCACTAATTGTTGTCTATCTATCTATCTATGTACCTTTTTCCATAGTTATGACCGAGAGTAGTGTAATGTGTTGTGATATACATCCGACATATCCTTACCTTGTAGCGATTGGTAAGATTTTCAAGACCGATTTTGTACCAAAATCTCGACACATTTTCTCACTCTGTATCGCCGTCAACAGGTATGTACGATGGCAACGTAGCCGTCTACAATATCAAGGAGGATTATCATCAACCTCTGTACTTATCAATGGGCGTAAAGGGCAAACATGCGGAGTGTGTTTGTGAGGTACGAGGTTGCTCATTACTTTACCATTACCATTTTCATTTCCATTGAAAATCCGGCTCTTTAATTGTTGTTGTTATTGTTATTGTTAGTTGAAATGGGGTCCCGATATGGCTGATGGTGAAATAAATTTCTTTTCCCTCTCCACCGATGGACACGCCTTCAACTGGGTATTAATGCCGAATAGATTAGCCCTGACGAATATAATCACACTCTTTCTGGCGAATGGCGTTGTTGATGGCCCTGATGGTACCGAAGTTCATCTGAAGAGCTGCGGTACCTGCTTGAAATTTCATCCACAGGATCCTGAAATATTCCTAATCGGCACCGAAGAGGGCCTCATCTATAAGTGTAGTACTGCGTACAGCTCCAAATATCTGATGACATATTACGCGCACAATCTATCTGTCTATCGCATCGATTTCAACCGCTTTAATTCGAACATCTTCATATCGTGTAGCGGCGACTGGCGCGTCAAGATCTGGGAGGATATGCGGCCGCAACCGTTGTTCATTTTCGATCTGGCCTCGGGAGTGGGCGACGTCAAGTGGGCACCCTTCTCGAGCACAGTCTTTGCGGCGGCGACCACTGAGGGCAAGGTGTATGTCTTCGATCTGAATGTGAGCAAATACAAGCCGAGCTGTATTCAGGCGGTGGTGCCGAAACGCCGGAATAAATTGACGAGGCTAGCATTCAATGAGAAGTTGCCGTTCATTATTGTGGGCGATGATAAGTAAGATGTGTTGTTGTTGTTGTGTCAAATGCTGTTCAAGCATACGACATTTGCGACATTTTTCTGAAACGCAGATGGTTTCATTTGATTTGTATGCATTTATTTTTTAGGGGCACCATATCGTCGTTGAAATTGTCGCCTAATCTGCGGCTTATGGTAAAACCGCCCAAGAAACAATTGTATCTGGATCAAAATACTCTACAAACACAGAAGCTGGATAGACTACTGTCGCTGGTACGTGAGCTGCCTGAGGGAACGGTTGCCAAGGCGGCTCCAGCGGCGGTGGCACAGAGTTAAAAATATTTTTTCTATTTTTTAATATGTAATGAGATTAATTTTATTTTGCGAAATTGTATGCCGGCCACAAACAACATTTCATCAGAAACTATTGAAGAGAAAAATCTAGAAAAAATTTTAGATTTGAGTTTTCTTTAGGATGATGATGATGGAGGTGATGAATGGGTTGGTCGGGATTTACTCCAAGATTATAAAATTCTCGCTTTGTGGTGAGACGAGATAATGGATGGACGAGAAAAGCTTTTTTATCAGAAGGAAGCTATGTAGCTATTTCTAGTTTATAACTGACAACATTCTTATCTCTGTAATGAAATTTAAAAACAAAAAAGGAAAATGTAATGCATTTTTTTGGACCTTTTTCTTCTTCTGATAGGAAATGCTCGGTTTTTTCTTAACATTTCAAATTTGATCTTCTTTTATTTTTCATTTATATTGCTCTCAGCATTTCCTTAAACATAAAATATGATTCTTAACTTGTTAGTGCGTTACATTTACAAGAAAACGATGAATTTTTTTAGGATTAACTTTACCTTTTTCTTAAACAATTATTTTCGTTTATTATTTTCTTAATCGCGATGAATACTGAGACTTAACGAAAGCAGTTACGCGCATATTCAAGAACTATGGAAAACTTTAGCAAATGACAAGACTAATTACAATGTAGCTATAGATAGTAACATTTCTTAAAAGTATTAAGTAATGAATGTAAATAATACATAGATAGATATATGTATATGTATATATAATTATATAATTATCACAAAATTGTATTTAATTGTTTCAATTGTAAGTACATAAGTAATTTTTATAACCTTTGCTTCTAACTTCTTCAGGTCAGTAATAATTTTTTTTAAAAGTTTTTGCCTCGGTGGCCTCCCGTCAATTCCTTGCTTTCTTGCTAAAACCACCCAATTATTTGATATTTTTAAACTCTAAAAATTCACGCACATTATTCGGGCACATGATATTCTTGCCCGCAAATAATACCGTCGACATTGGATGCAAAAAGTCCGCTGAGAAGTCTTTGGCCTTCCAACCAAAGAAGCCGTCCGGTTTCACTTCGTTGCCATTGATCTCGAAGGGTAGAAGATTGACACCGATCTGATTTATTTTCGAGAATTGCACGCGAAAGTAATGACCATCGGTCGCCTTGATCCAGTAGAAGCCGTCGTTGTCGGTGTACGGTTTCGTTTGCGACTTTTTGAGCGCATTGGAGCGCTCCAGATCGAAAACATTGAAGCTAACATCAATTTCGTAAGCATCCGGTGACAACTGATTGCTCTCAATGGCCGTTTTCAAAGCGTAATTGTCCAACCAGTAACGTATGCCGACATTTTCGAACTCTTCCAGAACATGAGCGAATACCGAACGTAGTTTGTCCATGCAGCAGGGAGGCGTATGTCTACCCAAGTAGACGTAGAAGGGACGACTGTTGTAGACGTTGCCAATGCAGGATTTTGTGGTGCGTTCGCAACCGATCAAATCGATTTCCGTTACATACGGCAGCGTGAAGTTGGACGAAGAGAACTGCGTGTCGAGCACAAAGGTGCTACGTGCCCCTGGAGCATTATTGTGGCCATCTCTTTGTGCAGCGACGACATTGGTGGCGACGATCGTCTTATGAGAACGTCGTATTATACGTTTGATCTGCAGTTTCTTGTATAACTCTTTGAATTGACGGCGTCGACTCTCTGAGCGTCGTTGTTTTGTATGGTAAGAGGCAAAAAGTCGGCGTCCATCTTGAAAGGCTTGTGGGAAGATGGTTTTCTGAAGAGAGAGAGAGAGAGAGAGAGTGAAAAGGAGACGTCATAACATTTCGCAAGAAGAGTCTAATTGTTATACTTTACTCACATTGATCTCTGCTAGTTTCGCTTGAATATAAAACATTTCGGGAAAAGGAGCCGCCAATGGATCGGGCATTTCTTTCAGAAGTCCTACGTCCACCAGTATAGCATGTTTTTGCAGGTACTGCAAGTACATTCATTATACGCAATAAGAAAACTTACATATGGTAAGTTTTATAGCTTACCAAATCGCATTCTTCGCTACTATTCACGGCTACGTACTGAATCGTCCAATTGGGCATATCCAATAATATCTGAGTACAGGTGCTGAATGTCTTGATATTGCCCGCAAAGGGTACGATTATAATGTGACGTCTTATGAAATCTTCATCCGTCGCGGAGCCTGCCTCCATTTGTGGTACATTTTTCATTATATCATTAATGTTATGCTTTTGTATACCATCGTTATCATCACCACTAGGACTTTTTCTACTGCCTCTACCATTACCACCACCAGCACCTGCTTCCTTACCATTAATTTCTCTAAAAATTTTCTGCAGCAGATTTTTGTTACTCAAACGCACACTGTCGGCCATGAAGAGCGCATACTTGGTGCGTATGGCTAGAAGCGGATTGAGCTGAGCCGGCGTTTTGGTTACATCAAAACCGAGATTCATAAATCGGACCAGCGGCATGTCACCGGATGCAGTCGTACCGTTACTGTCGTACGAAATTGGCGGATATGGTGTGCCTTCTTGCAACACCAGAATCTGTATATTAGGAATCACTTCCAAAATGCTATCAATGGAGGCCTTCAAGTCATTCTCGTAGTTATAAACACTACGAAAAATTATTGTAATTGATTTGCGTAAATGTTTGTTGGTGTTTTTCAGCTTATTGCTCTTCGATGGTTTGGCGCCATCACCATCAACCTGTTCGCCGTGGTGTGTCATGTGAGCGAAGGAGATGGGAGACCTGATGGGTAGCACGAGTGTATCGCCGGTAAGTGATTTCCATAGCATAGACTTCCAACAATAGTAGAGCAGGATGAGATTCGCCAGCACCACTAGAGCTGCTATGAGTTTAGCATGCCGCAGGCGCATAATTTTCATGTTAACGTTTAAACGACGTGGGCGGGCGGGCGATTGGGCGGGCCGGCGTGGCGAAGAGAGTGTTGCTAAGAAGAGGTGGGGCGCTGGCGGAGAATGCAATAAAACGCAACACAGCTTTAGGTTGGTCAGGTCGGTAGGTATGGTATGGTTCGATTTCTGTTTGTCTTCTTCTCTCCTTATGACTCTTTCTTTCACTGCTCTTTCCGTTTATGGCTGCCTTAAACCTGGACTAAACTATTGATCATTCATAAATTGATGACGACGTGCGAAAACCAAGGACTTCGCAGTAATTCGCAACGACTTTTCATGTCTTTTGCGCTACCCAACTCTTAGTATTTACACTACAATTAATGGTCACATGATTTTCTTTAACTTTACTCTTGAATTTTATATTGTTGTAATTTTTGATGCCATTTCTAAATTTTCTACTATTGTTTTTTTGGCCACTTAAAGCAGATTCTGCTGCTCTTTTTCACATCTTTCACATCAATGACATTTTTGCCAAAGCTTTAACGAAGACGTACCGAGTATACTCAACTTCCTTTCCAATAGCTTAACACTTCGTGCTTTCTCTTGTGCACTGCACTCTTATCCTGCAGTCGAAGGAAGTGCTGAAAAAGGAATACACTGGTAAATATAAACTCCAAAGCTTTATGAAGTTGCGAAGGAGAAAGCTTTTGAAATTTTACACCGTGGAGAGAACTTTCGAGAGAGAATACGTAATAACAAACAGGAGTGATATAATTTCCGATTGGAGAGAGACACACGCACACAGTGACGAAAAGAGTAAATTTGAAATGTAATTCTAAAGAATTGAGTAATTGTTTATATAATTAAGGGCAGTTAGAAAGCAATTTTAAAATTATTTTCGAGAAATAATTTTCATAATCTCATAAAAAAAGCTATAAAATACTCGTGACTTTTTGTGAGACGTTCGCTTTGGGGTGATCGGAAAAGTGTGACAAAGCACGATGATGGTGATAAATTCAAAATATTATAAAAGTATAATTAAATAAATAAAAATAAATTTTACTATCTGCATTCAAAGGAGATTCTGTATACAATTATTTTAGCAATGTCTCTGTTAAATTACAAAGTTATAAAACTAGTTTAAATAATTTTTCTGGGTGTATAATTTTTTTAAATAAATACGATGGAGTCCTTTGCGTGAAGAAGTGAAAGTTAATGATATTATAATTATATGAATTTATCACAATTATTTGATTAAATGGTAAAAGGTTAAAGGCTAAAGGTTAAAATCTAAAAAAAATGTTGAACTGATGCTTACGGAACGGTATAACTCTTCAAAACTGTGATGTTTTTTGTTCCAGAAAGTCCAAAAATGTAATTCAACAATATATAAAATTCTAACATTTATTATTCTTTCTTTATTTCTGTCCTTTCTGTCTTTCTTTTAAGTTGCACATACATATGTATTTTCAAACATCAACAATTAATTTGACAATGACATCACATTACAATTACAATTAATAAAAGTTACAACAAACATTTGCAAAACATTTAGCTACATACTCATAAATATTTATACTATATATATTTAAATATTTATTTTTAAAATGTTTGTGTAAATGTGCTATATTACTTTCTATTGATCGAAAAATAATTGATCTACTCTTTTCTGTACTTTTTTAATTCGCTATTTTTGTAGATAATTTGTAATATTTAGTTTGAAGGTACCCAGCATTTTGTATCATTTGTTATTTTATGATCCACTTTCTATCTCTCCTCCTTCTCCTCCTTCTCCTCTTCCAATACCGCAAATCAATTAAAACGCCTCTTACTCTCATTCTATATCTCTTCCACTTCACTTGAAGCGTTATCCGGCTATTTGCCTACAGCCGGAAATAATATCGGAAATGGAACCTCATCATTGATGGTCTTCAAGGGCGTGGGTGGACGTGGATCTGGTTCGGTGCAACTCAACAGCCAGTATGTGGTCACCGTTCCTTTGCCTTTCAACTCAACATCGCCACGCAATTCCATGCCAAACGTACCGAACTTATCGAAAATAGCTTTTGTTGCTGAAGAAACATGAATTTTTAAGGCTGTGAAAAAATAAACGCGCACCACATGTAATGCTTTCAAGTTATCACATGAATTTCGGTGGATAAATTCGATCGAGATACACTTACGTAAGCCACTCGATTCCATACGAGAAGCAGTGTTGACCGTATCACCGAACAGACAATAATGCGGCATCTTCTGACCGACCACGCCAGCACAGACCGGTCCCGAATGTATGCCGATGCGTATCTTGAGCTGATGATCTGGTTTGTGTTTAATGCTGACCGATTTGACCGCATCTAAAACCGCCAAAGCCATGAGACCTATTTCACGAGCATGATTATCACCGTTGCGTTCGGGCAAGCCAGAAACTACCATATAGGCATCACCAATGGTCTCCACCTGGTGGCGGAGAAAGTGGATTAGCTTCAAGTTTAATCGAATTTTCTAATCTACCGACACCGGAAGCAACAAATCATACGCGTATCATACCTTGTAGACGTCGTAGAAGCCAATGATGCGATCGAATGTACTATAGAGATCGTTGAGAAAGTCGACCACTTCCATGGGCCCGCTTTGTGCGCAGAGTGCAGTGAAGCCGACAATGTCGCTGAAATAAATGGTGACACATTCAAATTGTTCCGGCTGCACCATTTCGCCGGCCAGTAATTGTGTGGCCACAGGACGTGGCAGCACTTGATAGAGCAGCTCTTCGGTGCGCCGTTTCTCCATGCTCAGCTGCTCGGTTTTCTCCTCAACGAGACTTTCCAAATTATTAGCATACTGTTCCATGCGGCGTAACAGATCATCCATGAGATTTTCACAAAATCCTCTAAAATTGCGATATTTGAAACGCTTCAGAGAGAGACCCAAACAACTTTACAACAAGTATGTATATTTGACATACCAAAACCTTCACCCTCCCTCCCTTCAACAACTTACTTCATTATCATTCGCACCGTGGAACGAATTGTGGCAAAGGCTGGCCTATCGTCCGGTCCATCGGCCCAACATTTCTCCATCAAATCCAGAACATCGGGCGGACAGTCACGTTGGCCAACGAACGGCCGAAAAGCGGGTAGCTCATGAGCCTCGACACGTTTCACTATCGCCTGAATGTCCATGAACTGGCGAGCGGCCTCATAAGGACCGCCACGCACCACAATCTCTTCCAGAATAATGGCGAACGAATATACATCGCCCTTTTGGGTGGCTGGAGTACCCGGTACCACTGTCGATGGCAGTAACTCTGGAGCAATCCACAAGAACTCTGGATACCAAATAAAAAAGAGGCACAAATGAACAAAACTCAGCTTCAATGCTTCGCCTGATGTCAGCGGCCAATGCTTACTGTTGAAATAATTCTGATCCTTGACAATCTCCGAAGGCGTGGTCAAGGTGCGCAAGCCAAAGTCAGAAACTTTCAAGACGAAGCGACCGTCGATGAGACAATTGCAGGAGCGCAGCTTGCCGTGCACCTGGACATCGCTGTTGTGCAGGTAGGCCATGCCCTTGACAATGTCATGTATCAGCGACATGCGGAAGTTCCAGTCCAGTTGGATGGCCTCGTTCTCCAGCACATCTTTGAGGCTGCCTTTGGGACAGTACTCGGTCAGGATCAGGACTGTGGGACGGGGCAAGTCAATGCAAGCGCCCACAAAGCGCACCGTGTTCTCATGACTGACATCGCGGGCCTGTTTGATCTCCCACAGAAGCGTCGGCGTGATGTCCACCTTCTTCTTGTGCACCTTCTTGATGGCCACACGTTCGCCCTTGAATATGCCGATGGTGGTGAAGACCTGGGTGAGGGGCAGCGAAGTGCAGCTGGCGATCGAAGCGCGGCCAGAATGTATACCATATTGCTGGAGGGAAAAATTCTGAAAAGTAGTGATAATTTCGTTATGAATGAACGGAACGGAACATAACGCAAAGCAACCTCTGCATTGAGCTTTTGTAGACCGATTTTGCTGCCATAGAGACGGCCGACCTCCAGCAGCACATCGTCGGGCCGTACACGCCACGACATATTATTCAGCTCATTGTTCAGCTTCATTTGTCTAAGCGATGGAAAAGAGAGAGAAGATATAAAACCAAAAGCCTTGATTTGTGGGGCATGGCATGCAGCTTACTTGCACATTAAATAGACCACCAGAAAAGTGAAGCCCAAGAATAGGACAAAAGCGAAAGTGGCGTACATTATGATCATTTCTGGCAGAAAGATTTCAGAAAGTAAAGGACGAGTATTCAAAAAACAGCGCTTTTAGTCGTTAACATACCGTTGCCCTGACACTCGGGCGAATTGCCGAGAAAGCCGCAACGTGGCACATCAGCGGGCGGTCCTTCTCTACCGCCTGGCCAATGGATTTTCTTGCCATGTACCGCGGAATAATTTCTGAACAGAAAAATTTTGAGAAAAAAAAAGAAGCAAGGAGCTAAATAACTATGACCAATACCGCAACCATCACAGAAATGTCCCTACCGGTGCAAGCCGTAGTAATGCGCCACCACTTCGAACCTTCCCGTGATGGGATCTAGGTCCAAAATCGAATAATCCGCATCACGATCGCCGTTGTCGTCGATGCGCACATGGCCGGTGATGCCATGAAAATCACGATTCCACATACGGCGCGTAATGGCCATACCGTCGCGTATATCTTCGCCTTCACTCAGTGTCTCATTCAGCGCCATGCCCAACAGATAGACGCCATCATAGAAGGCACCAATGAAGAAGTTCACCTGCAGCGTACAGATAGGCGCTCATGTAGTAGGTACTTGCAGTAGTTGTAGTAGTACACACACACACACACACACACACATACCTCTTCGCCTTCGCTGAAAGTGTAGTTGTAATGTTTCGTGGCCATTTCGCGTACATTCTCGGCGAAGCCTTGATATTTCGGACTTGTTGGCTGAAGCAGTGAAACACGTAATAGTGCTTGGTAGGCCTTGCGAGCACGCCCATCATCAGCATCGCCCATTTCCCAATCATTGTCACCCCAGTAGGAACTCTGCAAAGAGACGGAGAGAGTGCAATAATTGATGGAGAGTCGTAACGGACGGAGAGTCTGCAACAAACCTGAAATATTTCAACATCCAAAAAGACCCAATCGCCATTTGTCATGCCCAATGAATAAGCGGCCAACATGAACTTACGTACCAAAGTACCACGAACAGATAAGATAACCACTGCAAAAAAAAAAGGTTCATATATAGTATGTCCACCTTCTGCACCTTCTCTTTCTTCCTTTTTCTTTTAAAACCTACCTCTTGCATACATGCTGGCATCTTTCAAATAGTTGTCATATGGTTCCTGCTCGTTGCCATTCAATTCGCGTACAAAACTCAACAGGCCCTCTTGACGCAGACCATATTCCAAATTCTTGCCAACGGTCAGTGAGAAGAGATCGGATCGGTCGACAAGTAGAGCAACATGTTTCCAGTTGAATTGTCGAAAAACGCTGCCGAAAACCAATTTCAAACGACACTGACAATATGACATGCGCGTCAGTGTCGGATATTTCGTTTTATCCTTAAACATTCCCTACAAAAATGGAGAAAAAAGTGAAAGAAGTCAATGATTTTGCAATTATTTTGCATCATGTTGAAATTGACATAATGGGTTTTTCAACAAGAGGTGTCATTTTAAATTTTGCACCATTTCTAAACTCTCAACTTTCAACTGTCATTGTAAGGTCATTTAAGAAGTAAAAATCAGGAGGTCTTTAGATATCGATCGCTACA
This sequence comes from Conops quadrifasciatus, assembly GCA_949752815.1. Taxonomy (NCBI): domain Eukaryota; kingdom Metazoa; phylum Arthropoda; class Insecta; order Diptera; family Conopidae; genus Conops; species Conops quadrifasciatus. The sequence goes on along the minus strand of OX457077.1, from coordinate 12,227,255 downwards.
CATTCGCGCAATGAATTGAAATAAAAAATTATCACAAATTTAACCAATTTAAAAATGACACTTCTTGTTGAAAGACCTTATAAATTAATCATGGTACAGACTTATGTATATAACTTTTTGATTTCGTATCTTATATTAAGCTTTTATGCTACTATATGCATCTATTATACCATTAATCTATTAGAGGCAATAGGATCTATCTATTCTATTCTAAAGCAGGAACAGTTCTGTAGTTCTGTTTTATACCGAAAGAGGACTACTTTAAAAATTATACTCCTTAACAAGAGACAAAATAGACTACAATTCTTGAAGTAGTCCTTAGAAAGAGACAAAATAGACCAAAATACTCGTAACATAACATTCTCTAACAGAGAATTTAATGGCATTTAAAATGAGATTTTATTTAAATTAAAGAGCAAATAGTTTTCAAGGTTACGTTTACCGTTTACCGTAATCGTAACTATTACCGTTTCAATGTCAATGACAAATTTATAAAAAAAAACGCACACGCAACGCAACAAAGTCGCTGCTGAGATCAATAATTATTTCAATATAAAAAAAACACATGTTCTGGTAAAAACAAACTTGTACTTACTCTCTGTAAGTACCTTATCCTCAGCCCGCCTCTCCCTCTTCACACACACACACACACACACACATACTCTTAAACCATCTTTTATCCTGTCTATACATGTTTGCTTAGGAATTTCCATTTAATCGGCATTAAAGAATCAACAGGTTGAGCGAACGTAACAGATTAAGTGAAAGGTTGTGGGCAGGGGCAGGGTGTTTGCGGTAGTTGTGGATATACAATACATACACACGTATATACATACATATATCGTTTAAACGCATGGTTTTATAATACATATTGTAATATTGCTGAAGAAATATTCTTTGCAACCACCAGAAATTGATTTGAAATTTTTTTATTTTGTTGCATGAATTTCTTTTTATGAATTACTTTTTAGAAAGATTTAGAATATATGTATATCTAAATATAAATATGTCTATGTAGAAAGAGATAATTTAAAATTTAAGAAAAGAAATAAGCGTTCAAAGGAATTTGAGTAATTTATAAGAACCTTTTTTGGTTTTAATTTGAACAGTTTTTTACGCTAAGAAGAGACGAATCTTTTTTCAAAATCTTTTCAATTTAATCAAAACAAATCTGTCTTTTTGAGAGAGTCGCACTGTGTGTATTTTGCAAGCAAACTAACAAGAGTCTTTTAAAAACTTTAAAAAAAAAAATTTTTTTTGCTTAACAATTATGATGCTTATAATAATGATCGTAATAATAATAATGCTATTCCAAGAGCATTACTTCTTGACATTCCTTCTTACCGTACTTTCATTTTTCCATTTATGAATTTTTCCCAAAATGCCAGAAGTTACCGTTAATTCGCCTTCCGAAGGTGGCTGCCACAAATTGGTAAAATAAAATATTTATTTATTTCTTATACATATAATTGTGCTTTAAACAAAAATGTTAAATAATTGGTCTTTTAGCAAAGACTTTTCTTGCAAGTTCAAAAATTAAAAAAAAACTCGTGGATTCCTCAAATAAAATTAGTGGGAATTAGACGAAATTGCTATGATAGCAATTTAAAAAATATTACTATCTACGTAGTAACATTTAATTACGTACAGTACTTTCGTGTCAGTCAATTAAGTTGGCGTGATTAAGATCCAACAAATGACTCGCTTAATGAAGATCGCGATTTGCAATTAATTTCATTTCAAAAGAAGAAAACGGAAGAGCACGAATTCGGTAAGTATAATGGTATATTGCGGCTCCTTTACTGATGTTGCATTAATTTTCTGTTCAAATGATTTGCATGCTCCACAACGAAACTCCACTTTGGCGATACGTGAACAAATTGATTTCTTCACAAAGTCAAGAAAGCCAAGTAAATAAGCCCAGAGCATCTCAAGCTGCAGACCAACGACTTAAGACTTTGGAATAAAAACTGTGCTTTTGCTTGTGCTTCATAAAGGTCAGGTTTGTGGTCCTGCTGTGTGCGATAGCGACACTAATTTATGCCAACAAATGAATTGAATTCAAATTGTAAGTATGGTCTGCCGGACAGCCTTAAGCCTGACGAGAGCAAATAAATGAATGAATGAATGAATGGATGGAGGCATGAGTGAAGTCTTAGAATTAATTAAGAAAAGGAAATTTGAGGCAAGGGATGGATGGCAATATTTAAGATTCATTAGTATTAAATTTTGAATTTGTAATTTGAAATTTCAATTTGAATTTCAATATTATTAAACATTTTTCAAGCAGTTTCTTATAAATAAGCACAAGCGTGTACTCTTTAGTGGGCCAAAGGAAATAACTTTCTGCAGAAAGTTCAAAAATCAAGTGGAAGTAATTTAATTAAATGAAATTAAATAAATTCGGAATTAAAAGTTACTCATACGCTATGATATACTTGTATTTTCAATATAATAAATTCAATTTTTACTTCAGAAAGTAGGAGTAATATTTATCTAATTAATTGAACTCGGTTCGCAATCAACTCCATTCCACAAACCATGCTTACCTGATCGCCCATGCCGGTAATAATCGGTGAATTCCAATAGGCCGCCAGGCGCGCAACAGGTTCCAATGCAAAAGCACAAGCGGGACCAATGAAGGCAATCACATCATCTTTAAAATGCATGTCGGCAGCAAGTCCCGGAGCTTTCGCGCCCGAGCAGGAAGGATAACTTTAAAAAAGTGGAAGGAAAAGTGAAGCAAAATAACACACACAAAAGAAAAACGAAAATCACGCCATGAAAAAAAGAGAAAGAAAGGACAATAATTTAATTTTAATAAAATTTAAACTACACTTTATTTTATTATATTCTAACTTGAATTAAATGAGTTCAGGGTTAAAAATAAAAGCAATAAAAGTCACATTTTTGCAATGCATTGAAGCGAAATGATAATGAAAAAGTCACACGAACAGACTACAAAAGGAAACGAATGACGAAGGGGTAAAGAATGAGGGATGGAAGGTAGCGTATAGTGATAAGCGGGTGAAAAGAGAAGAAAGGGGATTATGGACAGAGGAATTATATGGTAATAAACATGAAGGGAAGGATAAAAATTAGGAGGAAAAGGAGAAAGAGCAGAAGCAGAAGAAGCGTGACCAGAAGGAAGTGGCGGCAGTAACGGAAACAGCTATCCGGGCTAGTGGATAATGTCTAAGTATGAATTGCTTGCGATAAAGAAAACCAATAGCGGTCGTTTCTTCTTCTCTTCCGAGTTGCTGCTGAAGATGTTGCGATAAACAGCAACAACAACAGTGGCAACAATTGTAGATGGCGCGTGCGACACGAGCTTGTTTCTGCAACCAATCAAGCAAGCAAACAGTCAGCCGTTCCGCCGTGCAGCCGGCTAAAATGCTGTATAATTCATGCATAAAACACAAGCGATTAATTCTTCATTAGGACCAAATTTTTAACTGTTGGGTCGAGGCGACACAGGATTCTCGGCACAGGATTTTGAATATCTGTCGAGCGAGCGGACGGACGGACGGACGGACACAACTTTTTCTAAACAGTTAATTAAACAATAATATTATTATATAGAAGAGAGTAACCGTCTGAGAGCCTGCAAAATGTAACTAAACTTATAGAAAAGAAAAGTACTCGTAAATTTAATTTCTATATAGACAAAATAGACAAGAAGCAGCCAAAGCAGTAGCGGAATAAGTAAACAAATGAAATTTAGGTACGTATGTACCTCGCTTGAACTTTACGCAACGTTATGTTATGCGGTTTTAGGAACTCCTCATTAATAGCTTCTAACGCCAAGTCCACAGCTGGTCCGCAACGTTCCAGATCAAAGGGCGAATCTGCAAAAAATGAAAAAAAATTTTTAATGGGAACGTTAGTCAGAGGAGCTGCTGCTGCTCCAGTTGCAACTTAAGCATCGTATCGTATAACAAGAAAAACAACCGGCCCAACAAAAACAACCGCCATCCATGCACTCTATGAATTGTAAACTTACCCAAGTGTGAAGCCATCAACACGCCCACATTATACATTCGCATTCCCATGTCATCATATTCGAAGACCTCGCGCTTTGCCACAAAATGGCGGCCAGTGTCGCCTTCTTCGCCGTCTTCGCCATCACTGAAGTGACCCATTGTTGCCGTCCACCGCGACACTGAACCATTAGTGTAGACACTACTGCCGTCGCCGCCGCCGCCGCCGCCGCTGCCTACTGCAACCGCTGCCGTGTTGGTCACCGCTATCACTGCACCGAACTCTTCTTCTGCGACATCTTGCGAGGACAACTCATCCTGCCAGAAACCTTCTTCGAGAAGAATTTTATTTGTCTCAAAGACGACGATGCCGCTGCTGAAATGTAGCAGAAGCAACAGCAAACAACAACAACAACAACCAGCGCCCGTAAAGAGATTCATTAAATTCAAAAGCATTTTAAATGTTTGCTTATGATTTTTTTTTTTTGTGGAAAAAAGGAATATTTTCTCTTAATTCGTCCGTCGTTCGTTGGTTTGTTTAGGCGACGCGTCGTTGTCGAACAGATTTGTATTAAAATCTCTCCAAATTCATTCTATTTAATATCACTTTTTTTAAACGTAGTACAAAAATCGTTTTGAGCTCGTTGCAACACGTTGTTGTACAATATGTTTTATGTAGTTTTTTTTTAATAGTTATGAAAAAAGTCATCAGCAACTAAGACCGCTTTTTTCCTAAAGAGACTAAAATTTATTCATCCCAAAAAAGAAATCACACTTAAAACGATATAACAACGTCTTCGTCGGGACGAACTTCTACGTTTAATTAAATTACGTGAAGGAATAAAATTTTAAATTAAGGAAAGGATTAAAAAAATAATTAAAAAACAATTAATAATTGCATTACTTAAAATGTTTTAAATAATCTTATGCGATCCTTTAATATAATATCATTTAATAAAAAGAAAAATAAAGCAGATTTTATTTCTTTTTCATAAAATATAATTTTGAATTTTATATTTTTTTATATTTTTAAAAAAATTTTATATTTTTAATTTTTCATAAAAAATTATTGGTAAAAAAAAATTATTCTCAAACATTGGTATTTGAGAACTTAATTCTCCTTCTCGTTATTAAATTATTTCAAAGTTTTAACTCGTTAACAAACACATTCACAACACATTTTGCATTAATTTCCAAAACATTTCCAAATTTTAAGCACAATTTTTTCCATGAGTCTTTTGCTGCACTTTCCATTAATAGTCCTTTAGTCCTTTAATAGTCCTTTATAATATCTCAAATTTATAAAGCAAAAAGTTCTCTACTTCTTCTTTTTCACTATTACACTTTTTTTTAAGGCAATTTAAAAATTCTGACTTCATTGCTCAACTGACTTTACTTTAAATTTAAAAAGATTAACAAACAATTGCGCCGAATAACGGTTACCGAGCCGACGAGACTTAACTTGCGAATGAACTTCAAGTGCGTCCTGTTGCTTCTTTTATACACGCGACGCGACCATAAAACCATGGAAAAGAAGGGCAAAAAGGATGTCACAGAATTATCACTGAAGCTCCTTTCAGCCATGCCCCTTCCTTTACTCATCCACCAAACAGCCGGCCGGCCGGACGAACGAACGAACGAACGAACGAACGAACGAAGTATGTAAAGCTAAGAATTATGCAAAGAAGGCGCAAGAAATTATGTTAAAAGCACAATGATCTACAGTAAAACAAAGTGTGCTGTTGGATGTGTGCGCAAGTGCACAAACTTACAACCACCCTCACCCCCGCCCGTTGGTGTAGTAGCGGCTGCTGCTGCTGTCATCATTACACAACAACTGATGGACTGACTTGACTGTTGTCTGGAATGCTCTTGAAAATGAGGCGCATTTTTTATGCGAATTTGCCGGCTGGTCTGGTCGCCCCTCCCCCCCCCCCCCCCATTCAGTTGAGTCGCGTGCTAACATAAAAATCAACGAGCATGATTTGAGAGACAAACACGTGTTCCATCATCTAGCGGCTATCTCGAGCAAGGACAATGGAGCTGGTAGAATGAGTTTCCGAGTTCTGAGAAAACATCTTCTGTCTGTATCAATAACTACACTTTTTACAATTAAAACAAGTTCTTTTTCTTACTATTATTTTGCGTGTAAAAGTAAAAATTGTTAATAACATTAAAATTAATGATAATAATAATAATCATTTCGAGTATTTTGAAAAGTTGAAAATTTGCGTCGACAACCGCGGTTAAATCCGTTTTATACCGCTCAATGATTTAATGCCCGTCAGCGATGGTACTTTTGAGGCAGCCTTTTTCACTTCATCAATGGCTTGCAACATGCGTTTCGGTTCGGTCAAGAACCATATCCAAAGGAGCTGACTATAACGCCAGAATTTATCATTCGCCTAAATTATAAATATCACAATTACTTTGGTTAATTAAATAAACTGTTTTTATTGGATTTTTTACCATGCGATCGGTAATGTTTTCCTGAAATTGTATACGTAAATTTCGGATTATTTTCTCCATACGCAACTGACTGGCTTTTGCATTCGAAGACTGCTCCAAGAAATATACATTCTCAAACATTGGCGTCTCTACAGGACTATCATAGACCCAAGGCTTCAACAGAGTCTCGACTTGTGTTCTAGGTAGGTTTTAAATTATTAATTGAATTTATTAATATGTTCTTATTTAATTTTCCATTTCGCTTACAAACTGCGTTGCGCTGCCATAATCGGGGCGCATGCTTTCCTCTTCAGCATACTTTGTAGTGTGTATCTAAAAAGACGACAAAACTTTTCGTACTCATATAAGCACATTTTTGTCTCAGCGCGCACTTTTATGCCCAAGTGTTGCGTCAGGCTCTCGGCCATCTTCTCGATGAATACTTCACACATGCCGGACTGCCACGACAGTGGTTGCAACTGCCTCATCGCATCAATACGTCGCAGACAGCGTTGCGCCTCCGCATTCATTTGCTCCGTGTTGTCGAAACGATTGCGTATCCGTTCCAAGTCCAGCTGCGCGGCTATCCAAATAAGCTCTGCATTAGACAGAGCATCAGAGACGATTGTAGTTAGTCGCTTCACGTTCTCGTGTCGATTAAGAGCACGATTTAGTTTCTGCTTAGTATTCTCATATAATATCAATTCCATTTGTTGTTGGGTGCGCTGTTGCACGTGCAGTTCCAGATCATTGACGAGAGTTCTGTTTGCCACTTTCAAGTGGTGCTCATTTAGCAGTTCGAGTTCGTGGGTCTCACGCTCCATATCGGCCAAGGAAACAACGTGTATTTTCGACAGATCAAGTAGATCGATCAGGTGTTGTATAGCTCTAATTTTGGACTTTTCGTTAAGGTACGCAATTGTGTAATGCTGCAGGCTAAACGGGATGAAGAAGAGTACAGTGGGTTTATTTAGCACTGAAATCAAGCACTGAATCTTACGAATTACGCAGTGTTTGTAACTTTTCAACAACTTCTTGTACTTCGTACTGTTCGCTGGCATCTAAATCAACATATTCCTGAAATTATATCGCGTTGGTTATTGAAAGCAGGAAGGCAGTTTGAACGAAGGCGATATACATACTTGTATTTTGAAGTTTTCCTTAACGTACAGCGTAAAATATTGCATGAAGGTATCGCACTTGCGAAAGTATTGATCGAGCGGCAGCTGATGCATAAATAATGGTGGCGAGTGCTGAAGTATAGATTTTTTTTATACAATTCATTAAAATGAAACTAAGCTAATCAGACTAGAACTCACAATTTTGGTGAAACAATCCTTAGACTCACTACAGAGTCGTACATTTTGTCTCTGCAAGTCTTCCAGTTGTTTTGCCTTTTCTTGGCATATGCTCACCAACTCCTTTTCGGCGTTCAGCAGTTCATTGATGTTTTCCTCCAGTTCCATCAACTGATAATTAACCTTTGTTTTAGTAATACTACAAAATAAAAATGTGCAAATTTGAGTTACGAGAGAAAAACATACAGACATACCGCATATTTTCCAACAGAGATCCATACAACCGCTCTTGCTGTTCAAGCATTTGTATCTCTTGCGTCAAGGTTTGCAAATCCAAATCATCGTAGTCCATCAGACCGGGATACTCTCCCTCAATTTGCTGCATTCGAGATCGTCGTTCTTCTGGTCCAAGATACTCGCCACGTTGCCGCAGGTCATCACATCTGGTAAGGTATTCGTTTTATGGAAATCGTTAAAAATACATTAAAAATAGTTTAAACTTACTCTAAAACCTCGAGTTCAGTTAAAATATTTGCATCATTGATATTTTGCGCAAAGAACGCAAAGAACTTTTCGAATCCTTCACCGTAGAATATCCACTGGTTGGAATTGTCGAAGCCAAGTTTCTTGAAACTTTCATTGTTCTGTGGATGTTTTTTAATATTAAAAAGAAATATTACAAATAATTTCGATTCTTAGTATGTACTTGTATCAAGTCCCCCATCATGTAATATTTTTCAAATACTAATTAAAGAACATAAAAATTACTAACGTGAATTCATTTCAAAATATGACGTTTACTTGAGATACTTTCTCTAATGTTACCAAATCAACGAAATTGTTCGAAGGTTTGTGTACCAACTGTTACATTTTGGCATTTTGGTGAAATATACTATTCACCAAAATGTAAATATACCATTCACATCGTTTACTCCTTTTAATTGACATCCGTGTGCATAGCTATCGCCGCTAACCTAATATGGTGTATTCATAAAGCGGTTTTGCTTCGGTTCAGCGCAAGCCTGGCTTCCGCAGCGAAATCCATTAAAAAACCAATAAAACTCCATTGAAATTGTCGTTGTTAGTTTAGCGCAAACCCAAAAAAAAATTTATAGTTTTAGTAGCTTTCAATCCTGTTTCGAAGTTCGAAATGCTAGACGACATAGCCTTGACTTTTTCTATAGTTCATATGGTACAAAGAGATAAATATCCTACACAAAATCAATCTATCAAAATTTAAAAACAAAACAAAAGATTAGTTTTGGATACAACAAAAACTGTAGGGTGCGACACCAAGCAAAACCAAAAATACAACTAGTTTTCTATGGAAACCCTTGACACTTGAAAGCCTAAACAAAACCCAAAACCATTTTATGGAAATATCTTTTGTGACTGTCCACTTATTTTCCCATATAAAACTTTTCATAAGGGTATACCGACGACAAAAGAAGACGGCTATTATACATATATATATATATTACTTAATGAATTAGTAATTTTATAATTTTATAAAATTGAACAATGGTAATTTTATACAATTGCAATAATGAATTTTGGAGCTGCAGTATTGCGATATTTTAATAAATTTTTTTAATTTCAATAAATAAAAGGCCCTGTATTTTGTTCAGTGTGACCAACTTAAGGAAAGTGACTTTTGAACCAAAAAAATTTGACAACCATGACAGGAGGAATTTCACTGCTTCTAATTTTTGTTGCTATTGTTTGGTGAATTGTTCGTGGGACTCTGGAATAAAATATTAATATAATTGTTAATTTTTGTTAATTACACAAAATGGTAAGTTTATAATAACAGTAGGAATTTGTCCGGAAGATCCCCAATCTCCAGGCGCATCAGATGTGTCGGTTCCGCTTTGGAGGTTATGTTTGGAAAATGCTAGGTCATTATCCATTTAAGTGTTGTTTACTTGAAGGCCCGTCGTTATGATTCTCGCACAACAATTTTCTCACCTGAGGGACGCCTTTATCAAGTGGAATATGCCATGGAAGCTATTTCACATGCCGGCACTTGTTTGGGTATCTTGGCCGAAGATGGTATCCTGTTGGCAGCCGAGTGTCGTAATACAAACAAACTACTGGATAACACCATATTTGCCGAAAAAATCTATAAGCTAAATGAGTGAGGGATTCCTCAAATTATTTGATTCGGTTTTTTAAATTTACCTCTTGGTTTCTTCATCCTTAGCAACATGGTCTGCTCTGTGGCTGGCATCACGTCTGACGCCAATGTGCTCACTAGCGAGTTGCGAGTAATTGCACAACGCTATCTGTTCAACTATGGGGAATCTATGCCTTGTGAACAGTTGGTTTCGCATTTGTGCGACATTAAACAGGCCTACACGCAGTACGGCGGAAAGCGTCCTTTCGGTGTTTCTATCCTCTATATGGGTTGGGATAAACACTACGGCTATCAGTTGTATCAGTCTGACCCCAGTGGTAATTATGGCGGCTGGAAGGCCACCTGTATAGGCAATAACTTTGGGGCGGCCATTTCTATGCTAAAGCAAGAATTGAGCGAAAAGGATACAATTAACTTGGCACAGGCGAAGGATTTGGCAATAAAAGTACTCAGTAAAACTTTGGATACCACCAAATTGACGCCAGAGAAGGTGGAAATGGCTACTTTGCAGCGTATCGATGATAAAACGGTGATCAATGTATTAACCAAACAAGATGTTGAACACCTTATTGGGAAGCACAATAAATTGGAAGCCGAAGCAGAAGCTGCTAAAAAGGAGAAGCAAGCGGCACAAAAACCGTAAGGCGTACACCTATGGAGACGGTCTAGACTCTTCAAGTTTTTTCTAATTGTTTTTTTTTATTTGAATAAGAATGGTAATAAAACATTTTTCGAAATATAAGTTGGGATTATTTGATCCTCGGCATGCATTTTTTTTAAAAAACAGCCTAGAGTTTATGGTTATTTGAACGGCAAATTATTAGAAATGTTTGAATTAATGCTAGGATTTGAATATATTCTGAAACAATATTATAGAGGTGAGATTATTTTCATCTAAGAAAAAATAAAGGCGTAGCTGTATTTTCTTTATCATAAAAATTGTTTTATTAACTGGACATTTTTAATCCACTTTTGTTTCAAAATGACAAGCGCTTTTTCACCATACAGCCGCTAATTGTCATCATAGACTTCACCCAATTTACCACAAAAGTGCTACCAAGTCAGAGGTATTCTACCGTAAATGCATTTGACATTTATCCCAGTTTGCAACCAAGCACCGCCATTTTAGTTGTGGAACAAATTGGGAAAAAAGTACCAACGTTTCAAAGGAAAACGCAAGAAATTGTCAAATTCGAGTGTGAAAATTTTCGTGTAGGGCAGGAAAATCGAAGAAAAGTGAGAAAAACGTCTGCTTGTTGGAATTTTTGTGTTTGGTAATTCGCAACGCGAGAGTGAATGGTCAGAGTTGGTCGAAATTGTGCGCGAATTAAGTTGTACAAAACTGGGTACGAGCAAAACTCTTTCATATCTTCTGGCAGTCGTAGTCGTCGTCGTCAAATACGCGCATCCGCTCTTTAAGTCCCAAATTTCTTCATACTATGTGCGGCCGCCAGAAAAAGTGAAAATAATTTTTTCTAGAATTGAATTAAACAAATAAATGTGTGCCTACGTGTGTGAAAACGTCAGAAAAAATTAAGTGTAGTTAGTAAATTTACAGATGAACTGCACAAATAAACTTGGGTGAAATTTCGTAAATTTCATGCAAAGTAGATTTTAGTAAATTGGAAAATTGAAAAAGAGTAGTCGCAGCTGCAGTCGTCGTCGGCGCTCGGCTCAGTTCTCAGCAGTGACGGAGTGTGCAGCAACGACATAACCTCAATAGTATTGACATCCTGCTTGGTCGGTGCTTGTGTGGAACGCGTGAAAGAGAGACAACCATCGTCGTCGGTGTGTCAAGCGAGTGTGCACGGTGAACGACAAAAGCGTTGCGACAAACGTTTACGTCGTCGCGGAACGTTGACAGCCACACAAAAAATTCAAAAAGAGAAGCAAAAAAAGAAAAAACAGAAAAATTTAGAACAAAAAGAACGTGGAATAAAAATCAAGCAGGGCTACGAAGAGCATAAACATAAAACGTAACGTAAGAATAGCAGCAGAGGCAGCGGCAGCAGAAAAGACAGCTGCTGCCACAGCGATAAAACTAGCAACATTAATAGTAGTGGCAGCGGACAAGAAATTAAGAAATCAGCCAAATGCAACCACCAACAAAATGGATAACAAAAACACACTTTTGGATTTTAAATTGCTGGTAATTAAAGCATTTGATCGAACATATTGAGCGGAAAAAAGAGACACAAAAATGTTCAAAATTCTCTCCTTTTTTTCTGTTAATTGCTTATTTAATGTACAGTTGCGGCCGCAATTAACGCAACGCATTTAACAATGAAAACAAATCACATTTTACTCTATATCGAGCAGGTTTTCCTTTCCATGTCGACATTGTTCAGCCGACGACGTCGCTAACGTGCACGTTATTGACGTGGTCAACGTCGTTGACGTCGCATTGTAGGCTGAGCAGCATGTGGTGAATATTAGGCAGGGGGCAGGCAGGCATTCAAGATTAAATAAAAATATATTCCAATTTTAGTGACCAAAAGTGAGCTGTGGCAAGCAAGCAATATGTTACATTTAACACCCTCGCTTTAAAACCGACCTAATTTTAAAACGAAAAACTAGACCTTTTTTAGTGCGAGTTTTCTTAATTTAAGTCGCGCTCATGGGGCTCGCTGCAATTGATGCAGCGGCGGCTTCTAACACTGCTGCTGCCGCTGCTGCTGCACTGTGTTGCATTCCTTCCTCCTTCTGTGTTGCAGCCCCAATTTTTGCTCTCTCTCTCTCTCTCTCTCTCTCTTTCTACCAATGAATATTTCTTCATTTAGTGAGCCGCACCCGCGCCATCGCCCGCAATCGTAACGTGCTTTATTCAAACGGGCGTACACACACATACGTTGACGTTCTTTTTTAATACATTTCTTCTGCTGTTTATATGACGTCGTCGTCGTCATCGACGTCGTTGCGCGCTCCACCAACGCCACCACCTTCTTTGCTATCATCATACATCACATTCTGCTTCTACTTCGTCTCTGCTTCCACCAAAATCATTCGACAAAGCTTCTGTACTTCATCCTCCTCCTCCTTCTCCTTCTTCATCTTCTTGATCACGACCATCTCTCTACACAATCTCGCTATCATTTTATTTCTCTCATACTCTTCCTCTTCACGTTGCTTCTATAACTGCTCGCCGTTCTCTGTTCTCCTTTACTGTTCTGTGTACGGTCTTTAAATTCAAGTTGCTTGTTGTTGTTGTTGTTGTCATTGTCGTTGTCGTTGTCTTGTTCTTATTTTTCTTTTGCTATTATTATTTTAAGAAAATATTTATTTTTATTCATTTATTACAACATAACAAAAATTCAGCTGAACGAACACACACATGCACGAATGAATGCACACTTGCATTCATAAAACTCTATAGCTACTATCATATATATTGTATATATTTGTATGCATACATACATCCATATACTCGTATGGATATATAGCCATAGATGCGAGCAACAATTTACATAAATATTTAACTAACGACAACAGAAGAATATAAACAGACACACACTCATATATTCGTTCGTATGCTTATGAACGAGAAGCAATAAAATACGAGTAAGTATGTATATAAGGAAAAATGGAAAATGAGAAACAAACGAAAGCAAGCACACAAAATATGTAGTAAAATTTGAACAATAAAAAACAACAACAACACAGCACCAACACACAAACACACACTCGTTCAGGCAAACGCTCGTAAATATCCATACATACAACCATACATACTCTGTCGAAGCGTCCGTCGTACATCTCGCCCTCTTTCCATGCCTTTGTGCTTACATACAGATTGCAATTAAAGTGTTGTTAATGCAGCGCTTTAAATTAATTCTCTCTAAAGTTCCCCAAATTGAATTCCTTTTTGTTTTGTTTTTGTTTGTTTTATTGTTTTTGCTGTTATTGAGTTGTTGTTCCCAAAAGCGAGTTTAGGAAATTCAGGGCATTTTTATGTTTATCGTCTAAAAGGGGCGGCGTATTACGAGTATTATCTTAAAAGCCGAGTTTAGAGTGTTTTGAAATTTAATAAAATATCCGCGACTTCGCAAGCGCTGAAATAACAGTAAAACGTTTTAAAATGTCAGGTTATGTCATTGATAGAACGACGCGTTTTTGCGCGAACAGCTGTTCCGAGCCTCAGCGCCGAGTAAAAAGAGCTTCATCATGCCTTTTTCGTATTTGGCTGTAACGAACGAACACTCGCTAGTTTGGCTGAACCTGACAGATGCAAGCAATAAATTAATTAATAGTTAATTTTTGAAGGCATTCATTTATAAACATGAAAATGGCAATAAAAATTAATAATGTAACTAAAGATTAGTTTGGTTTAATTTAAAAACAACCATTAAAATCACCGGAAGGAAAATGATCAACGTCTGGCCATCTGTTGATTGGGCTTAAGGCCAGACCGAAATTACTATTCTTACTTTTATTATTTTCAGATTGTTCAAGGAGTAAAAAACGGTCGGTCGGCGGTCGTTATTATATTCTTAATCTTTTCTCTTAATCTTGTATTATCAAAAAATATTGGTTGGGGAAAAAGTATTCGGCGTTTTTCTCAACGCTTCACTGTAAATTGTCATAACTTTGAAACGGTTAGTTGCATTTGGAAAATTTTTTTTTTCCTAACAGGTGACAAATCGGCTAATAATTTGTGAATTTTATTGAGGTTGGTGCGATTTTTGCGTGTTAACAATTATTCCGAACCAAAGATGGTTAATGGAGAAGGTACTGTATCCCAATCAACTGCCAGGAAATGCTTGGCTCGCTTTAGTTCTGGGAATTTTGAAGTGAAAGACGCTCCTTGCTCTGGTCGACTTATCACCGAAAAATTCGATGAACTTATAGTTAAGGCCGTCATTCGAGCAGTCACGACATCGCGAAGGAACAGAAGATCCACCACAAAACAATTTTAAACCATTTGCATAAAGTTCGTTTCACGAAGAAGCTCGATGTTTGGGTGTCTCATAAACTGAATGCAAAAATGAGTCCATAAAAAAGCCACATACAGCTCTGTTGACCCGGCAAAAACTAAGAGACTTCGGCTGAGAAGTTTTGATGCATCCACCGTATAGTCCTAACCTTGCACCGTCGGATTATCATTTGTTCATAGCTCAGGAACAGGACTGCGAAAAGCACCTGAGCCAGTTTTTCCCAAGATAAAACCCTGGCACTCTACAAGAAAGGAATAATGGGGGTATAAAAATAGCAGAGGTAGTTGAAAAGAATGGGCAATATTTGGATTAATAAAATGTTTGTGACATACAAACAAAAAAATGCTTTCACTTTTTACTAAAAAAACGCCGGATACTTTTTCCCCAACCGATACATGTCATATTGCATAATAATTGCATAATAATTTTTTTTCCCAGTTTTCATGATGAGATAGAAGTAAGGAATCGTTAGGAGCTGTTTTGTACATATAAAGATAGTTAATGCGAGTTTATTTATGTAGTTTTTCAGTAATTAAATTTGTTGTGCTTTCAACCTTTCTCGAGTCTCTTTTGACTAACTAAGTATACAGAACTCAGTAAGTCCTTTTCTGCGTTTCTGGTTTTTGTTGCTGTAATGTTGCATGAATGTGTACGAACTACGTGTTGTATCTTGCGTTGTTTTAAGTAAGAATTTAAGTACTTTAAGTAAGTATTTTAAGTACATTTAAGTATTTATACCTAAAATAATAAACCTTCGTGAGTGGTGATGTTACTACGTACTAAATTTTCATATTTACTATTCTTTACTAAATTTGATTCGCTGAATTTGAAGAGTTACCAGATCAAAAAAAAAACAGCTATTAGTTGTTCTTCTCAGTACGAGCAAAAAAACGAACTCAACTCATTTTGTTGAGTTATTGTGTTTCAAATCTAATGGACGTATTTTATATCATCGAACGAGCTTATTATCGTCGGGAGAGCTTCGTCGGTTATTTTCACTTCGTTGAGATTTTTTGGTGTTTTTATATTGTTTTATCATTTGTTTACATTGATTTATGGCGAGTACAAATTAATTATTTTATATAAACGAAAAGTTCGTTCGATACTTCTTACGAGTTTTTGTTCGATAATTGTATTTTATTACAAAGTTTTTTTTCTCTAATTTTCATGTATTACTTACTCTAACAAAAAATTGATAAAGTTGCTTCAAATACACACGCACATACTTGCTCGCCATAAACCAATGTAAACAAACGAGAAGCTATCACGAAATTATTTTATACCAACGAATCAAAAACAACACAACGCAAAGCTTCTAAACAGCGAACGAACGTGAGTTATGAAATTGGCTTTTAAGAACGAGGAGGTAGTCAGTAACGAGTCTTCTCGATTCTTGAACGAGGTGATTTATACAAAATGCGTTGATAAATTTCTTTCTAAAATCCTTAAATTCTCAGTCGTTTGTTTAATCTCTCAAGCGCGATATTATTTATACGTTATTTAATTAAGGTTCATTCAATTTTAGGTCGGTAATATTTAAAATATGGTACATACATAGTACATATGTACATGCATTAATTTAATATATTTAAGGCATTAACTTGTTTTGCTAAACTGTTCTTATTTGTATATTTTTCTATTTTCGGTTACTTTTCCTTTCTATTTTTTATATATTTTTGGTACCTGGTACTGTACCGTCCATGGTGGTGCATATAAAAAAGTGCACACATAAATGTTTATTAGTTAATGCTGTAGGATTTTTTGGTCTTTCATTCAAAGCTAAAAAAAAATTAATGTAGCAGGAATGAGTGTCTTTAGTGATTGTTAACGTTAGTTATCCAGCCATTAAATTGATTGAGTCTAGAAAGGAAAAAAATGTGAACTTAAACAAAAACAACAAACAACAACAAGAGAGCTGCTGCTGTCGCTGCTGGCAACCTGCTAACTAGAGTCTTCCCCCCCTCATTTCATACATTAAAGAAGAGGAAGAGAAAAAAAAAATGAACAACAGCAATGAACAAAAAATATTAAATAATGAATAAAACATTCAGTTTTGTTTCTCTTTCTTTCCTTTCCTCTTTCTGCATTTATTGATCGTTTTTTACTTATTCTGCCTCACTCGCTGTCATCGTTAATAAAACATTCAAAAACAATGAGAAAAAAGTCTGATTTTAATTCACGAGTTAATTATAAATTTTCCCATTTCCTTATTTAGTCCACTTCACTCATTTTTTCCCCATTTTCTTCTTTGCCACAATCGCCACTTTTTTCTGTTTTTCTGTTTTCAATTTTCTTATTATTTTTGTTATTTTTCTGCACAAATTGTATTTATTTCAGTGCATGTTGTTGTGTCCGTGTGTGTGTGTTTTTATTGTTTTTATACAACCAAACAACTTTATATACAAACTTATAAATACCTACATGCAAGCATACATACATACGTATGTTGTTTGCATGTTTTTATGAAAAGCAGGCAACGCAGCAGCGGCGCTGACAGCGAGTCAGTGTAGTGCAGCAGTGCAGGCCAAAAGCAAAACAAGAATTATTAATAATGAAAAATAAATAAAGGCACCAAAAAAAAACTGCATAAATGCAATGATGAAGACAACAACAGCAACAATAACAATAATAATAACTACAATACTACCACTGCTGCCGCTGCCGCTGCCTCTGCTTGATGCCGCTGCAAAGGCAAAGAAAAAAAAACAAGAGCAACAACAACAACCACAACAATCATCATAGCAGCAGCAGCAGCAGCAGCAAAAAACAGCCAGAATAATAACAACAAAAACAATAAGGACGATAAACGAACAGTCTTTAGAGCTACAAACATTGATTTCGTAGCGAGCGAGCGAGCGCGCTACAAAACTCACACAAACACAAGCACATTACGCGTATCAAAGAAGCGAACCCAAATATACCCATTCCTATATAACAAACGTACCCATGTATGCACGAGTAGCTGTATACAAAGAATAATATAGTAACGTAAATTCATACAAACATGCATACATACGAACAGTGCAACTGCAAGCAGTGACGGAGCGCTCCGCTGCACTGAAACTCATAAAAAAAAGAGAGAAAAAATAGAGAAAATAAGAATAAGAAAACACAGCACAATATCAACAACAATAATGACAGCATTAACAACCAAACAGATCGACAACAACAACGACAACAATGAAAGCAATATTTACATTACGGCTGACTACGTTATGATAAGATGGATCCAGGGATGATGAAACAGGATTTAATCAAATTAAAATTTTATGTACACAACAACAAAGAAAACAAATTCATGCATATACACATATATACATACCTCTTTGTTATAACAATAATAATAATAATGATAATAATAAATCATGTTCTGTCTGGGATAAAAAAAAGATGTTGAAATTGAAATGAAAATTAACTACTTTGCTCATAAAATATAATACGAGTATGTACGTACGTGCTCGTAAATGTATGCTATATGCGAGTATAAAAATTTTTTTATTTGTTTAAATAACATTATCATTTTTTTTTCTTTTAAAAATGTAATAAAAATTACAGACATGTTTGTGGGCCTTTATTTGTTTCTTCATAAAAATTAAATTCACAATTAATGAAAAACCTTAAGAATTCTGAAATCCTTGGCTGAGGTGAAAATGGTGAAATGCCAAAAGATCCAATAGTATGAGAACTTGGCAGCACTGTTTTCCCCGTCATCTTAATACCATTAACAGAGTGGTTCAGAGGAAAGAAATTATGTAAATATTAAAACTGTCATTACTTTTGGTGGCCACGGCCGGCCACCATTATATCATCATACTATCTTTTCAAGCATAAACGATTAAAATAAAAATGAACTTAATAAATTCAGTGCTTTCAGGTTCAACCTGAAGAAAGTGATTTAAAACATGAGTAAAGGGTAACTCGGTAAAGGGAGCAAGTTGTTCGCAAAGACTTTAGCTGCTGTCAGTACAAATAGTATACACTTTAACTTAGCTTTTACTATATTTCTAAGCAAGCAAAGTCGCCGGCACATAATTTATAACTTTTTATTTCTATTGTATTTTATATAGTTTTATATAATTTATGTAGTTTTTGATGAACGTTTACAAGCAAAAATGTTGATGGTTGTTATCGTATTTATACTATACTGCCCCTGTATTGTATATCTTTTTCATTCCACTCACTCACTCTTTTCGCCTTTGTATCTGTTTATCTACGAACTAAAACTGAAAATTACATTACAATTTTTCCTACAAACATACAACGCCTGGCTGGCCAGGCACACATCCACACCGTACATAAATACCTTGTACAGGCATACATACATACATATCTTGTACATCTCTATGAAATGTATTTTATTTGGTACAACAAAACAAGAGAATGTACAACATTAAAACACACAAAAAACAAGAATAACTACAACAACAAATTGTAGCTACAAGTTTAGACTACACTTGCAGCGAACGCACACACACACACACACACACACAAAAGCAGAGGCACATAGCAAGACACAGCCATGGCACAAACATAGAAATAGCGATGGATGTGGAATGGTTGCTCGGTTGCCAGCGCCGAGTGGTTGGCCGTCGAACAGCGGAGAGAGCATGCTTAGTATAATGGCACAATGAGAATGCGCATGGGTTGGAGCTAGATAGCCTGAGAGAGAGAGAGAGAGAGAGAGAGATATATATTAGAAGACTCGCTACAGGAGTTTTGTTCATAGAGTATTCGCGAGGGGAAGAAAGAGGGCGATAGAAGACTGCCAGTTGGGAGTCTAAACGGGTAGTCGTTGATGTCGAGTACGATGTAGTTAAGTGCGGTGCGGTGTAGCGGACGGTGTGCCGTGAACGGGCTAAAAAGTGGCACACATTGTTCCGTTTGAATTTCGTCCATAAACTCTTGTAGTTAGTTTAGCCGTCGTCAATATCGACGATATTGTTACTGTGTTTGGTTTGGTTTTTGTTGTGTTTGTTGTTGAACAATAATTATTTATTGTCGTCGTACCATTTGACGACGTTGTCTAAACTAAATCGGAAATAAAAACTACGAAAGAAAGAAAAATATATAAAGAAATTAAAACTAAAAAGATACATACATATGTACGTAAGAAGCGCTCCAAAAAAATCAGAGTCACCGGCCATCGTTTTCTCATTCTTTCTCCCTCTATCTATCTTTCTCTCTTTCGCATAAACCTGAAACGCGCGCGCGCTAATTGCATTAAATTGTTTGGAAAATCATAATCAGTAATTGCTTGAATTTTTCATCATATTCTCATATTTTTTAACGTTTATTTGTGTTTATCGCTCTCTCTCCTCCTCCTTCTCTTAAAAAACCTGCTCATACATATCTACATATCGCTATCCTTCTCCCTTCCTCTCCCTTTTACTGTGTTCGTTTATGGTAAGGGTCGGGAAGGGAGGATAACTTTTTTACTATTTATTATTGCTTCTTCTTTTTTATCGTTTCTTTTTTGCTTTATTGCAATTTGTTTAATTAAATTTCTATTTACTTTTCTTGTTGTTGCTGTTGTTAGTGCTATTAGTGCTACTGCCGTTGTTGCTTTTTCTTTGCTGTCATCGTAATTATCGTGTTGTTGTAGTTGCTTTTGTTATCGTTTTGTAACTGTCGTTTTTGTTGTTCTGCTTGTCGTTTTTTAAAATGACAGTTTTGCTATTGTTGCTGTTGTTGTTGTGATTGTTATTAACTTGTACGTTTTATTAACTGCTGGCAATGTAAAATGGAACAAAAACAAAGCAAACAACATGGACAGACGATAACAACGACGTTAAAAACATGAACGCACGAACGAACGATTGAACGAATGAACGACAAGAACAACAACTTTGAAGTTTACATTACAACTTTCATTTCTTGCTCTAGTACTAGACTCTTCTCTTCTCTTTTCCTGGAGTTTACTCTTCTTGCAGCACCACCTACTCCTGCTCCTCCTTCACCTGCTTCTCTTGTTGCTGTCAGGAGGTGGCCATTTCTGCCACCCTCGAGTGTTGCAGTATGATGATGATGATGATGCTGACGATGACGATGGCGATGATGATGAAAAGAGAAAAAATATAAAAAAAATCCTGAGCTTATAGTTACTTCTCTTTTTGTTTGTCCATCTTCCTTCAGCACTTCATTACCTCTCGCCATCTCAGTGATGGTTTTAGAGTTAATGGTTAAATACGTACACACATAGATGTTGTTGTTCGCAGTGTGTGTGTGTGTGTATTTTTATTCAGTTTGTTTTGTTTTAGTAGAAGAAGTTAAGTAGATCTGATGCATTAAGACTGCATCCAACCATTGGCTAGAGGTCAATTTATTAAACGAAAACTATCAGAGCTATGGAAATTCCTGAGCCCTGCACGTCATTCTTACGCCTCGTCGTTGGGGCAGGTTAAATTCGTGTGTGTTTTTTGTTTTTTGCTATATTTTGACCATGTTTTCTCAAGTCTCCAGAAATAAAACCACAAAATAAATCTTGTTCTACAAATTTGATAAAATAGAAAAAAGAGCGCGGCACTCTTAATTTTTTGCTGCGCACTTCTTTTAACAAACTGTCATAATTTAATAAATATAATGTGTGTGTGCTCGTGCGCGCGCTTGTATGATCTTATATTAATCGCCATCTTTCCTTTCGTTACAGGTTGATCAATCTTTAGGCGTTATAGAGAAATTAAATTCGGTATCGCGGTGCGATGCTATCCAGTATATTTTACAATCGGTAAAGTGTCGCTATCCCGACGAATGCCACCAGGTTGTTCGTCTACTCTATCCGCACATCGATACCTACGCCACCTCGGCAAAATCTTCGCCGTCTCCGTCTGCGTCTGCGACCAGGAAACAACAATTGCAGCAATTCTTGCTTGCGCCGAAGAAAGAAGAAATCAAAGCCGAGGATGAGGATGGCTCGACCGATTTGAATCAGAATTTCGAGAAAATCCTCTGCAAGGAAGAGTTTATGTGCATTGATGAGGACGACGAAGACGACAACGATGTGGACGATGGTGATGGCGACGACGATGTGGACACCGAAAATTCGTCTTCCCTCAGCAAGCGTCTGTGTTACCGCGAGTCAGCCGCTGATGAGCGTTTGAAAACGCTCTCGCGCGATCCGCTCGACCTGATACCATCCTCTATAATCGACGCGCGCCGGCTGGTGAACGTCAAGTACCAGCAGCACCACCACCACAGGCCCGCCGCTTATGCGGACGAGTTGTTGTTGGCGGCGGCGGACGATGATAGCAACAACAGCTTGTGCGGCACTGGCGCAGCTCTACGTTCGGCTAACGCAGCGACGGCAGCATCGGCGGCGGCCGGGGCAATCAACTGTCAACTGAGGCAGCCCAACAACAACCACATTCAGTTGAGCGAAAAACTTGCTTTGTACACGTCTAGTAGCGTTCTAGCGTCAAAAAGACGCCGCACAACAACAACAACAACGTCGCCACTCAGTGCAGCGTCGTACTCCTTTTATCCGGACACGGAGTTCACCATACGATACCATCACGCCTCTGAGGAGTTCAGTAAACGTGCCTACAAAGAGCTGTTCCGTTGTCGGTTGAAGACAGCGCTAAGCAATCACCACAAGCCTTTTCTGAAGGATTTCTATGAGCATTTCGTGGTGACGGGACAGCTGCTGGGAACTGCACCGCCGGCGCCGGTATTAGAAGCATCGCGGCAGCAGAGGCGCGAAGAGTGGAAGTTGCAGCAGCATAAGCGGCAACAACAGCAGAAGCACAATCGCGCTTTGGCATTGGCAGCTGCTGCAGCAGCGTCGGCTGGTAAACGCAAACGCCGCCCGGCCCAGACGGCGTCGACAACGCCAACAACGTCAACGCGATTCTTCGGCGACTCGGAAGCGGAGTCTGAGTCCGAGTTGTCGCAGCCCTCAACAACGACGACGACTACTCCCCAAGAGATTATGAAGTTCGAGGAGATCATTGACGACGGCGTGGGAGCGAGTCGTTTGATTGACGGCCTGGAAATGGAACCGGAAATCGAGGACGTGTTGGGCGGAGGGGGCGGGGTAGGAGTGGGAGAAAGTGGGATCGACAATGAGATGGCGGTTATGCATGCTAGCCCAGCGATGATGGCGACGTCGATGACGACAACGACGACGAAGGCAGGCGGCGGCACCATCAGATCGAGCAATAACCATGGACATGGAGGGTATGATGCCTTTTCGATTGCGATCGTTTCCATATGGCAAATTTCTAAAGTAATTTCTCTCTATTTACAGAAGTAATCATTTCCTCATTAATGGTCTTAGCGCCAACACCAACACCACAACAACAACTATAAGCAATAACTCGAGCAATCAACAATTGAGCAATGTGGTTCTGAAGATACCGAACTTGGTGTCGAAAGAGCAGCAGCAACAGCTTGTGAAGCAGCAGCAGCAACAACAAATTTTGTCCCAGTCGCGGCAACTGCCGACCATGCAGGAAATACAGCAACAGATTGCGCAGCAACACCATCTTCTGCAGCAACCGCCTCACTTATACTCAATGCACATGCAGCAGCACCAACAACAGCAACAGCAACAACATATGCAACACTTGCCACTGTCTCCCCACGAGAACAATTTGAAGTTGGAGAATGTTGACAACAATTTGGCGAACATATCGAAGCAACATGAGAATGCAGTGAGCAGTCTGGTGAATCAGCAGCAGCAAGCTTTTCATACATTGCAACAGCAGCGTTTACTGCAGCAACAACAGCAACAACTGGAACAACAGCAGCAGCAAGCGACGCAGCATCTCCATGCACAGCAACAGCAGCAGCCGCCTCATTTGAACAATTTCAATCATCCGTTGGCATTGATGGGCGGCATGATGGCTGAAAGTCAACAACAACAACAACAACATTTGCATGCCCAACATCAACAGCAGCATCAACTTCAGCTACAACAACAACAGCAGCAGCAAAATACAGCAGCATCGCTTTTAAACAGTATTGATAATATTCTTGATGGAGGCGGCGGCAGCAGAGCTCACATAACGCAGTTGGCTCAACAGCAACATGCCCATTTGCAAATGCAGCACCAACATCAACAGCAACAACAATTGTTAATGTCGCAACAACAACAGAATCACTTGCTACATCAGCAGCAGCAGCAGCAGCAACAGCTTACCGTGCATGCCCAGCAACAACAATTATCACAAGTTTCTGTCAACTCTCATCCTTCCATGTTGAATATACCATCATCGCCCTCGGCGGTAAACCAGACCGCCGCCGGCGCACCAGCCGCGTCGGCTGTAATTGCTGCTGCCACCTTGGGCGTTGTTTCCACCGGAGTGCCGCTGCCCATTTCTTCCGTATCCATGGACACGGAGGAGAATGACTTGTCCCACGACGACGAAGAAGATGACGACAACGAGCAAGATCCTGACGAAATGGAAGCCAAGCAACAGCTAATCGATGGCGGCAGCAGTAGTAGCACATCGTTGCAGGCAGCGCCTGGTCACACAGCTGGGGGTTCTGGTGCTGGCGGCGGGAGTGGTGGTGGTGTGGGCGGTGCGAAGAAGGCTAAACCTAGTTACAATTGTCTTTTGTGTCCTAAATCATATCGTAAGCGAAAGTCGTTGCTCGATCATTACAAAATTCATCCCGGTTATTGTCATGATTGTGGTCAACCGAATGGGACTTCACTAGAGGTAAGTTTAGCGCAGCAGCAATAACAACAACACTAACATGCACATATTTGTAAGATGAAAATTACCTTTCCATTCTTTTAGGAGATCATTCATCACAATCGCACCGTGCACGCCAAGGAGTTTCCTTTCGTTTGCGAGACATGCGGCGAGTCCTACTCGCGGCGCCAGCAATTTCACGCCCATGTCGAGTCGCACAACAAGAAAGAATTCAAAAGTGAGTCATGTCAGTGATGATGGTGCAGTGAGCACCGCATAAAAAGTGTTGGGAACTACAAAATATCGGTCTGTGTGTGTGTGAGCTAAGTGTGTAGAAAAGAAGAAACAGAGGAAGTGTAAATTTCGTACTAATTTAAGATGAATACATTTTGAAATTAACATTCGTTTTAGTTTAAAAACGTTTGAGTTTATTTTATTTCGCAATTTTCCTAAACACTTCTTTCTATTTTTTTTAGTACATACATAGTATACTACAAGTTGGGGACCACAAGTTGGGGACCACCGTTGATACCGACTTTTTTAAAAAGGGTACTATAGATAACTATAAATTATTTTTACATTCTTTCTCCAACTGTGTCGAGTATGAAGAACTCGATCGCAATATTGAAGCCATCCATTGTTCTTTGAGATTTTAAACGACCAAAATTATTTGCAATAGAACGCAAGCAAAAAATTAATGTCCAAACATTCTTTGGACCGATGAGTCAAAGTTCGAGCTGTTCGTTTCAAAACAAACAACAGCTTTTGTGATGCAGTAGGATAATGATCCAAAACACAGCTTTAAATTATGCAGAGAATTCCTAGAAAGAAAGCAAACAGCCGGGACATTAAGAAATATTGTGTGACCTGCTCAGTCGCCAGACCTTAGCGCTATAGAACTTTTATGGGGGAAACTAGACTAGAGAAGTTACCAAGCTCGAAATAGGAAATGTGCAATGCCCTGCTGACATCCTAGAATAATATACCACAGGAAACAATCAACAAATTAATTGCCAGAATTCCAAGACCAGTAGCAAAAGTAATTAATACATGCAAAGGCGGCATTTTTACCAATAATCAGACATTTAGGCAAACAAATTTAGGCATTTTTCTCTCATTTACTAGAGAAAAGTGTTCTTCTAAAACAGAAATTTTTTGAATAATTTAAAGTAAAATTTAATGAGCTTTAAAAGACAACATCAATATTATAATTTCTTAAAGCTTTGGGAAAGTATTTGCGATATTTGTCCAAGTCATAAAAGGGTGGTTCAAAACGTTTGGCCTGTAGTGTGCATACATACACACACACCCACACACACACACACACACATTTCTATTTATGCCTTATGATACAAATTCAGTAAGTGTGAAGGTCTTTGCCACAAACGACACTGAAAACGGTTTGAGATGACCGACCTTTAACACCTACTACTATACTTATTTCTTTCTCATTTGTTCACATTTCATTGCATAGTTTTGTTTTTATTATATATCAGAAATTTATTTAAAATCTTGTCCATTTATTTCACAAACTTATGCTCCATCCATCCATGGATTCATCCATCCATCTATCAGCGTACTCCTGTGTCGAGTGTGGCCAAAAGTTCCCGCACAAAAAACTACACCAGCAACACTTGGAGGACACCGGCCACAAAGCGGACGGTGCTATTTGTGAGGTCTGTGGTGCCGAGTTTCCCTCGAAGAATGCCTTGTACCAGCACATCATACGCGTCCACAAGAAGGACAACTTCTTCGAATGCCACATTTGCCAGAACCGCTTCACGCTGAAGGCCAATCTGGAGCGGCACGTGCAGCTGCACACAGAGATCAAGCGCACGTACGTGTGCGACCTCTGCGGCTCGTCGTATTTCACATATCCAGCACTCAAGCATCACTACAGCAATGCGCACACAGACGCCAACGAGTGCAAGTGCACCCTGTGCGGCAAGCGCTTCGGCTCGGTGAAATCACTGCAGCGGCATCTGCCTTCGCATTCTGAGGAGCGGCCGCACTGTTGCTGCTATTGCGATCAGGTGCGTGTGTACGAGGTTGATGCTCATGAGCGAGCGAAGCGGATGGCGTGAACTGTTCCTATATAGTAAACCTTCCTTCTCTTCTTTTTTCTAGACTTTTAAGTGGAAAACTCATTTGGTGCGTCATAAGCAAACCGTGCACGGCAATCAGCCTTCGCCTAAGAAAGTGAAACGTTTTGCAAAATGCGATGAGGGTAAGTTGTTGTTGTTATTGGTCAACTGTTGCTTCATGGTTTCTGAACTGGCGTGTTATTTTGCTCACAGAATTAATTCCTATGCCGGATATGCCGGGACCGCCGCCTGCTAAGGCTCCGAAGAAATCGAATGCCAACAAACCAAAGCAAACAGCAACCAGCAATGCGCAGCAACAGAAAAGCGGTGCTACTGCCACGCCGCCGCCGCCTCTTTCCACCACTCCCGGCTCATCACAGCAGGATCAGTTCAGTGCTGCTTCTCTCAGCAACAACAGCTCCCAGTCGTCGACTGCCTCCACATCGCAGCATTCACTGGCCACCAACGAATCTCAGCAAAATTCCATGTACAGTCAAAGCTTTAATGCGGAAAATCTGCTGGGCCAAGCACAGCAGCAGCAGCAGTGCACTCAGTCTCAAACGCCACAGCCGCAGCAGCAGCAACGCCCTACCCCTCCACCATCGCAGCAGCAGCAACAGCAACATCACCGTCATACGCCCAACAACAGCAATGCTGCGGACGCCAACATATTGGCGCGTCTTAACAACTTCGCACCTGGCGTTGGTGCTGGTGGCGGTGGCGGTGGCGGCAGCGGCGGTGGTGGTCGTGCATCCGTAGAGCCTCAGTTCCATTTCGAACAGAATTCGGCCGGTTCCTATCAGCAACATCAAATCCTTAATCAATATCAACAGCATCCGCAAGTTTCGCAGACGGCGGCGGCTCAGCACCAGCAGCAGCAGCAGCAACTCCTACGCAGCCACACCCCTCAGAGTCCACACCCCCACCAACTCCAACAACAACAACATTTCTCATCACCGCACCATTTGCCGTCGCATCCGCAACAATTACATCATCACCATCATCAGCAAATGTTACACCAACAACAACAGCAGCAGCAACAGCTGCATCGTCATAGCCAGCAGCGTTCGCCACATCACCATCCAACGGCAGCACAACAACTACAACAACAACACCAACAATCATCATCGCATTCGCCGCAACATCGTCTGCAATCGCCTCAGCCGCAGGCGCAGGCGCAGGCCCAACAACAGGCGACCTCTCAACAGCAGCAGCAGCAGCAACAACAACAACAATACCCATGTGCCTCAATTCAACAACAGCAAAACAGCGCGGACGGGTGGGGCGGTCTCAACTTCAGTGCTCCGACGGCCCAGGTCAGTTCGGCCAGTTCGACACCGACGCCATTGCAGCAGCAGCAGCATCAACAGCAGCAGAATGTTGCGATTGCCGGCGCCGTGGCATCAGCCTCCGTCACCGGCAACGTCATAAGCAATAGCGCGGGCGGCGACGTGAAGGATAGCAACAAATTCTACATAGTTGACTCCGCAGATTTTCTGGGGCTTCCATTGAACGTCGCTGGCGGCAGTTCGACAAGCTCTGCTGCGGCGGGCGTGGCGACCGTGCAGCAATCGCAAACAACTGTCGGCATCAGTAGTAAGCAGCAGCAGCAGCAAGAACAGACGCTGGTTGGTGGTGAATTGATTAACTTTCAGGTAAGTAAAAGCCGGTTTCTTTTCACAGCTCAATGGCTCTATTCGTCCTTCCAAAAAAAAAAAAAACGAAAAAAACAACAACGAGTTTGCCCACCCCTGCTTCAGATCACGCTTTCCCAGAGCTTGAACTTCTTTAAAATAGTGGTGGCATTGTCCAAACGACCATTAACAAACACCTTTTTTAGTCCATTTGGCCGCAAAACCATCCACCGACGCCAATGTTTGGCAGCGGCGCTACGCAACAACCGCAGCAAGGCTCAAATTCCAGTCAAACCGCTGCGAACGCGGCCGATCCTCACAACTACAACAACATTGGCAGCATACTGACGAATCTAATCGACAACAATCCCAATGCGATGGAATATAATTTTGAATTGATGCAGCCCGGCGGCCCCGCGCCGGGCCCGGCAGCTCAACAGCAGCAGCAACCACATCACAGCGTGTCCTCCTACAATCTGCAGCCGACACCGGGGGCAGCCGGACTCTTGCGTCACACCGCTGTCTACGGATCCTCAGCGGCGGCTTTGGCGTCCGTCTACGATTCACACTCACATCCGCCGCTGGCTGATTTGACGGAGCAGCAAAAGAACAGCTTCCAGCCGTACCATTCGCATGGCGCACATGCGCTGCCGCCGCATGCGCTGGCCCATCATGCGCTGACGTCGTCACATCTGCTAGCTCCGCCGCCGCCACTGCCGCTGCATCATCAGCAGCAGACGGGCGTATCGGTTGCGACGCCACCGGCCGGCGCCTATGATCGCACCACCGGCGGCTATTCGGTGGTGGTGGACGAGACGAAGACAGTGTTGCCACCCATCAGTGACTACATGCACCATCATCACCAACATGCGGCTAGCCTGCAGCAGCAACAACATCAAGCACAGCAGGACCTACAGTCGGTCTACTATCCAGTGAAGAACGATTGACAACTATAGTAGACGATG
The DNA here is from genome assembly GCA_949752815.1 of Conops quadrifasciatus. NCBI lineage: Eukaryota > Metazoa > Arthropoda > Insecta > Diptera > Conopidae > Conops > Conops quadrifasciatus. Next base: position 12,198,143 of record OX457077.1, on the reverse strand, counting down.
ATGGCGGCGGAATCGACGGCAGCGACGGCATCGACGGCTGCGAGCAATGACTATAGGCGAGACCTATTGCCAGCTGGGCAGCAACAGCAACAGCAGCGTGGTTTGTGGAATGCTTTACTAATACCGCAAGCGAATGCCGCAATGTCGACTGTCGGTGGTACTCATGCTTTCGGTAGTGGGCAGTGGCACGGTGAATATTTCTATTGAGAGGCGACATTAATTAATTAATCTATGTATGATAATGATAATGATAATAATAATATAAATTAAATGAAAATAGTTATTAAACGATCGGTTAAGCTAAGCGAAGCGAAGTCAGCAGTAATCCATGCGCGTATATACATATGCATACACATATGCGTGCCTAAGCACTTGAACACACACACACACAAGCATGCAAATTTCTATCTTTAAGATATGAAATGAATTATATATATACATACTATGAATCAAGTGTTTGTTTTTTAAAGAAATTATTTTTTTTTAATACAAGAAAACTAGAAAATAGCAAAATATCACTACAGATAAAAATAACAAATTCTAACATCATGATTATTATCTAAAAATAGTGGACAGATACAATATAAATTAGGCGTGTAAGTAAATAAAATTATGTTATTATTTTAAACTTAGTTATTTTGCTTTCATAAATAGAATCTATTTACTATTTACACCCATCCATACTCCCAAGTTTTTTTCCAAAAAAACCCAACAAAAAAAGAAACAAAAAATATACAACTAAATTACAAAAAAAAAGAAAAAATGCAATTGCGCAGATAACTACTTACTAAATCAACAATATTAGTTTTAACCGAAACGAACAAAAATAATTACGTAGAAGAATGTTTTTGCTTTTTAATATTAAAGTTTTAAATTAGCTGCACTTTAAGTATTTTTGTAAGAAAACGAGAGGGGGAAAAGCGGATTTTTTTTTATTGTAGTACACACTCACACCGACACTCCAACACACTCCCAATAAGTCGCAACTATTGATGATTGTATTAATATTAAAAGCCCGTTATTGTTATATTTTATAAATACTTAAATTTTAAATTTATTTAAATTTTATTAATTATTGTGTATTTTATAAGTAAAGTAAATTATCTCAGTCAAAACAGAACTCAAAAACCCATTATGTAAAAAAATAAATTACTATACCATACCTTCGTCGTTGCTCAACATCATCGTCATCTTCCAAACCACTCACTTCCTCCCCCCCCCCCCTCCCCTTCCCAGCCTACCCCATGCGTAAACGCAACGCTCCTGCTAGCCTAGAGCTATGCTCTATTTCAAATTTCTGTTATTATACTCGTGTATCTTTTACACTATTTCATATTGTTCTGCAACTTGTTTATTTGTTTGATACATTTTTTAAGCATTTTTATAAATAAAACAAAAAATCGCAAGAAAGCAAACAAAAATCGTAAAATTACAATAATGTTAAGTGAGTAAAACACGTTAAATAAATTAAGCAGCAAAATATAAAATTACATATACATATACGAATATATATATGTGTGTATATATGATTTTATATATATACGTAGATATGAATATTTGTATTGTAATACAAATAAAAAATTATAAAAATTTGTATATTTAATATTAAATATAGTAAAATAAAGCGAATTCTGAAAAAAAAATTTTTAAATGTTTACGTGATGGAATATTATATGTACATATTCCAAATTTCATTCTATACTGCATGGTTACATTTAAACTTAATCATCTTCAGATAATAATCTTCATTTTAAAGAAATCAGAAAGTAACCCTCTCGATTCCTAAATACATCCATTCATCGGATTGGATTGACAAATGAGTACCCAATGAGACGGTTTCGAATGATTCGAAACTGAGATAGCAACATTTTTGCGTTGATGCAGGGTTTCCATTTGATTTCGAATCAAGCCTTGACTATCGAAAAAATATGTGGTAATGTTTTAAGCAGCGCTTCCAAAAGCCGCTTGATTTGAAGTAATGAAAGCTTTTAAGACAACCCCTGAAACTTTCAAGATGTCTTGAACAAGCCTTCGAGACGTCTCATGCAGCTGTCTCGAATACACAACACTTGACAACTTGAACTAAATATTTAAGGCGAGCTCCTTGCAACATTTAATTTTATTTTAGAATATCATACACTTTGTAAAATTGCGTATACGTACATTGCACATACATAATCTATAAACTATTAAACACCGCCCATCAAATTGACGACACGATTTTTGTAGCGTTTTGATATGTCCCTTTCTATGTTGACCTGCAACCGCTTCGTTTGTTCGATCAATTCAATCAACACTGGATTCAGATCAATTCGTTGCTTCTTCAACTCAGTTGCGCGTTGCTTCAGAGCGTCCTTGTTGCTTCGAATTTTTTCAACGGCTTTGCTCATTTGCTTCAATTTAGATGCTAACAAATTGGCGTATTTTGGCGAATGTTTCAATTGGAACAGATGGCGTGTATGCTCACTGCACACCCGGTGAATGATACTTACTACGTTGGTTAGTATCTTTCGTATACTTTCGCTATCGTGTGTCGACAGTGTGTCCATGAAGGAGAACATAACGCTAGATGAAGACTGATCCAATTGATTAAATTCGTAGAGTCGCATTTTGAGGAAAGCTTCCAGTTCGTAAAGTTCATCCAGAAAGCGATCGCGATAGCTCGGAGAATCCAAGAGACTGTAGGCTTGTTCACCTACAGAAGTTTATAGGATTTTACAAGAATTATGAAAAGCAGTTCATCTGTCATGTCCTTACCCTTAGCTGTACCGCCATCCACGCCGACACCTTCAACAACTATGCCATACTCCTCAAGCGGAATATCAAAATTTATTTCAACATTGCTTGCTGTTGCTGGCACACTCTCGATGCCCCAATCTATGTCTGCAGCAATAGCAGCAACACTGGCCGACTCCTCACTGGAATCGTTGCCATTTGAAGCAGCGCTCTCCAAATTAAAATCCCCGAAATCAATTATTTCGGCAGAGATTGTGGACGAGGTTCCACCATTGTTGTCGCCTTCACTAGAATCTGAGTCTACAGTGGGAGTTGTGGTGTTCTCGGCGCTAATATTAAGTTTAATCGGGTTCTCCTCGACGGCGAGAGGGGCTTCCTTATTTATGTACTCGTACACGGTCGTGTTTCCGCGCTCGATTAAATGCCGCAAGATTGGCAAGCACGTTTTGCTATTACCGAACTCACTGTACACATCGATACCTTCTTGAATGGAACCAATGCCTTGAATGGAGGCATTGTAAATGTCCGGTAATTTGGACAGCACCGTGATGAATTCCTGCTGCAGATTTTCACCTTTCACGTCAAGCTGTTGCAGCAGAGCCGCATGTTCGTTCAATAGCTGAGCTTCTGGCCTGTCCAAGTCCTGTACACGTTTCAAGCATTCCTCACTTTGTTGGTCCAACTTTGTCATCTGTCGTTTTATACCCGGAATCTCATAGTTAATATTGCGCACATAAATTTGCGCTGTCTCTGCCAAATAAATGTTGTTCCTCTCGTAAAGTTTAATGATTTCTTGCCAATCTTTCATGCGTTGGCTGCCATAAGTTCCAAAAACACCTTTTGTGTCTTTCTCCGTGTCCCTTAATATGTCCACAATTTCTTTGCAGTGGTAATAATTAATGCCTGAAAATTTACATACATGATATTCGCCAGTGGCGTAATTTCTTTAAAAAGACGACGGCTCCACTCACTTGATCCAGACAGCAACGTAATGAGACGATCATTCGAAGGCATGTCCTGCAGTGCATTACTAATTTTCGAACGTATATCTTTGATGTACGGATGAATATTCTTGGGCACAATTCGTCGACTAATTAGCCAGTCTTGTAATTTTAGCGTGTGTACGTCGATCGGAATGTCGGACTCCTTTGGTGTAATTTAATTAAAGTCTTTAATAATTGCATTGTAAATTTCTATTTCTTCAACTTACATTCATCGCAATTAAAGTGTTATTTCAAACTCTACAAGTTGTCCACGCAAACAAAAGCAAAATTTCATCAATATTAGGAGAACAACAAAAAGCTGGAAGTGTTCACTCCCATCAAAGGGAAGCATAATTCATGCTTCCATTTGAATTCGAATCAAGCCGTGACTATCGTAAGCATATGTGGTAATGATTTCAGCAGCGCTTCCTAAAGCGTCACCACTTCATTTGAAAGCAAATAGAAGCATTTCAGGCAACCCCTGACACTTTCAAGACGTCTTGAACAAGACTACGAGACGTCTTATGCAGCCCTCTAATGTACATACAAGCCACTTGCACCCGAAACAATTACAAAAGTTCGAAACTTTGAACTCATAATTCGTCAATTATAAAAACTAGATTAATATTGTAATCGTTACAGTAAATTGATGTGTAGAGTTAAATATTTTTATTTATTCAATTATGTATTTTTGAAATGAATTAACTTTTTAACAGTGCTTAATCGAATGATATCTGTTTGAGGACAAAATATATGTCTATCCATATCCTTGATAAATTTAGATTTTAAGCATATTCATTAATTGCGCGTGAACATTTCGTAGCACGGACTGTGTATATCCCATTCATATAAGTAAGTACTTATGAGCACATATTCAGCTTTCATGAATCAAATCAAATTTGTTCCTTGGTAATACGAAAAGAATGATAAACACCACCATAAAATTATATTGACATTTCTGAACGCAGACGCAAAACAAAAATGACGTCAAAAAATTAATTCTGTTACTGTGTTGTGTTAAAATAATAAAATAATTGACGATTTCAAAATAATAAGCCATTATTACAAAAAGGTCCTGAAAACTGCAAAGATAACTTGGCGGCATTAATCAAGATTATAGATTAAAAAAGCAAAAAAAATTCCCAACCCAAATTACAATATTAGCGTAATCAGTGAAATGGCTGAATCGATAGTTCAAGACTGGCTGGCGGATTATGAGCGAGTTCATGGTCATCCCTCCGAGGCCGCAGCCTTCCTGGCCGAGCACGAAGCCGATCAGGATATTGCAGAAGCAATTTACACAATATTCAATGAGCGCCTTCGGCATGAGTCTCTTGTGCATGAGATCTGTCAGCAATTTCTAAGTTTTTATCGCTCGCAGGAAGAGTGCCTACGGAAATTTCCCTTTCAATTCATTCCGGTTCTGATCTACACGTACCTGAACTCAGTGGCTATGGGTGATAAAAAAAGTTCGCGCAGTGTAGAGACATTACTTATTTGCATTTACAATGCTGAGGTCAGTGCGGAGGATGGCAGCGATAGAGTCGTTTCCTTCCGCATGCCGATTCTGGCGCAGGCGTCTATTTATCACGAAGAGAAGAACCTGCCGATGACAGACTTAAGGCGCTGGGAGGAAAACTGTAACCGCGAAGTGAAATGGGGACCGTATCCGCAGATCGAGTCGATCAATGCACAAAATCGCCTGCGCATTATGACGGCGCTGCTGTTCTGTTACAATCAGCAGGTGTGTCTTACGCAAAAGTCAGCACTGATTCATTTGTGTCGTGTGGCGTCGCAAATGGTGAATCAGGGCTTCTCCAAACAAGGGCATGCTCATAGGATTTCTTACGGGTATTTTTTGAAATCACAAAAGCTTTCCGCATTTTATGAATTTGATTTTCTTCCCCAACAGATCTGATCCAACCGGAGCTCTCGTACCGAAAGCTCTGCCGCGCATCCAGCTTTCGTCTCAATTCCTAGTGGAGTTGGTGCATGCAATCTACTTTGCCATGTTTAATGGTTTCGGCACTGTTGCAATCCAAACTTTAGAGGACATACATCAACGCGCCTGCTTTGAAATGTATACAGATCTTATTTTAGTCACCAGCGCTGTGTGCCATTCGTTACATGCGAATCCCTCCGGCCAGCCCAGCGATGGACCGATGGGCTTGAGTGTAGCCCTAACCCCAGCCACGACAACGGTCACTACTGCTGTCTCAAAGTCAATGATAACAAATGCATCATTCCGAACAAAGAAACTGCCCGACGACATTCCCATACAAGTGCAAGATTTAACAATGCAGCAGGTGCCACAGCCATTGGCCAGCGTAACCGAGGAAGCGGAACAATCAGCGTCGCCGCAACAATCACAATCGGGCACACGCAACTCGATCATTCGCCCTAGTATGGAAGGTATCAAGGCTCAGGCACACAAAGCACTCATAGCGGGCTTCAAGAAGTCGAAAGACAAGGAAAAGGACAAAGACTCCTCCAAAGGGGCTGGAAGCGGAAGTGGAGCCGAACCGCCGAAACCACCTACGCGTAAGTTTGATAAGCATTCACAACGCAATTCACTCCTGCAGCTACAGGCTGAGGGCAATCTGGTCTCGTTGGATTATGAAACAAAAAGTCCGGCGGCTGGCGGTGCACTTAAAGGAAAGCCGTATGACTCTTTAGACACCTCAGAAATATTACCGATGCAGACACTATTAGCTAACGAAAGTGGCAGTGGAAGTTTTAGCATTGACAGCGAGTTGAACGGCGGCAACGTCATTAACAATAACACTGCCAGCAGCAATCCAAACACAATCAGCAATACGACCTCTCTCGCCAGCAGTGATTTAATAACGAAAAGCTTTGATTCCAGTATTGAACTGCCATCAATTGGAGGGGCAGGCAAAGTGACTGAAGTGGGCATGGACTAATTAATGGAGTTCTTCTAAGTAGATGAAGAAGAAGCGAAGCGAGTTTTCATTGTTGTTCGTCACAACGATTTTATACATGATTGTAAAGAACGTTTTCATTCGAGGGTTCGATTTGAGGTTAATGCAAAAAAATGAAAGTAAGAAAAGTCCAGTCAGTAGAAGGCTAAATTTGGAAATGCACCATGTCCAAGATAACTTTTGTCACTATCCAAAAATTTAATTTTTCTAATAAGCCTAAAGTTTTTATGTCTTGACAACGGTTTGCTTATCCATAGCCAATTTTTGAATTTGCGAACAACATAGTTTTGTCTCCTTTATCAAATTAGCGACGTTTTGTTGGTTATAATTTAATTAAAATTGTTACATTTACATAAACATATATATATATATATATATATACGCCAGTAGGTCTATGTTAACTTGTTAGATAAATTAAACAATCATCTGCATTGTGTGCATACTGTTATATAAGTTAAACGTTATTCTATCGGGTATGTTGGTGTGTTGGCTACTGAAATTGCACTCGTTGGTCATCTATCGGTGGGTGGGAGAGGCACTACTTTTCTTAACCTTTGCACAATATTGATTGTGTAAAAATTGAATATTTCTTCCAGTTTATTCAGGCCATTTTATACATACGTAATTATAAATAATTATACATATTGCTTGCTATGATTATAATTTATTCTCCTAATAGCATCATCATTAACCATTACTTTAAAAAGAAAATCGTGTATATTAACAAAAGATATTAAACAAAAACCGTGACTAAAAACGTTGACTAAAATTATCACATAAGTTTGTTGAAAAAGCAAATTAGTATTTATATACAAAATGTATTTATTCAATGTTAAAATGTTAAAATCAAAGCAACTTAAATAAAATAAAATAGCTAGAAAGCCGAAGTTAAATTTTTCGGAACTTTCCTTGCAGAAATATTCGAGGCACATCGACTTGTTCCTTTACATTTAATGTTCGTCGATAGACATACGAGTTTTCTTCCACTTCGAAGTTATTTTGTTTGAATAATTCCGCCAACTCGAGCTTGGAAAAATAATAACTGCGTGTACCATCCTGTCGCATGTAAAAATTCTCTGAAATTTTGTGGCCAGGTTTAAAGCGTAGCTGCGCCATATCGAAGAGACCATAATCTCGAAAAAGCACTACACCACCCGGTTTCAGCAGTCGATGAAGGTTCTGCACTACTTTCCCGAACTTGTTTGGATGAATGGCTGAAAGCACGAAAATCATTGTAACTATGTCCACTGAATTAGCTGTAACGTGGCTGTGGCAGCAATCTGTTGTGACATCGCAATGAAATGCCTTCACCCGCTTATCGTCGTAAAGCGGATGAGATTTCACAAATTCAATGGCCCGGGGGGAGAAATCACAGGCATAATAAAAGTAATTGTTACAATTTTCTTCTATTAGAGGAAATATCAGATTGCCAACGCCGCAACCCACTTCCAGTAGGACTCGTTCCACTGGAGCATCTGGTTCGCTTAGCAATTCTTTAAACTCGCGCGTTGTCCATCTTCGATCCTTGAAGAAACGCGTCTCGTTCCGTTTGTAGAAGAGATCCCAGTGACGCTGAGCATGCTCCTCCAACTGATTAGCTTTGAAAATTGGCACCAAACGTGTATTTTGTGCATTCAGTCGCTCTTTTTCATCGGCAGTTAGGGACTTCTCATTTATCGTAAAGTAATCCGTTGCAAAAATATCATTTTCAGCAGCCTTGTTCATTCTGATAGAGTCCAATGGAATGTTTATGATTATGCAGGAATTGGAAAAAAAATCTATGCTGTCATCAAACTTTTTTTTTCTATTGTGAATTTCTGTAGTGTTTAAAATATATTTATATAGAATCCGTTACTTTGCTTTGTGCGGTACATTGGTAACCGGAATACGACGGTGATCACATCGGGCGTATTAAGATAACCTCGCGTATGTACAAGTATTTTGTTTCTGCGTAATATTTTCTTATTATTTTGTTTATAACTTAAAATTTTATTCAAACAATTGGAACTAGCTCAATCTCGGTTTCTACTACTTTAAATAGTGAAGCAAATACAACAAAAACATCACAAAAAAATTTGTTGGTGAGCACACTTCTCAAAAGCAAGTACCATATATGTAGCATTTAACCAAAGGAAAAGTAAAAACATTTTAGGAAGTATTGTTAGTTATTCTTAGATAGGTCTGAAATCTGAAATTATCGGATTTCCTTTTCGGTCCCGAAATCCTAATCATCGGTCCTCAAAAACGGAGGCTAATGAAATGGAGATAATAAACTAAACTAGGTGACACTATCATTATTTTGACATGATTTTAAGTTCGAGAGGCTCTTTTTCGATTAAACCTTATCTATCAATGTGGCTGTACATATATCCCTGGTAGCGTAAAAACGCTTAATTAATTTCCGCAACATTACATCAAATGCTTTCTCATGAGATTGTGCTTTTATTTAAAAATAAATTTTATTATTTGGAAATTAAATTGTTAAAAAACTTTAAGTTGCTGGACATTATTTTTTGGGCATCGTTTATAAATTTCATGTTACTGTGAATGTGTCGTAAATTGAAATAAGTTTTCGCAAAACGTAGGAATATTCCAACCATCATCAAATTGTGACATTTTGTTTTTAACACTTTTTGTGCAACTGCTTTATAGTGTCTGTCGATGACGGTGGAGGGAAGAATTCCTTGAAAAATAAGTGAATACACGAACGAGTGCAGTGGAGAAAAATAATTGGAGCAGAGTCAAGTGAATCTATCCAAGTCAAATGACTGCTCCAAGACGCCTTCGAAAGGAGCTGACAGATTTGCAGGGATGCGCCTTGAAGTCATTCCGTGAAATTTCTACCGACGATGACAATCTGCTTCGTTGGACGGGCTTAATTGTGCCCGATAATCCCCCGTATAACAAGGGAGCTTTTCGCATTGAGATAAACTTTCCGGCAGAGTATCCATTCAAGCCGCCCAAAATCAATTTTAAGACCAAAATATACCATCCGAATATTGATGAGAAAGGGCAGGTGTGTCTGCCGATCATTAGCACAGAAAACTGGAAGCCTGCCACCAGAACGGATCAAGTTGTTCAGGCGTTGATTGCGCTCATCAATGACCCAGAACCGGAGCATCCGCTGCGCGCCGATTTAGCTGAAGAATTCCTCAAAGATCGGAAGAAGTTTATGAAAAATGCCGAGGAATACACAAGGAAGAATAGCGAAAAGCGACCAGCGGATTAGTAAATTCCCAATTGGGGGGACGACGACGAAGCAGACAGATAAGCCCATGATTCACTCAAACACATTTTTATGTCGTATACAGAAACATTGCGACATGCATACCTAATTTGAAGGACACTTACTAAATGGAAAGAAAAAAAAATATAATAGGGAGTCGGATCAACAAAATTTACACTGCGAGATAGACATTTTCTTTTAGGCGTCCTTCCGGAAATAAACTTTTACATGTGTAATTATGTGGTTGCTATAACAAAATTTAATTTGAAATTCATGAGAAATATACATATATTTTTGTTTTATTTTAATGAAATTCTTAATTCAATTAATTCCTAATACTGCAAAACCTTCTCGCTTTTCTAAATACGCCCTTTCCACGAAATAGTGTTTGCAAAAAGGTGGCAAATGGCGAATGGATTCGCTTGTTAAATCGATTCAAAACAAAGAGTGGAGAAAAGTGGCCAATATCATACACATACACATGTGTACCATATGAACCAACATACATTGGCCAAACAAATTTTGTCATTTGGCACAGAGGCAAATGAACAGAAAAAATTTGTTTAAAATGCAATCTATAGATACTACCATTTAAAAACATTAAAAATATGATGTTAATCGATTTGACCGACGATCTATCCAACTTTAGCTCTTTATAGCTTAAATTGTAAGCTTCAATATAAGTTCAGCTAATTTTCAAATGTTTACGTACGAATATACATATGTACATAGTGAACTTTTCAGCCTTGTTTTGGAATAAATAGAAATATGTGTTGTATGAAAAAGAGCAAACGATTTCGTTTACTAATGCATCAGCATTAATTTGAAATTGTTCAGGAGAAGTAAATTATTGAATTCCGTGAGTGCTGAGCAGAATTCATTGCAATGCAAGTCTTTGAAGTCCATGACACATAGTACGGTTCTCTCATTCTGCAGTATCCGAATTAGCGTTTCCAAAACCTTAACACTTTTCTCATCGTACTCGCATTCTTCCAGAGAGACTTCGAATCCCGATTCAATAGATTCAATGGAAAATTTTTGGTAACAATTAAGCACAAGATAGCGTACAATGGAGACAGGAAGATGCGTCAGGAACGCGTAGCCGCTAAATACCAATTTCGTAGGTTTCACCTCTAGTATTTGCAAGAGAATGGTCAGCATAAAATGTTGTTGTTTATTCGAGAAATTCAAATGCGGAGAAGGCTCTAGCGTAGTAGTGGCGCTGGGGGTGTAGAGTACACATTTAGGTGTCGATTGTTGTAGTGGATCCAATTGAAAGAGTTCTATTAATTGCTGGCGCATAAATAAAATATGCACCGAAGCAAATAAGCTGCTGCGAAATATTTCAAAAGCTTCGCCATGGAATAGTTTAATTTCGGAAGGTGCTTTTCGCACATCTCGCGTTTCCTGAAACAGTACCCCGTAACGTCCGGAAAGCGACTTTTCGAGTTCATTCAGTACCTTGCGCTGCTTGAATATTTGTTCCTCCTTCGATGTAATCTTTAAGTTTATTCGATCCACATAAGAACCTTTATAGATAAACGTACTGATGCTCTTTGCTACGCTTCCTTTTCGCTTGTACAGAATTGTCAGATTCGCTGGCAGTGGTTTGACGTCATAACGTTTAAAGTATTCCTCGGCAACTAACTTGCGTAGAGCTATGGTGCGCCGAGACTTTTCGCGATTGGGCTTTATTTCAAAAGTGTCAATATTATATTGAATGGCATTGATTTGAAAATTCATAAAAAGACGCGTGCAAATTTCATGTTGCAACAAGAAATCATTAGGTATGTGTGCTTTCCTGAACATGGGCAGAACATGTTCTTTCTCGCTTAGTTTAGATTTCATCATTTCTAGAGTGGCTTCTAAGTTGAGTGATTGCTGCTTCCTGAAACCCAAACATATAACGTAATTCTCCGAGTTGCCCCGTTTGGAAGTAGCCGGCTTGAAAACGTGCACTTCGTCGAAGACACAATTCAGTAGATACATCTTGCTAACCGTAGAAGCCTCAAAGAGCGTAAAGAGTTTCAGTACGAAACAGCCACCTTCTGCTAATACGGTCAAGGCGGTACATATTTCTGCGAAATTTAATAGAGCTACATACTCTTCCTGAGAGTCGGGCGTTTCGACGCAGTCGATAGAGCCATCAGCGGTAACGAGATGAACTCCACCAGGGAGACTTTCTTCGCACTGGCGCTGCATACTCTCGATATTTGTGCGACTGATAATATTACCCGTGAAATCCGCATGGAACAACCAACGGTCGAATGTGTAAAGTATGAAACGATCGTCGATTATCATGTTGCCCAGGGCATTGCCCTCGTAGTAAGGATTAAGTGTAGTCGCCAGCCAATTCCAGTTTATCTATGCCGAAATATTATAAAACCTGAATTTGTTGGTAACTAAAAGTGGTTACCTCATCGCGCTGGTAAGTCGAATGTAAATAATGATTAAGTGAAGTTATAAATGCTCCAGGAGCCTCGCATAAATGCAAAGAATTGAATTTAGGTCCCTTCACCAGCGGATACCGGTGCAAGCACTCGTAGAATTTGCACCAGGCAACCGTGGCGAGCTCAGCACAGGTCTCATTTTTTATCAACCATTGGATTCGTCCCGCGGGATCGTTATGATGTGTGTGCTTGCTCCAGTCCTCCAAGGCGTAACGGTTCAATCTGCTCTTAACGCTATTGAGTTCCGCTCTCAGACGTTGCAAACTTTCCAACTGGTAATATTCACTGAAGAGTTCTTCAGGAGGAGGCAGATGCTGGCGCTCAAAAACAGCAGGATATTTGAAGTGCTTCTCAAAAATTTCGGTTACTGCCTCCTTTGGGATGCTATGGCGCTTCTGGGTTTCGGTAGAGTTTTTATATTTGTAAATCTCACCACTTTCATGAATTCCTCTCGAGTTTTCTAGACAATCTTTATTAGGGGCTGCATCGCACTGCATTTTCGCTTTTGCTATATTTCTTTATTTGGCCTTAGAGTGATGCGAGCTTGCAGTCATTTGACGGATCAGTGGCCTAAGAGGTCTCTAAACACACCTCTTATAAAGTAATTTTCCTTGCAATAGATACTGAGGTGAGTTTATTGTTTAGTACCTGGCCTTACCAGATGCGTCATTTAAATACAAACTTTACAACAGCAATATGAAACAGCTCTGCTCTATTTGGGAGAAAACAATCATTTTAGAAAACTCTCAAATTTTTTAAAACAATTGGCCTACAACATTAATAAAAAAGCCAAAAGTTCTATAAATTGCAAGTTTTGAACGTTCGAAAATATGTATATATGTACATATGTACATACTAACTAAAGTTAAGAAAAAAAACCAGTTAGATTTTTTACATTTGTAAAATTTACGGGTTTTTAAATATTTTTAGTGATTGTAATACACAAATACACACATATTTGTGTTATATTTCTTTTAAAAAATGAAAAATTAATTAGGAGAACATTGAAGAAGTTGTTCAATAAATATTAACGTATAAAATAATGTGCCTATACTGAAATAATGCAGTCAGTGTAAACACTTTTATTAGTAGAAATGTTTTAAAATTTCGTTTTATATTAAAAAACTTTTTATGACGCAAACGAGTTGTAAAGATTAAAGTGGAAAGATAAAGCTACGTTGACATTGCAAACTCTATCCTTTTTTGTTCTAATGCATTACTATAAAATACACACAAAATCTAGTTGGTAGTTCATGTGTTCATGTGAATCATTAATGATACATTTACCATTCACTCAAATTGCATTAAAGATGTCGTGGCTCTTTGTGCTTTTCATGCTCCTGGAACTCTTTTTCATTTCTCGTTATCCGTCTATTCTCCATTTCATTTAATTTAATTTCATTTATTTATTTTTAATTAATACAATAAGAAGCTTTCTTCTTTTATTACCTAAATTCTATTTTTATTTTTTTCAATTCCATTCATTTTGTAGTGTCTTTTGTTTTTGTTTTAATCGCTTTATTACTATTTTTAGTCTTAGTTTTATTTCAGTTATACTTTTTTATTCTTATTTTCATAGCGTGTTAATAAGAAGAAATGAAAATTTGTATTTCGGTCTATTGCAATTTCTCTGTTTTCGGTTGCAGCTTAAATCGGTGCGATCGAAAAGGTTTCCATTTAAAAATTCAATTAAAAGCAATGTCCAATTGAGTTACATGCATCCATGGGATAATGTCGGACTTCCGTTTCCGCCTAACCACCCTTGCACTCACACACCTGAAGAGTTGAGAAAATGTGATGTAGATGAAAGAAAGAAAAAAAAAAAACAACAACAGCCGACTGCTTATTTTACGTCAGGGTATGAGCACACCACCCACACACACACACACACACACACACACACACACACACACACACGCACACACACACACACACACACACACACACACACACACACACACACACACACACACACACACACACACACACACACACACACACACACAGGCAGGCGTACACTAAAGTCTACGGCATCACTACCAAAAAAAAATATGATGACATTTGAAATAATGCGAATACGAAGGACAGAGAAGAAAAAGTTTTTCTTCAATGGTGTTATTATTTTCGTTGAGTTAATTTGTGGATAAAAGCTAAAACAATTATACGTATTAGTTATTCCTTAAGATCATCTACATATTTAGCTATCACTTTCTATTTATCTCTTTCTATCTATTTAAGAATAGCCTCAAATTTCGCCTATTTCACAAAGATCTCGATAATGAAAAAACAATGGCCATTGACAGATTCCATACAAATTTATGTACACAACAGTAACCATGTTTATGTTATTTCCTAAACGTTATTTCCTAAAAAAAAATAAAATAAGGCCCAATTTTGCCAGAATGCTCAAGTTATCAGTCACAAAGTTTTCACAACCTTATACATTTTATATATTCTCGACTTTTTGACGATAATGAAATAAAGCCGCCCCAAAAAAATAAAATAACGCCCAAAAAAACAAAGTTAGGCCTTATTGCATTTGCCCGTTATTTCATAGAACCATTGAAAACCAGAGCCTTTTCATTTTAGAATTCGATTCAATTAAATTAATTAATCTTAATTGAAATTTTGTGGTAAAAGATTTCATGAGAGAAACTAATTGTTTCAATTAAGTAAAAGCACTGAAAAGTAATAAAATTTACAAAATCTATTATCAGAGAGAATTTTCAACCAATTCGGAAGGTTATTTTCGTAATTATTTCATAGAAATATTGAAAAATAGGTAAAGTTGTTGAGTAATAATATTGCAAAATTTCATTTAAATAAATATGTAGGTATGTAGATGTGTACGTTTTTCGCACTTTCCAATTATCCAATTAAAGAGAAGTTTGAATTCATAGTTTGGATTCATACAAACTGTCACCATTTTATTTCCATTTATTCAATAACCGCTTTTAATGGAAGTGCTAGTTAGTGGTTTAGTGGGACAAAAAAAAAAAACGCAACAGCAGCACCAACAACAAAAAGCAAAAGCAAACGTTCACTCAAGCAATTGCTAATTGCTAACGGTTGCTGTGGCTTTAGCTGTCGGCTGTATAGCTTACTGGCGGCATCGAATTAAAGCAAGCCGAGCCGTTGAGAATAATGAAAAGATGAAGGTTTCTTCGGAAGCCTTTGCCTTTGTTTTCGATTCTCGATTGCGGTCAGCAATTATTTTAACAAATTAACATTTTATTACGTAATCTTTTGCTACTCTTATACGCTTTTCCTATTGTTTTTGTTGTAATTGTTGTCTTGCTGTGAGCTGTGACCGCAGATTGCCGCTACTCCTTGCCATGCCTCTTCATTTTCTTCTTTTATTCTGTCTTTACTGTTAATGTGAAATGACAAAATCTGTACAAATTAAAAATAAAGAAAAAGTGCTGACGCTGAAATTAAATGAAAATCATTTGTACAAGTTTATGCTTGTAACAGTTCAATTGTTTGTAAATCTTCTGACCTTCGAAAATTCTTCGCAGAATAAATGAAGGATGAATAATTTCAATAAAAGTATTTTTATACAATATCTTTAATTAAAACAAAGGGAGTGAAGCAGAGACGGCGACGAAGAGGACGACAGAGCCCGAACCATAGCTACCGCAATGGACACGTGGACACGTTGACACTTCCAAGAAAGCATGAACCTCTCAAAAGTATGAAAAAAGCAAGCTACTCCAGCTGCCATATTGTTGCAGAAACCTAATTATCGAACCTGTCAAGACCACCGAGGCTAGCTCAGGCTCTCTGGGCGGTTCTTAACCCGTCGTGACAGGCCGAGGGAACAACAATAAAAAATAAATAACAAACAACTAATCATCGCGGATCTAAACCGATGTCATAATCTTAAACTTTTGGCCACCATATCGCATCGGAATTCACCACATCATCACCAACAAATTTTGCGCCGCGCTGCTCGAGCCCAACCCACCCAATGAAAAATTCTAGCACTTCATATTCTCAAACACAATTTATATTGAAAAGATAAACAAAACATGCCTATATGCAGAACAATGAAATTGATTATTGTTTCTCTTATTATTTTGTTTTCCAAATATTCAGACAAAATTAAAGATCCGGACTTTAAGGCGCCTCCAAGAAAATTTCAAAATTAATGAACACTAAATCAAATCGGGCACACTATCAAACGACCATAATCATTTTTAAACACAAAAAAAAACATCAACCAAAAAAAAATGTCGAGAGAGCTCTGTCGACGTTGCCCAGCAATAAAACGGAACCAATAAAAATTTTAAACCCAAAACTCCGGCCTTTGTACAAAAATATATATATGTATGTAACAAATTCTTTTTAAAAAAAAAAAAAACCATTCAACCAAAATTTAATTGGAGAAATTTGGTGCTCTGCCTACTGTTCCTCGCACGGATCCAGAATTCAGACGAGCAGCACGAGCAGAGAAAAAAAAAGAAAGAGTGCTACCAAAAATGCCACCTTCAGCCTGACCGAAGCTTCTATTCTCTTTTCTCGTAATGACAACTTCATTCGATGATGACAAATTACTTAGCAAATTAATACATACTAATTTTTCTTCTATTGCAATCGAAAGAACGAAGTGAGTATGTATAATCTTAATGCTTAGGCTGTAGAGTACTCGTATTAGTGTCGTATCAGGGAGGTGGTAAGCGGTCATATTTTCACAATATATACATAGCTTGAGTGAACAATATATAGCCACAGTAATTTCGTTGACCATGAGCGATGGGCGATGATAGTTGTCAAAGTTCTCGTCAATTTTTGTAAATAAACAAAAAAGAAGAACAAGACGAACTATGTGGCTATGGAAATAGAAATAGAGCGACCGCCGACGATGCTTTTGTTGCTTTTGTTCACAATGGAGGGGAAATTTTATTTTTTTCTCGTTTCCCATAAGAGCTAATGTAATTTTGACACTAGCAACGTCATTTGTAGTCAACGAAATTTGACTGTTTTTAGGCTAATAATCATTAATGATTACACTTTTTGTGATTAATGTTTTTTAACAAATACGTTTCCGCCGGATGCATGAGACGGCTGTTGGGGCAGATTTAAAAGAGATTAAAAGAGGAATAAAAGGTATCAAACAGCCACTTTTAAGGTCGTATTCGTAGGTACAGGGGCGTGTTTGTTGGCCTCTTTCAAAACGGTTACTTTTGGCATCATCACTTGCGTGACCTGCATGCGGTTAAAAATTTATCTTGATATTTGCGGTTTTACCGCAATAAAGGTAAAATAATTATTAATTAATAAAAAAGCAGAGCTTCAGTGTTGCTGTTAGCTTATTTTATAGGTACAAATACATATGTAGTAAGAGTGTGTGTGTGTGTGTGTGTGTGTGTGTGCGCAGCATTGCCAAAACATAACGTTAGATATCTTTAAAAGGAAAAACTTATGGCATTAGTCCGTACAAGCGAAACGTAAAGTTAGCTTACGTTCTTGTTTGTGCTTTTCTAAATTTGTTGTTGTTTGCCGGCAAAATCCAGAAAACCAACAGAGCAGAACGTACACTCACTTGAAGTTACGTTTATACGGAATACGGAAACCTTAATGAATAAGTGTAGGAAAAGATAAAAACAGAAACTTTTTATCTAAATACATTTAGTTTTATTTCAGAAAATCTAGAAGTTTCTTCGAAGAAATTTAAGGAAACTTTTGAATTTCTTAAGATGTTTTGACACATTTGGCTAATTGTGGACGAAAAATCACCCTCCTATCTGGCGGCCACCCACGGTGTAAGCTTTGTAAATCACTTTTTGGATGGTGAGTTTATTTCCATAAAAAAACCAAAAATATACAAGTTAAAAAAATAGTATAGCTGTCAGTTCCACAGCTGTAAGCTCTTTTACGTGGTAGTGTTTTTTTTGCCCATCAAAACCACATGTTAACAATGTGGTGACATGACCGCAAAAAAGACAAAAAACTAACAGCGTTTATGCACAAAACCCACAACAAGGACCGCTACTAAAGCGTCCACACTGATGAAATTTCATATTTATTAAAGTATTTAATACGAAGAAAAATTTTTTGGTATTTGATTGAATTAAGAAAATAAAACTAAAGCTCATTGTTGGTGTGTTTGTATGAGTATATATTTAGTTTATTACTTTATTTCAATTTATGTCAAATAAAACAATTTATAGTTTTGTTTCAACTACTTTACTAATATGTTCTTTATTTAGATTATCTTCCATTTAATTTTGTTTTCTAGAATATTTTGACATTAATATTTTTCACCAATAAACTTACTTTAGATTTTGCTTTATAATTATTATAAACACTTTTTAAGGAATAACTTAAAACTAAATAAAATGGTAAAATCCGTTCATTACACATATTGCAAAAAGTATATCAATTAATCTAAGCATATACAGACAGAACGCTGAGACAAGAAAAAAATTGTTTGAGAGAGGTTGGCGTCTATTTCTCCTCCGTTCGGCGAGAGTATCGATTTTCTCATAAACAAATTTTTTTTTAAACGATTTCAAACAAAATTTAAAGTAATTTTGCAAGAAAACCACGCCCTTACTACCACCTAAACGAGGAGTAATAAACTCATCACTCATATAATCGATTTTTCTTGACTCGACTCGACTATACGTGTCAACTTTTCAGCGCATTCCAATTATGCGCAACACCCTGTATATAGCAGAAGTACGAGAATATAACAAGTTTTTATGGAAATTTACACTTATTAATTAGGATTATGTTAGAAAGGTTATAAAATTAAAAAAAAAAACATCGTAAAATCAATTGTACATTATTGTAAAATTCAGTATATATAGTTTTTGCATCTTATTGTACAAGGTTTAAAGATTTTTATGTGGTATACCAGCAGAAAAGAGTCTACTTTAATATTTTTATAAATTGTTTTCTAAAAAAATAAAAGCTAAATTTTTTAGATGTGTTTAAAATTTAAATGCAAAAAGGAAAAATAATATACAGTTTGATTGTCTTTTGTTGGGTTAATTAAATATATGTAAATGAAAAAATTTATTCGCCCACTTAAAAAGTTATAAATTTTATCAGTGTAGTTTATGGTAGATTTAAAAATGTAATAAACATACATTTGCTTTTTCTTTCAGTGTGCAAAAAAAGTGTACACCAAAAGTAATGTGCGTGTGTGTTTGTGTGTGTATCAAAAACGTTAGGTAAATTTTTGAAGTGTTGCCAGACAGACCTGACAATGCTCAAGTTTCAGTAAAAGCAAATTTTTCTGGGAACGAAAAAGTTGTCTAGTCTTGTCTGGGTTTATAACCGTCTAATTGCCTTTTATTTTACGTTTTTATATAAATGTGTTTTTTGTTGCTGTTGTTGTTGTTGTTGTTATTGATGGTATGCGTTTTTTAAATATAATTTGTTAAGCATAGTTTCGCTTTTAACCCCTTTTAGTGTGAAAAACATTTTTTCGTGTGCATGTGCGAGAGTGTATTTCTTATTTAGGTAGAATATTTACATACATGCATCTTCATTTTAGGTTTGTGCTTCATGAAATTTTATTTTATTGTAATACCCTACACCCCAAGAGTAACGTCTATCTGTTTGTAGACAAAATCGAATCGAAGCGACAAGCCTCTTTTTTAAAGTAAATATAAATGCATCCGTTTTTAGAGCAGAATGTCGAAGCTTGTAGTCCGGATCTGTAGCTCAATTTTAATTGGCGAGTTTACCGTATTAGTTAAAGTCATCTAACATAAAAATGAGCGGGATCGGTCCGCTGGATCGGTCCGATCACATACATATATCATATATGATGGCGTTTATTAAGAAAGGCGGTGTTATAAATGAGGTCTAAACGTCACCTTTTTATCATCCACTCAACTGATGCGGGTGTAGGGTATATGATCGGCCAGGCGGGCGATTCACTCTCGTTTCAATCTTTAACATTTTCAGCATATACATATTTTCGTTTTTTTTCGTTTCATTTTTTGTGACCTTTTTTTTATTTTATTAATTTCTAAATAGTTTGGTTTTTTTTTCTATTATGCATAGTGCATGTTTTCTACGTAATTTGTTGCTTCCTACAGGACTAATTATTATTTATTATTTAAAACACTGAGTCTAGTGTAGCAGTGCACAGCTTAGCCCGTATGGGATTATCGAGGGCTTCGCAATCTCTGTGGTCTAGAGTGAGGGACTAGAGTGGCAAGTAGCGTGCTAGCTTGGTGAAGTATGTACGAGTAACTATGTGTTCTCTAAAAGTGTCTCCTATTGGTTGAAAACCTGTAGATTTTTAGGTTTCGATTTACAGTTGATGAGACGCTCCCAGAGCGTGACTTTTACTCTCTTCACTGCCTCAAACACTATTTGCACATCCTAATCCTCTCGATCAATTCCATTTGAGAAATTGCTTGGCTCTCGAAAAATCTATAATGGGCAGCTGAGTTGTGCATATTTACTCCATTGTCAAGAGAGTTAATTGTCTGTGACAGTGTTGTCATATGGCTACTTAGTGATATCCTCCTCCTCCTGCAACGAAACGATCTGTCAAAATAAGAAATCTATTAAATTTAAAAACAAGCTGAGAGTATCTGTGAATTTTTAAAGATTTTATATACTTTATATGTGTGTGTTTATAAAATTGTTAAATTCTGCATAATATTTTGAAAAAAATTATATAAAAAACTAAAATTCTTTGCTCAATTTTTTAAATCATAAATATTGTATAGTATTTTAATTTGAAAACATGTTTAACCGGCAAATAAAAAAAACATAATAATTTCCAAAAGAAAATTATTATTAAATGAAAACATATTAAATTTCTTTAGATATCAAATTAATAATGAAAACTAATTATCTAACAAATAAATTGCAAGAAATATTATATAATCAAAATTAGTAGTAATTATCAGAATTAATATAAATTATGATTATAACTTAAAAGGTACAATTTAGTAAATAATAATATCCATTCTTTCATCATATTTATAGATAAATAATCTTATCTGAAAGATTTTTAATATGTTTTCATAAAAAATAGTATTTTCTTAAATAATACGTGGATTATCTCCTTATCTAAGAAATATAGATTATTTAAATACATAGTATTAGGTGAATTTTCTATTTGTTAATTATCATAATATTTTACTATATTACTAACAGTTAAAGCATTATTATAAGCATTACAAAACATCATTCACTAATAATTCTTCTAATCAATAATTTCACTACAAAAGAATAACTTGTCTATTAAAAAATTGTACAATGAAATATTGTAGTATTCTCTAGTTAGGAAAAGTGTATCGTATAGTTAATACTTACTTGTATTTTTGCTTCCAAGAGAAATGAATTGATTGCTGTGACTCTCACAAATTTTCCGAATTCACCTGAACTCTCAAACTGATCTGAAAACTGAAGGTGATCTAAAAACTGATGTGAAAATTGAAGACGGTCTAAAAATGGATCTTATCTAGGCAGCAAATTTATTTATTTTGCTCAATATTACTTTTTATCATTTAATCTTATAGTTTAAGGATTTGTTTTTGCTGAATTCAATTTATAATTTTGTATTAGGTATATCAGAATTAATTCATTTGCTTGATAGCATTCTATAAAATAGCTGACGTTGTTGTTTTAAATTTTTTTTTATTGTTAAATTTTATAGTGTGTTAATCTGATATTAAAAATTTTTCTAATATTTTAAAAATCCTTTGCCATAAATTATTAAACTGGAAATAAATTTCACTTCAGTATAGTGATAACTTATAAGTATGTATACAGAAACTTTTATATAGAATTTCAAGAATAATAAATCTTTATAATTTAATTCTTTAAATTATCGATTGTGGCAATGAACTTCTGGAACTGGTTTTGGAATGCACTGGTTTGGCGATATAAAAAAAAAAACAAAACAAATAACACAATTAGTTAATTATTTTTTTTAAATTAGAATAAGGTTGACTTATGTACATTTTAGTGTTAATGTGAAATTAATTTCGTTTTTTACGTTTAAAACGTTTAAAAATTTTGAAAATTCTTTTTCACAATATACGAGTATAAGGAAAAAATTAATTATTAATCGAATTACTAGCGAAAAACACTGAACAGTTTTAGAAAATATTTATTAATTCTTTTTAATCAGTTTTTACATATTTAAAAAACTTACCTTCAGTAATAAATGGCAGAAAACTTTTATTTCAAAGTTGTTATTGTGCAATGAACAACTAACTGATCGATTAGACATTGAATGAATACCATAAATATTCTTTAATAGGACGCTAAAAATTGTGACCAAGAGGTTTAACATTTACTGAAGTAGAGAAACTTTTATCACTGAACTACTATATCATGAAAACTTTTGAGAGGCTGAAAAGTATATACAACCAGCAACGAGTATACTCGTAATATATTAAGAGATTTCATGATCCTTTTACTCGTTGCTTTGAAAAATCAAAATGTTAGAATGTACGATAGAGATTAAGAGAGAGCGAGAGAGAGGCTTTGACTTTTTCAAAACAATATACATATGTATGTAAATATACTCAGATTTGTTGTCGTTGTTTGTTTGTTGTATTTATTATGGATGTAAACTGGCTACTGCAAATTTGTGAGCGCCTGGTAAGAAAATAAAAATTGGGCATCTAGACGAGATGATGGGCGATATACCAGGCGATCATAAATGTGCAGTAAAGTGACAAACTTGCTCATCATTGAACTGTATTGTAAATATGTAAACTAGCTGCTGCAAATTTATGAGCGCCTGGTAAGAAAATGAAAATTGGGCATCCAGACGATGTGATTGGCGATGTACCAGGCGATCAGAAATGTGCAGAAAGTGACAAACTTGCTTATCATTGAACTAACTCTCTTTAAGTTTTCGACGAGTAGAAAAAATCTCTTGTAGAAAATTATGCTCTTCGGTAATTGTATGTGTGTTAATAGAAAAAATATGAGCAGGAAGTTTGACATTTACTGCATTAGTCGAGAAACTTATTCCGAACATTACGCTGCCAACACGAAATTTATCTCTTTAGTTGATTTTAAATTAAATGAGCATATAAACCTAGTATATACGAGTCGTTTATTTTCCAACAATATAAATCATGATTGTCATGATCAAATAAATGTATAAAACTCATCATGCCATTTAAACAACACTTTGATGGCGGTTGTTGCTCTGATTTTGATTTCGGTATTTCATTCCAGATTATTCTTGCATGCTAAATTGAATTCTACAATAAATGCAGGAAAACAAAAAAAGCCAGTTGTCAGCAACGAAATGCATCAATTGGCAGGCGTTCTACAGCGACGCCATGCATAATTTCAAATACATTGTCAATTTCAATATTGACAGGAATTTGGCGGAACCATTTGATGGATTATACATAATGCTTAATTTATAATAGAATGTGATATATTATGCACAACAACACTTTTCATTGGAATGGAAATGCTATATGTACCATTGCTATTTGTAAATTGACAGTAATTCAATTAATTAAATTCATAATTAATTTATCGTGCTAAGTTTGCTTCAGTCATTATTGCTTCAATAAGTAATAATGAGTAAATAAGTAGAAAAAAAATAAGTAGAAAAAAACAACGGTGCTTTTAACTGACTCCTAGTCTGACCTTTGGCCTTTTTGTTATGGCCAAAGTTTGAGTGTTGTTAACATCGCCATCAAATTGTATAAATTCCTGACGAAAATCATCTTTTTAGTCGTTTTGTGATGAAATACTAAGTAAATTTCGAAAATGCTTTCCGTTTTTGGGATGTATTTGGTGTAATTCATAATAAGAGTATAATACAAACCTGTCGAAGCCTTTACTGATATAATAAGTATACAGTTGATGCGTTTGATTATAAAACCAGGTATGAACATTTTGCCGAATGGCCTGCCAAATTCTTTAAGTTTGTAATTAAATTGTTTGTCCGCCCTAAAATCGTCCAATAAACTATTTAAATTTTAGATTAGATTTTACAATTTTTTACTTTAAGTCATTTAAATTGTACATCGTTTGTGAATATTGTTTCGACAGTCAACTGCGTCTAACGTTCGTTCCATCAGAAGAAAATATCGTTTATGAGCTTTTCGAAACTATGAATAAATTTCTCAAAGTGATATTGAAAAATCGAATAATATTATAATCGAGTTTTGAGTGCGAGTTTTGATTATAATTAATTCATTTGGGAGCGCATTAAAAATTTCATTATTTTCGAAAATTGTTAAAGAATAGTAGCTCTTAATGTACATACATAGTACTTACCTTTTAAAGGACGTATTGAAACCTTAAGTTAAATTCAAATCAATAGAAAACTAAAATGTAATATAATATTCATTCATATTTAATTAAATAGTAAAAAAATATTAATAAAAATTTATCTTAAAAACATATTACAATTAAACTTAAAAAGAAAAATGAAAAAGAGGACTTTAACTTAAAGTGTATCGTAAGAAATGTGTAAAAGAGAAAAGACATTTTTGTATGTACAATTCTACAATATACTATAAAAATCATTTAAAATTCCGCCTTTCCTTCTTTCTTTCCTTCTTATTCTTTTACATGGCGTGTTTGACAGCACGCTTACAACAACTTAATTTAATCAAACGAAAAATCACAACGACGCCAATCAACAGCAATGAGAACAACGATAAATGCGTAAAAGCAAGTCGGTTTTTTCTTATTTCGCAAAAAATATATACATATATATATGTATATATAACAGAATAACATAGAAACAGATTAAATTTAATCTAATAAAACGGAAATTCATTACCAAAAAACACAACGAGTCGTATTAGTGAGGTTTAAAGGGATTTTGTGGTGGATAAAAAGCGGCATGTGAATGACATTTGACACAAATATCATAAGGAGAACATGTGTGTGTGTGTGTGTGTGTGTGTGTGAGCGTGTGCAGGTGTAGTTGTAGGTGTGGGGGCGGTGTAGAGGTTTTCGAAATTAGTCGTTTAAGTACTTTCTCTTTAAATTCGTTGCGTGGTGTTATTGTTCTCTAAATTCGCGCTAAAGTTAAACAACTTGCGAATTGTATTGTAATAATAACTTAAAAATATCGTACGATAATAACAGTTTGACGTTTGGCAACACTGGCAATTGAGTTTAGCTAAAAATACCCAAAATCGTTTTGAAATTTGCTTTAAATTGCCGTCACAGGAAGTAGCTCTTTACAATCTCTTACAAGAAAGAGAAAGTGAAGGAGCACACGACGTCGCAGTGCTCGGCTTCTTAATTCCTCGATAATTCTCTCTTTTATCAGCCATCTCTTTTACGTTCGTTTGTACCTGTTCGTTGCGTACTTGATCAGTCGCTTGATCGCACGGTTTTCTTTGGAAAATTTTACAAAATTTTAAACTTCGTTCGATTAATTTCGAGAGCTGAAAGTTCGTTTGCGTTGTCGTCTGCGAAGAAGTGTTCGAATTGGAAAACGATCGCGATCGCGCTCGCGCTCGCGAGCACGAGCCTCGAGCAATGTTCTCAATTTCATCTCGCACAACTTGACCCAAAATGGCGGCTGAAGCGCATGGATGCAAGACCTGATTTTGGCGCACGTGCTGGACACACGTGCGTGCGTCGCAGCTCTGCACCAGTATAATGGGCGTAGCCATGTGGCATGATCGCTGGCTACTTGGTACTTTGTCCGTTAGAGGCTTTAAAGACCGACGAGTCATTTTCCAATTCTTCCAGCGAAAAAGACTGCGCAAACGCGATTGATCTGCGGCCCTTTTGCAGACCGATTCAGTGGCGGTGGTGCCTTCTTGTTGCCACAAATCTCTGACAAGATCTGGTTGATGCGTGGTTCTTGGCAGTGTTGAGTAATGGAAGTTTTGAGGTGGTGGTTGTTGTTGTGGTGGTGATGCGTGTTGTAATTGTAGTGTATTGTTGTTGCTGGGATCGGGGTGTGTGAGATAGCCATGACTTTGCTGGAGTTTGGGCCGGGAAGGATCTGCACTATACGAAGCCCATGCAGGAACAGGTAAGGAAATTGGACGACGCCTTCTCGGTTGGTGTGAGGGCGGGGGAGAAGGGGGCGGTGCAAGCCTACCAAACTGATCAAACGATGCGTTTATTGTACCTGTTCTTTCATCGCGATACTCATCGTCGTCGGATGACTCAAGACGATCTTCCACGAGTGATGTTTGTCGAGAGAGGCCCTAAAATATTAGCGAGAGTAAGGGAGATAACAAGAAAGAAAAGAGAAAAAAATAAAAAAAGGCCAAAATAAAAATGTGCATGTAAAATATCGATTTATAACGTATGTCGTTCCTCGAAAGCTCTTGAATCAATAAAACTTTTGACCAATTCGAAAACTCCTCGAAAGCTCTTGAATCAATAAATCAATTGTTCAAAAATTGAGACCGTTCTGGAACAGAGTGCTTAGGTCGTTATTGATTTAGTGACAACAATCGAAAAAGCTACGAAAAAGCTTTAAAAAAAACTTTAAAAGCCGAAAGTTTTTCTTAATTTTTGCAAATACTTTTTGAATCAATAAAGCTTTTGAACAATTCGAAAAGCTCCTCGAAAGCTCTGGAATCAATAAAACTTTTGAACAATTGAGAACGTTCTGAAAGAGAGTGCTTTTGTCGTTATTGATTTAGTGACAAAAATCGAAAAAGCTGCGGAAAAGCTACATATATAAAACCTTAAAAGCCGAAAGTGCTTCTTAATATTTGCAAATACTTTTTGAGTATAAATAAATGTGATTCTTTCCTAAGGTTTTTTTTTTTTTTTTGAAATTACATCATGTGTCTACTAAAAGCTTTTGAGCTTTGCCAGAAGACGCAGTTGCGCTACGTACCGCATTGTGCCGTCTGCGCGGCGGGGACCGTTTATTCCAGAGCGCTTCCAACTGATCGAAATGCTGCGACTGCGCCAAGGCGGCCTGCTCCGGTCCCAGATTCGTCTGCGAGGTGATCGTCTTCATTTCTGCGATTTTCGAGATCTCCTCCATGCTCGCCGAAACGGAAAAGCGGCGCTTGAGACGTTCATCGACCTGCGCCATCATGACCGATGACGTGAGGTGGCCGTATTTCTTCTGCCACGTGTAAGTATCCAGCGACACCTCTTTTTTCAGCAAACGTTTCATTTGACGCTTGGGTCCTTGAGGACGCAGGTCTAGGCGACGCAAAGAAAGAGAGAGAAAAGTGGTAGTGGAAGTGGCTAGAGAGAACGGGAGATGTCTGGCTTTCGGGTGCAGCGCTTTTACCTTCCACATCGCGGGCGGGTGCTGAGTAGGTCGGCAACTTGACATACTGGGCCGGTGTATTGTGCAGGCAGATCACGGGCAGATTGAAGCCATCGACGAGCTGCACCAGGATCCGCGAGCACTCCAGACTAATGTCGAAGCGTATAAAGGGCACATGCAGCTGCAGCGAGGTGAGAGCGAGACCGCGCTTGGTCTCCCAGACGATGAGTGTTTTGTCGTCGCTGCCGGAAACGGCGGTGGTCCCTGCCGGTGGTGGACAAGGTAAGGCCAGTTTAAGTTCTTTCAGTGCCGTCGTTTTGTTGTCGTCGTCGAAACTTACCATCAGCGGATACGCGCACGCAGCTAACAGCGCCCAAATGTCCGGCGAGTGTATGGATCTCTTCGCCCGTGTGCAAGTCCCAGATGATGAGGTTGCAGTCCTTCGAGCCGGATATCACTTGCGTCTTATTGTTGACCGAAACCGCTGTGCAGGTAACGGCGTCGGTGTGGCCGACAAGTACCTGAGCCAGCTTACCGCCGGTGGCTTGCCAGACTTTTAGGGACATGTCGCGTGAACCGGTGATGACGTATAGACTGTCAGCGGTGATGGTGAAGCAGGTGATGTCGTCCGAGTGTGAGACGGTGTATTTCTCGTCCTCACGCGTGAGTGACCATATCTTGAGACTGTTGTCGCCATTAGTGCAGACCTGCAGACAGAGATTCGGTCAGTACTAAAAGGTTGGGTTGGGAAGGTACCTCTCTTAAGAGGCGTAAAGCTTACCGCAAACTTCATGTTGTTGGTGGCAGCCAAACTCTTGTGTGGGCCTTGTACAGTCTGCATTAGCGTAGCGCTGTCCGCCAGCCAGACTTGCAGCAGTCCGTCGCGATCGGAAGACATGACGCGTTGGGAGTCCATCAGCACCACCACACAGCTGATGGCGGCGTTGTGATTCTGAAAGACGGAAATTGTCCGGAGACATAAGCTCGGCTCAGTTTAGTGACGCCTGCGTCACTTTTACCTTGAAGCTAGTGGTCACTTGTCCCATTGATAGGTTCCACACGTGCACGGTTCTATCCTCGCCGCCCGTTGCCAGGAATTCGCAATTGGGGGCAAAGCTCATGCTGGTCACCACGCCCGTGTGGCCCTCATACGTAGTCTGATACTCGGGTGTGTTTATCTTCAGTAAATGCACGCAGCGTCCGGAGGCAATGGCCACGATCTGAGAATCGCGGGACACATCGAAGCAATTGATCGGCGGCAGAGTGGCGGAGGGCGAGCGTTGCGATTGCGTTGAGCGTTTGAGCGAGCGCTTGCGGCGTTGATTGTGCGAGTACGGATGTACGTAGAGCTCTTCATTGCGGAATGAGTAGAAGGTGATTTTGTTGCCGCCCACCGTGATCAGAAAGTCGTCGTTGTCCAACGCATAGACGGCAGTCACCGGGCCCGGGTTCGGCGGCATGGAGCGGATCAGTTTGCCCGAGTGCATGTCGTAAATGAGGGCACGAGTATCGTCGCAACCGACGACGGCACGTTGGCAGTCTTTGGCTATGGAAAGGGTGCGTATCTGAGGAAGGAACAAAGGAAGGTGGGGAGGAGTGGCGACAACGACGACGACGACGACGAAGGCGAGGCGTGTGGCATGAGAATAAATTCAAATCAGTTCAAAATCAGCGTTGCAAAAGCACAAATAGAGATTTCTTTGTTGACTCTGTCGAACTTCTAGAAGTGCCAGAAGTGTACGCGAGTACTTTCGCGTTGTTTAATTGAATGAAGTGGTTGCAGAGATTTTGCCTCGGATAGGTTGGGGCTGACGACATTACCATCATTTGGTAAGAGTTCGAGTGAAAGGCTGAAGTGTTTACTTAACACCAGCGTTGCTTTCGACTTTGGCGGTGAGCGCATACATACATACATACAGACTTGTACATAAAAAAAGGAAATTAAAACTTTTCAATGCGACACTTTGACGAAAGGGCAAAGTTTTGATGGATGCTGCCTGACAGCATGGCGGCAGGCAGCGCCATTTGCACTCTAAGAGAAACGTTCCACGCGCGGCAAGTCGTTCGAATCCTTGCGAATTTCAATTAAAAAAGTTATTTAAGATTTCTCCGTATATTCGACAAATAAATAAAATTTTAAAAGACTTTTTGAAGGAAAAAAGGATCGGAAAAGCTTGTCAAGTTCTTAAGCTCTTCGTAACTGAGTTTGTCGGTCAGATTTCCAAGCATAAAAAAGAGGTTAATTCTAAAAGGTTAAAAACTAAATTGAATTGATCTCGTCTCATCTCCTGTCTGTCTGCTTTGTTTCTTGTTTTTGCTCCTTCATTTCCAATATTCATATTCATATATGTACGTTTACTCACCTTCGATTTGTGTCCTTTGAATGTATGCAGTTCCTTGCCGGTCGCCAACGAACGCAAGTACAAACCATTATCCTCGCAATGAGCCAGAAGGAAAATCTGTCAAATAAACTTAATTAAAACTGAATTCTTATACGCATTGCATTTTTCAGTGTAGCCTAAGGACGATATAAATAAACGATAATGATGACATTAAAAACAGAATGACTGACTAGAGGCGAAATAAAGGGCAGCAGAAAAAGACAACCCTTAACAGAAATGATTATTTATTCCTTCGCAAAAGGATAAAATTTTCCAATTTTCGTAAATTTGCGTTTTAAGAAATGTTCAAGCGTTATTAAATTGACAGCTGACAGCTGAATGACAGCGGCTGAGGTGGATAAAAGCTGATTTGGATGACAGCTGGCCGGGCTGGATGACAGCAGCTCAATTCCAACTGGATTTAAAGGAAATTGTGTGATTGTATGATTAATGATTAAACGATTTTTTAAAAAACAAAAAAAAAAAAGAACAAGTTTTTTTTATTTTTTCTATTTCATTTATTACGAATTTTTAACAACTTATTCAGAGAAAAATTGGAGAATGTTCTAAAAATTTTTAAATCTAAAAAAAATCCCTAAAAATTGGTATTATTTTAATTAATTATAAAATGTGTTAGTTTTTTTAAGATTTTTCTTTTATTTTCAATTATAACTTTTCAATAAGAGTGGTTTTTCTTTTTCAGTGCATCATTTATCTCAGGTTAACGAAGAGGATGTTTCTAAATGCGCGAATTTCCGTTTCCGTTACCGTTTCCGTTACCGTTTGAAAAGCTTAGGAGAACTAAAAGAAGTAAAAAAACCAAAATAAAACAAAAATATAGACAAATGTTTGGGGGACCAACCCAAACACACCCTCGCCCTCGTCCTCGCCACACACACTCCCTCTCCATCACCCAACCTCGTCCTCATGCTCATCATTCTATATTCCATTCTCGAAAGATTGGTCTGTCTGATAAACACAGAATGAATTATGAAAAACGAAAACAAAAACAAGGCCATAAATTCGTTTTAGAAAATGAGAAAAAATTCGACCTTTTTTTTCTGTTTTGGGATCGTATCGAGGTCGAGAGTAAAATTTGTGTTTCCTGTTTTTTTTACTTCATTTTGTTTTTTTCAATTTCTCGTTACACAGTTTTTAGAAAAGCAACATTGGCAGAGAGGTACATATACCGATAGGTAGAAAAAGAGAGAGAGAGAGAGAGAGAGAGATTACTGAATTTGAGCAAGTGAAGTTATTTGTTTATCATCATCAGCTGTTGCATACGATTTTGAAAGTAGTTGCACACAATCATATCCATAAATAAAGGTGTGTGTGTATATGTGTTTGTGAGCGTTAACTACCATGTGAATTTTGATTTATGCGAGAAATTTATTGCATGCTTTCTTCTTGAATACACTCACCCTACAGTAAAAAATAAAAAAAAAATTTTTCTCGTACAAAAAACTTTGGGATGAATGGAAATTTATTATTTCCTTTTTTTAAATTGAATATTAGGTAAAATAATTTAAATCAAATTTCTTTAAAATATCTAAATATATAGTTACTTTGTTATTTAAGAAAAACAATTCATAATCTCTCTTCAGTCTCAATAGTAGTGAGCATTACTTTTGTGAAAGTTTTAGATGCACTGAATTCAAACCTGAAAGGAGAGAAAGAATCAATTCAAGAACGTGGACAATTTTACAGTGGACAATTTTTCCTTTTAACATTTCCTTTTGTGTTTGCTGTTTTTCATAACATTGTTGTTGTTTTTCGTCTGTCGTCTTCAGCCCTTCAACGACGAACTCGAAGTTCGAATTCGAAGTTGAAAGGAAAAAACGCCCACTGTAAAAGGGGACCAACACTTCGAGAAGTGATCCTAATATGGTGCTGCCATAAAATGGTTTTGGTTTAGGCTTTCGAATAACGACACGAAAGTGTCAAGTGTTTCCATACGAAACTAGTTTTATTTTTGGTGTTGCTGGGTTTGTCCCTTGCTGTTGTTGTTGTTGTAAAGGAATATTTTTATGTACAATACTTATTTCTTTCTACCATGTTAGCTATGGAAAGAGAAAAGACTTTGGCGTGTAGTTTTCGAACTTCGAAAACAGGGTTGAAAACTGCTAAAACTTGAAATCTTTTTGGTTTTGCGCTGAACTTACAACAACAACTTTAATGAACCAGTTTTGCGCTAAATCGAAGCAAAATCGCTTTATGAAAACACCATATCACCGCCATGTTGAGGTTGAGGTTAGATTTATGTGTGAGGTTATGTTGTATCACGAGATAATCTTTCTATCCGCACCCACCGGTTTAAAATTTATTTTAAACTTTTATTAAATTTATAAGAAGCATGGGTTTATTTAGTCATTTTTGTTTATTGATTGTCTCATTTTGTCCCCATTTTGCTATTTGCCATAATAAAAACTTACCGAATCGCATGAAATGTCAAATCGCAACACCGCACTGCACATCGGTAATGTATTTAGTAGCGTGTAGTCGTCCAACGACCAAAGGCAAATCATTTTATCATGACTCGACGAAATCAGAACATCGCAAATGCTGCTCACCTTCACTGAAGTCACAGGACCGCGATGATGTGTGATTTTATGTACCTGCAAAATGGAGAGAGAGAGAAAGAGAGAGAGAGAGAGAGAGAGAAAAAAAAAAATTTTGAAATAAGTAATTCATTGTACGTTATTTGATAAAAGTTTTCGTTTTTCTTGCCGCAAGCAATAAATCATGAAAAGTTGCTGTTGGCAAGTGAAAGATTTATACGATAAAATTTAGTTAAAAGTGTACAATTGCGTACGAATATAACACGTACCTTGCCACGTACACATGAACACACACACACACACACACACACACACGCGCGCCTGAATCCACACAGCATTAATAAATTAATATCATTAGAAAGTGTTGGCGGCACACGTTCGTAACGCTGGCATTTAATGAGCTTAACACACGGCAGCTCGCGCGTTAGAAAAGGACGAACGCATAGTAAGCCGTGTTCGCCCTTATTTGCCGTTATTCGCCATTATTCGCCCTCTTCCCCACATCTGTGAGAACAACAACAATACCAACAACAATAATAAAATACATATATAAAGAATACACTTGAACGTAAAAAGGATACACTTAATCTTCCAAACAATTACAAAGACACGAGCTAAGAGACTGTTCTTAACCTCCCTTTTTCCTGTCTCGTTAAACTCGTTACATTTCTAATTATGTTATTTTGTTGTTGTTATTGCTCTTGCGTTGATGCCGGTGTCGTTGCTATTGATATTATTTTCAATTTAACCAAAAAAAAAAAAACAGCTGTTTTTTATTGTTATTGTTGTCATTCGTATTAATTTAAAATTATGCAAGCACGACTACTTTCTCCCCCAGAAAAAATCTTCAAATTTTCTGTATAAAAAATGTATAAACTCATTTTACGTTTGTGAGCTTCATAGTCTGCGGGTGTGCTGGCGGTGTAGCGTGAGGGGAGGAAAAAGGGAAAGAAGAAAATTATGACTGCTGCAGAGCAAAAACATTTATAACATTTTGCCCCCTCGAGTCAATTAAACGCTTCAGAGTTTTAAATATAATCATATCCGAGTATGTACGATACTTACATACGTATCAAGTGTATGTGTATACGTATGTATGCATGTATGCATAAATAAATGAGTGTGAATTGAGTGTCAGGATGTCAGTGTGAACGTATGTATGTACATACGTGTCATGAAATGTGATTTTCTGGTTGAATTAACGCTTAATTTATGAAAATCTCATGACTCATGTTTAAAACTGTGCTAAACTATGATTACATACGAGCATAACATACGCACATGCGTGTATAAACACATTTCGTTTAGAAAACTTACAATTTCTCTTGCTGTTTAGTGTTTTTTTTTGCGGAAGGAGAACTTTGAAAGTAGAAAATAATAGCAAAAACTAATTTAATTTATTTAAAAACAAGACTCATCATAAACTCAACGAGCGTATGTGCACGTGCATATGTATATACATATGTATATGTAACCTCGTTTAAATATATCTCCTTAAACGACTTAAAAGTCTGTGTCTTGTAACAAATTTAAAGAGCAAAGAAATCTAAAAACTCTTTAAGACTTAATAAAAGCAATTCTAAAACTACTATAAATCCTTAAAGTATGTATAAAAAATAATACACAACTAAGAAGAATATTAGCAGATAAGTGCCACGCCCAGCCATGTTTTTGGGAAGCTGCCGTTGCCACAGTATCGCAGCAACGACAATTGTGTATGTACTCTAAAGCGTATTCACCTTAAATATTACCCACCTTGACAAAATGTCAAACTAACCATAAAACACACATGCACACACACACACACGCACATTTAAAACCAGCATTCTTCTTCCTCTCTTTAACGCCTGTGTAAAATAAGAAATTCAACTTGACAGCGCGTAAGTACTCGTTGTTGGTTGGAGGGTTGGAGGGTTGTGTTTGTTGTTGTTGTTGTTGTTTAGTGTAGTGTAGGTGGTGGTGTGGTTGTGGTCGCCGTGAGCGAAATGAAATAACGTGGAATTAATGCACTTCATAAATGTTGAGGCCTCGTTTATTAACCCAAAAAAGGAGAGAGCTAACAATGAAAAATAATTAGAGAAATTTTAGAAAGAGTTAAAAAGTAAGTGAGTGGGAAAAATTGAATGAGTGAGGAGGAGAAGAAACTTAATCGATTAGTTGAAAAAATAATAGCAAAATCGTTATGGTAAGGATTTACGGTAAGGATTATCATCTTTGCTTATCATCAGCCATCCCGTAAGCCGGATTTGAAGAAGTGTTGCCACCTGAATCAGACATATAAGTATGTATGTAGAAATTGTTTGTAGATTTGTGGAAAAAGAAATGAAAATTCATTTTAAAAGGAATAAAAAATGAAAAGAAAAGAACAACTAAATGATAATGTTAAGAAAAATACATATGCAAAAAGATTCGCCGTTCTTAGCATAACATAACCTCGAATAGCATCGAACACCTTATTTTGTGGTAACCTCACTTTGAGGTTAGGTTATATCGAAATTCTGACATGTCATTGTCATTGTTATCAGTACGACTGTAATTATCAACAGCATTCTCAGAATAATCATACCGTCATCAGAGTTACCTACGTAGTTAATATTACCATCATAATCATCAGTATTAACATCATTGTCGGTATTAGCATCATCCTCAGTATTACCATGGGCGCCAGTATTACCATCAGCATCAGTATTACCGTCATTATGAGTATCATCATCCTCAGCAAATGGTGTTATACTGTCCTCAGACGGTCCTCAGATATTGTTTTCTAATGATATTACCATCATTGTCAGGATAACTATAACTATAGCCTTCAGTATTATACTCATCATAGATATCATCATTTTCATTATTATAATAAGTATTATTGCAACCAGCTACCTTATTATCATCAACTTTATCATCATAATTATCATCATCATCATCTCTATCATGATTAAGAGCAATAAAAAATTTTACGAGTTGCTGTAAGGAACAGCTTTTTTTTATCGTAGCAATAATTTTGTTGTGGAACACTTTTTGTTGTTGTCACGCCACGAAACAGTGCAGCAGCAATGGCGTAATATTTTGTATTTTGTTGTTCTTGTTGTTGTTGCAGGTTTCGAGTAATGTGTCATTGTTAATTTTGTTGTTGCTGTTGTCGCCTGTTGTTGCTGCTTTTGAAGTTCCGGTTAAGTTGTTCACTTTTTTTTTTCTTTCTTTTTCACTTTTGCTCTGTGTGTGCGAACAACGAACAACATGACGATAGCAATATTTAAAAAAAAGAAATTGCTGTGTTGAGAATTTTATTTTCTTCCTCTTTTTTTTTGTGTATTTGTTTTTTTTTTTTATTTTATTTTATTATTACGCTCAGGACAACACAGCACAGCTGTCGCCTGTCATCGCTACTAAATTTTTAACAACAAACAGTAAGCTGTAATTGCAATAATTTTTCACCCCGGTTGGAAAAGTACTTGTTCTTGTTGTTGTTGTTGTTGCTGCTGTGGTTCTTAAAAACAACTGTTTTGCGGAGTTTCCAGAGTTTCGTGAATTAATGACGATGCCAGAAGAGTAACACTGAAGACGTGCGTACGCAAGTGTGTGAGTGTGTATGTATGTACGTGTGTTGGTACTCGTGTATGTACTCGCCCCAATGGGTTTTTGTGTGTGTAAATGTCCTGACTGTCGAGTATTGTCAGGTGTAAGAAAATAAAGTTGTCACAATAAATCTTTTTTTTTTATGACTTACTGAAAAGATATTGCTCAGCGAAATTGTTAAAATTGCCCTCCATGAAAACACAAAATGGAGACGATTTCCTTTTAATTTATAATTTTCTTATTAAAGCAAACTTCATAAAAATTCACCAGTAGCACACAAATTTTGTCGTATCGTAGAGGCCAAAAAGCTAAACGAAGAGAAGAGAAGTTAAAGCGTGAAAAAACCATTCTACAAAACTACAACAACAGCTCGATGGATTCCATTCTATTGGTTAAGTAATAAATAAACACTTTCAAGGACATACATAGTATGTATGTCCACAAAAACACACACAACCGCAAACACACACACGCAAACAGAGCACGAGTCTGTTCCATTATTCACTTTCGCTCCGTTATTATTGTTGCCATGAGAGCAATGAGCCATCTCGGCAACAACAAGCTTCGTTAACAAAAACAACATCCAGCCCGAACGTAACGAAGTGTGTACATATTTTTCATCTTCAAAGCGATATATGTTGTTGTTTTCTTTGTTTTTCGACTAGTTTGTATTGTAAATGGACACGAGTCATAGAATATAGGCGTGCGTTTGTGTCTCTCTGTGTCTGTGTGTGTCTGTGTGTGTGTGTGTGCATGTAGCATGTATGTGCACCAGAATGTATCCAACCAGAATGCCATCAAGCTAATAAAATGCCATAAATTGTCCACAAACGAGCTTGTTTCATCTGGTTTCCGGCATTGTATTGAAAATAGTGACCAATATACACATAATAATACACACATACATGCATTGGCACACACATACTCTCATGCACTCATACCCACATTGCCTTTCTCGTACACATTCTCGTACATTTCACAATATCTCCTTAAAAAATTGACGTTATTTTCGCATCGTTTCCGGTTGATTGTTTATACTCGTAGAATAATAATAGAAAAATTCTCTTCATACTCTCGCTTCTTTTGTTTTCCAAAAATTTCTTCATTTTTTCTTACACCGGTCAACAAAATTTTAACAATTTCTGCAAATTTTTGACACTGAGAATTTTTCCATCACGTCAGATGTTCGAGTTAGCCTGACGCAAGTGGCAGTATGTTTGAAGTTACACAGAGCGAAAACACGACATAAAATAGAAGAAAAACTATCAGATTTCTTTATGCTTTTCATCCAAGAAGAAAGGAAGGAAGGAAGGCTTATTAAAACCATACAGAAAATCTGATTAAAATTTAAAAACGCAATCATATTAAAATACAAATTCCATAAGAAAATCTTATAGTTTTTTATAGAGATGATCTTATTAAACATACATAGTCAATAAGAAAATCTTATTGTTTTTAAACTTATAAAAATTGCAATAATTATTCATGTTTTTTATTTCATTTTATTTATCCAAGATTTCAAGAATATTAATTATAATATTCACAAAATTTCATAGTTAAAGGCTGAAAAGTAATATGCTATTATTTGTTCTTTGTTTGCAAAGTATATTGTATTTATTATGAACGTCCATTATAAGCAACGCCAATATAAACTGAAGTCTGAATGAACGCCTGAAGTAAACCTGACAGCAAAAATATTACTCTCAAAGTTGCGGCCAGACCGACGATATTATATATAAGAAGTGTTTCTTATTAAAAGAAGTCAATAATAAGAATTCTTCATACTTTCATACAGACTTGTTGAGATTCATAAGTTTCTGATGGAAAAAATATGAATTTCTTATAAAAATCACAAATTAATAAGATTAACTTTTTGTTTCGAGACAATAAGATTTTCTTTCATAGTAAAATGGCTCAATAAGGCGAGCCATTATTATTTTTATGTGGTACAATTTTTCTCTGTGTAGTCGTATGTACTTCGTATATACTCGTACATATTTACGATACTTTCATTGTTACTCACCACTTTTCTTTGCTGAATATCAGAAATCGTAATGGTCGTATCTTCACTGCCGCTAATCACGAGAGTATTGTTCATACCTGATGCGACGCATGTAACGGTAGCTGTGTGTGATCTAAAAAAGAAATTAATTTTAATGACAATAAGAATAAAAAAAACTATCACAACAAGAATAACAATAGATAACAATAATAATAATAATAATAAATAACATCTAGTAAATATTATATTACACTTACTTGATGTGAGTTCTAAGCTCACGACTGCTCAAGTTCCATACCATAACGGAAGTGTCTTCAGATCCGGTTAGAAGGATATCGGATTGAGGTGCCACTAGCAAGCACGTAACAGCACCTGAATGGCCTGTTTGTATGTCACAAGCATTAGCAACGAGCGTAACATAGAAGAAGAGAGAAAAACAAGGGAAGAAAGGAAAAATGAAAGTCTTGAGGTTAATTTTTTCATGAGAAGTGATGACTTTCGACGACCACAATAGAAAGCACAATATTAACTTGCAAGTAAAGGTATATAAGGTGGAAAATCTTTGCTAATGTCGATAATAAAGTACTTGAGAAGTGTGAAAATATGTAGGCACGTGTCAAAGGACTCTGAAAAGCTATTATATAATCTTCATACTTGGCTTTGTCAATTTCTGGATAAAATGTGGTCGAAAAGACAAGAGGCTCAAGTCGACTACTAAAGCAGAAATCAAAGTGCATTTCCACAAAGGTAAGCTATTGAAGAGCTTTTATTAACAAAGATATTATCAAAGATTACCTGGTGATGTACCATAACCTCAAACATTACGAAAAACTTTACATCCTTTTGTACAAATCAGTTTATAATATCTCGAAAACCTGAAAATTTTATGACGTAAGACATTTTCAGGTTTTCGAGATATTATTGTCTGAACTAAATGGTACAAAAGGGTGTAGAGTTTTTCGTAATATTTAAGGTTTACCAATCTTTAAGTTAATAAAACTTTTACCTTTTAAACTTAAACCGTTCACTTCAAAATAAAATTCTTTAAACTTTATCAAGATTTTTTGGTAATTAAAACACTTCACCTAAATCAACTTGAATCCTCTTCTTTGGATCTTCATTATAAAACAAAAAAAAAAAGAGGCCACTATATAGACGGCGCCAAATACTTACCCTTGAAAGTGTGCTCCAGCGAATTGCTCATGATGTGCCACATTTGCACATCGCCCGATTTGGTGGTCAATATGAGATGCTGCTTCGTCGGTGCTAAGCAAATGTCCCGTATCGGTCCGGTACCCGAAACGGTCATGGTGCGTATCTGTGAGGGCAACGGAGCGGGCAACCAGCCCGTCAAGGGCACCAGCAGTGGCACGGTGTAACCATCACACCAGGCGGTCGCCGAGCGTACCGTGATGCTAAGTAAAGAATTGTCATTTTCATCATGTTCGCTTATCGGTCGCAGCCATGAGATTAACTACATAAATCAAGGAGAACAGCGACAAAGAAAAAGTGGTATGATAAAATGGTATGCTTTTTATGAGTTCTTCTTCTTTTTCAAAGAATTGCTTTCACCTGCGAACCCAGCTGCATTGGGTCACGTGTAAGGACATCACTGGATTTGCGTATCGTATAATAAATCAATTCAATGTCACGATCCAGTAAATAACAGCGAACGTGTTCAATCAGGCAACGCAAATAACTGATGGAAACGGTTTGTACCTGTTGGTAAGGTGTGTGAGAAAGACAGAGACAGAATTGGAAAAAAATGAAAATGAAAGTTTATTAGTATTCTTTATAACATTGCATTCATATTGAAAACTACCGTGAAAATGTCTAAAATTCTGTCAGTTTTTTTAAATTACTTCAGTTATTGTTAAAAAGCGTTTAAAACAGTTTAAAAAATCATATAAAAAAACATTCATAGGAAAACTCATTCACTCGTTTGTACTCACAATCATGCTTGTTCTTCTTCTACATCGTGAAAATTCTGCAAAACTCGTAAAAATATATAATAATAGTCGAAAAATTGCAATAGTTTTTTATGTATGTATGTCTCGCCGCAGCTCTCTTGGCTGATTATTTCAAAGCCATCAAAAATTGTTATGGCTCTAAAATTTTATTATTGCATAAAGTATTGCGCCTTCAGGACCGGGATTACCCAATTCTTTCTGATTCGACTGATCTTCTAAATCCGAAAGCAAAAAGATTTAGTGGATTTTCCCGAAGGATTTTGATGTGTTAAAACTAAAATCGAATGCCAAAATGTCTGCATTGTGATAGGTTACTGAAACCTGACCTAACCTCAATGTACGAAAAATATGATTGAAATTATATGGACAAAAAAAATTTAAAAATCAGAAATTAAACATTTTTCGGGGTCGCTGAAAGACCACTTATTTTAAATCAGAATCTCGTTCGAGTCTTTGTGTACTCTAAACTAATTGTGAAGTGATTAGAATTATTTAAATTATTTTAAAATAAGAATTAAAGAAGCGAAGAATAAGGTTAAAAAGGAAATTTAACCTTTTTGTTTAAATTAAACAATTTTAATTATAAT
This sequence comes from Conops quadrifasciatus, assembly GCA_949752815.1. Classification (NCBI taxonomy): domain Eukaryota; kingdom Metazoa; phylum Arthropoda; class Insecta; order Diptera; family Conopidae; genus Conops; species Conops quadrifasciatus. Next base: position 12,157,563 of record OX457077.1, on the reverse strand, counting down.
CAAAGCTCTTAAAACCTTCCCTTTTATTCATTTAGTAACGAAATACTTTACAAATAAACACTATCGCTCTCTTTCTCACTTTCTCTTTGTTCCTTTCCTTTGAAGCCTTGAGAGACTTCATTGTACATTGTGAGAGACTTATGTTGTAAGAGTCAAGGAGCGGTAAGAGAAGAGGAAGAAGATTAATGTGTGGCCATTTTGAAACAACTCGTGCGTGTATGTGTTGGCACGAATATATTGAAGAAAGAAAATATATACAAGTTTTAATTGTAACGAAATAAATAAAACTCTATAGATTAATTCTTAATTCTTTAGTCAGATTTTTTCGACGAGATTATACCGAGATTAAGCCGAGATTATTTTTCGAGGAGATTATACCTAGATTAAGCAGAGATTATAGGTATATACTATACATTTTCCAATTGAGTTCATTACATCTATCCACGAAATGATATTGTATTTTTTTTTTAAAAAGAAAATAAAATACTTTGTTAAAGAAGCCTCAGAGCGATTACCTCCAGCAACCACGAAGTGTCATCATCATCTGCCACCACGTGCACAAATATAATGCAAAAACTCTTTTAATTTTTCATTCAATGTTATAAAATGGTGCTGGGGCAATTGTGGCAGCCCCCGCCTGCCACAACCTTGACCAGTTACCGGGTCCATGAACGCGTTGCATGCCTTCTCTCTCTCACTGCTTTGCGCCTTGACACAAATAGTGAGATGTACATCCATACGTACAGGCTTGTGCCCAGGTACACACACACACACACACACACACACACGCGCGTGCACTCTCTGACACAAAACTTATCTCTACGAGTATTGCAATTGCATTCTCTCTTACTCACCGCCGCTAAAAGAAAGTCGAAATTGCACACTGCAATTTGTTTGAATTTCGTCGTGTCGTCGGAGCGCATCAGATGATGCCACGACTCCTCCACGTGACGAATGCTGTACGAGACGTCTGCGGCAAGCGGATTATAAAACGTGGACGTGTCATCGTTGTGATGCGACGAGGACTTGCGGCCGGCTGATATATTATCCTTTTCCTTGTGACTAACAACTGTCAAGAAATGAACAAGAGAGAGAGAGCCAAAGGGAGAGAGAGAGTGCATATAGTAGCGTAGCACAGAGAATGTGTAGAGAAGAGAGCCAGAAGAGAACTCGTTTATTGTTTTTTTTGAAGTTTTAAAGAATACATTTAAATTCAGTTACGCGCTATTGACTTCTCTTTCACTCCTACTCGTCTTACCGGACAGTTTGTCTGCCTCCGCAATTGTGCTCTCGTTGCTGCTGCTCTCCTCGCCCTCCTCGGACTCCTGCTGAAAGAAGATATTGGCGATTTCAATGTGCATCGTTCTGGTGCTGTCGGCGTCCATGTAACGTCTTTTCGCCACCTGAGCGCTGTACGGATGTCGCCATTGGATGAGCACCTTGCCCGACATGACTTTCTCACGTAGTAAGAAATCTAAATGAAAGCGTCGAAGAATGTAAAACAATTGCTGAATTGCTGAATTGTTTTTTCTATACGCGGCCATTTCTAGACTATTGCAGAATCTTGAGTTTCTGAGCAAGTTTCTGCCCCGACAACACTGCCCTTCCCTCTGCCCCATACTCACCCATTTCAGTGCGTATTTTCCTGAATGACGAGAAGCTAAAGTTTCCCTTTTGCGTCTCGATAAACATTTCAGGATTATCGGTGGGCATGAGCAGTTCCAGCAGCTCTGTCTCAGAGAGTCCGTACTCGGAGCACGTCAGGTAAGCGGCCAGTCGTCCGAAGCCCTTTACGCCGTAACGCCCCTCGAAGCCGTCGAATTGTTGTTCCACAAAAGCCTCGAAAGCGCTCCCGGCAGCGGCATCGGTGGGTTTGCGTATTTCGGTGCGGTTGGCCTCTGCCGAGAGATCGAAAAGATATTCCAGCGATTTGAAGCGATCCTTCTGCATCGTTGTGAATCTTAGCTGCTCGATGGGCGTGGTGGTGGTGCAGATGAGTTGAACATTCCAGGGCAAAAAAACGGGTAACCACGAAAGAGCGGCCACAATATCGCAATCCAATGGATTTAGCAAATGCAAATCATCGATGAATACTAGAAGGACATCATTATTCATGTCCTCGATACGGCGCAGCAGATGCTGGAACCAATTGTTAATGTAGAGCGGATCGAAGGAGGCGTCTTTCGGTAGGTAACCTTCGGGTATATGAAAAATAATGGAAATCTGTTGGCAGATGACGCGCAATAGTTCCAGATTGTAGGCGGAACGCGGCGTGGCGGCGGCATAACGTATAACTCGATGAACGCGCAGCGCCGACGATTTCGCCGGATGATCGCCAATACTAAACCATTTCCGTGAGTCTCGATAGAGAGCGGCCAAAATGCTACTCTTGCCGGAGCCATGGGGGCCATGAATGAAGTAGGGGGCGTGACGACTGCCGTTACGGTAATTCGCCAGTAGATTTTGACGTAAGCGCTCGGGTACGCTCGATGACAACAATTCGTCGGCTTCTAGGTGCTCTTGAAGGAAGCGCATGTGAGTCGAGTGTTCGTGAAAGATTTCCTGAAAAGGAAAGGGCAAGGCCACAAAAGAGAGACAAATGAAAAAAGACGGACGAAGTGGGGGCGGCGATCGAATTGAATTCGGCTTCAGTTTGACAAAATTCTTTCAACCTGAGGTCTTTTATTGATTATTAGGTAAATACTAGTATTTCAATGAGTTTTCTTGCAACCTGAAAAGTTTCAGGACATTTAATTTATTGTACGTTGCTTTAAAGACTTTAAAAGGTGCCTCTTCTAATACTTGAGCGCTTTCTAATTTCTACAGCTATGAGAAGTCTTGAATGAATTTTAGTTTTCATCATTCGTGCATCATCATTTTTGCTTGTCTTCTACTTCCACCCCCCCACCCCCCCCCCCCCCCCCCTCCATCCCAACCATCACTCTTTCTCTGTTAAAGCTCCGTGAAATGCATTAAAATAATACCAGCTTTTCCTTTCTCTCTGCTTGCCTTTATTTTCCAACTAAATGGAACCGATTGCGTTCGTTTCTTCTTTGTATGTATGTATATTGTCATGAAGCAGCAAAATGAAGGGTCATAGAACAAAGCAAACATTATTGCTGGGATGCAATTATACTAACTGGTGCTTCTGCTCTTTCTCTTGCACACTTTTGCTCTCTGATTTCTTCTTCTTTGTTCAGACGCGAAGGTGTTTGCTTCATTCAGCAGGTATTCTTTAGCTCTAGAAATGAATTGCTATCGCATAAAATTTTGTAATTTTGTGTCATTTTATATAACTTCTATGAAATTTTAGCTTTTTTTCTATATCGTAGATTAAAAGAAATAACGCGTACAAAAAAAAATTTTGTCCCGCGCTCAGAAATTTCTAAAAAATAAAGTGCTTTTCGAAACCTTTTTCAAGTGATGAAGTGTTATTCAATATTTAGATTTTTATATGCAAGAGGGACATCCACCGCTGTAGTCAGGCCCACGCTAGCGGTACAGTACAGTTCTACCCAATAAAAAAACATGTTTTGATTTATGCCGAAAATTTAAACAGGAAAACTTCTAATTTTAATATGAGGGTACTCGTAAAAATGCTTTTAAGAGCATCATTCATGCTTTTCCTCAAACATAATATCTAATATCGTATATAAAATTATGAAAGACGTAGAAGTATATACGAGTATTATATGTATTGTATATAAAGAGTTAGTCTATTGTCTATCGCCTTGCGATTTCCAGTATGCGAAATCTAGAGAAGCTAGTGTAATGTTCCACAAATATTTATTAAATTAGAGAAAATCATAGAATTTCTGTTAGATTTAGGTACAGGTTAGAGTTGGATAGGACACATTATGCACACATAACGATCATTGCGTATAAAAAGACAATCAGATCTCACAGGAACTATACTACACACAGAGTTTGTACTTTGGATTAAAATAAAAATTTGCCCGCTTTTCATATAAAAATATAGCATTGTTCTAAAAAACCAGCTAACAACGAGGACTTCTTTTATTTTGAATATTTATTGTTTCTGCAAAAAGTAAAAAAAATCTTCTCTGTGAAGCGTAACAATTTAATGTTTGTTTTTTTTTTTTTTTTTTTTGAGGCAGCTTTAATTTACAGAGTGCTTTTCTAAGTACAGCATAAAGAGAGGAATATGTATGTACATGCGTCGTAGGTGGAGGCAAGTGTACCAGATACGAACCAGGTGAAGGTGTGTAAGTACATATAGCACGAGTACGAGTAGCGGCAGATTTCTAAGTAACCGCCAGAGCGTTTCCTTTAAACTTCATATTAACTTAATTAAAATGTAAGCGTTAAATGTAAGGCTTCGCCGCAGCTTTTTAATTAGTTTTCTGCTCTATATTCATTTAACATTTTTTACCTTTTTTTTGGTTACCTACTTTTTTTACCTCCGGCCTTTAAAGTGAACTTTTTTACTTTAAATTAAATTTCTTCGTGTTCATGCCTTGAACATCTTCGCATGAATGATGAAACAGACTGACACAAACTTTAAAATTAAATTAATTAGTAGAAAGTTTTTGTAGTAGTTTTAATGAAGAAAGCTGAAGAAGTTTCAAACAAAAGCAAATATACAATAATAAACTTATCGATAAAATTTTATTTAAAAATAAATAAAATCAGATTGATTTCGAAAATTAAATTTTAAACAAAGGCCGTCTTTTATTAACATAAGAAAACTTCTTGGACAGAAAACTACAAACAAATTCCAAATTTGTCTTTTGAGAAAATGATAGCAATCTATAGTTCTTTGGTAAAAGATTTTTTGCTCTCTAACAAAAATTAAATTTAAAAGCAATTTTTGCAAAAGATTTTCTCTTTTGATACCTAATTTTGTAGTAGAAGATTGTGATTGACACTGCCTGGATTTTCAATGTTGTATTATTTGTGTTAGAAATTTAATAAAAAAGTTTTACAATCGTTTTAATTTCTTCTATGTGTAAAAATTTTTCCCTAAACCTCATGCCATTTTTGTGTAGTAAGAGAAAGTTTTTACGTAAAAAAGTTGCACAATATGAGGCGATGGCCGGGTTCCCGGTACGCGTTGTTTAAGTTAAACCATTAAAGTTTGTGTTTTTCTTTTTTTATTTATTCTTTCTACAGCCTTATTAGAACTTTTTCTTTTTATTACGTCGTCGTCTGTTTACAATGTCTCTCTCTCTCTCACTCTCTCTCTCTTCCTCACCCTCTCTCCTACTCTTTCTGCTTTACTTTACTTTACTTTACTTTATTGTATAAGGTTCAGTTTAAACATACATTTTTTCACTTTATTCTCTTTAACCTACAACACTTTTTACCCAATATTTAGTTACTCTTTCAATCTGTAAACTACCCCGATGATACCGATCTCCTCTCCTGACTGCTCTCTCTTTCTGACGCAACCCCCACATATAACGATGTACTTTTGGAGCTGGTGTAATGCTCTCTCTCTCTCTATCCTTTTGTGATTTTTTGGCCTCAGGCCATGAAAGAGCCATAAAAAAATTAAAAAAAAAGGAACAACGACCATCCTTTGATTCATCAGCAATTCACCGAGAGAGGTAAACGAGAAGAAAAAGAAAAGTGAATAAAAACAAGTGGTAAGGGGGGAGGGGGGGATAAGAGGGTTTTCGTTATGGAAATTGCAGCTTAATACGTTCAGAAAAAGTAGTCGAAAATGGTGTACTCGTATTCATATCTTGCATCGACCAAAAATCAGCAAAAAATCCTTTCTTTCCAATAAAAAAAAAACAACAACAAACAAGGTATATACGATAGATAGTATGCTCGTAGTATAAAAACCGGCGCTACCGATAATGTGGCCAAAAATGGATGGGAATTTCTTTTTGTAACCAAACAATTTCAATTATGGAAAGTTGCATGCTGAATACGTATACTATTTTTGGCATCATATGCTCGTAACGAGAGAGTGAGAGAGGGAGAGAAAATAAAAAGAAACGAAATACTTTAAATAAGTTTGAGAAGAAGCCAAGAAAAATAAATGGCCGATAAGCAAATTTAATCTCTTAAGAAAGAAAAATTGTTAGGTCAAGTTATAGAAAATTAGAGCCTTTATTTTCAAAATATTTTTTCTCTTTGATTTATTCTTTTGAAAAAGGCTTTATGGTACCTTTAATAGACTGACTCTTTATAATTTATGGTACCTTACGAGTATGTTTAAAATATCATAGAGCAGTGAAAGAAGAAGAAGAAGAGGGTTAGCTCAATTTCATCTCAACTTAATATAATTCGTGTTTCACCTTAAATGTACCTAATACACTAATACCTCGCTTTACGGCCGCTCCTTATACGGCATTTCGCTATAACGGCCTTTTATAATTATGGAAATTTTTTTTATTTACTCTGTTAACATAATGCTCTGTTATACGGCAAAAAATACGGCTGTACTGTTACCGGTTCGCTGTCTATATAAATAATTAATTCGTTATACGGCTTTTCGCTTTACGGTCAACTTTTCGTGAACGCATCCAAGTCGTAAAACGAGGTATGAGTGTATTTCACATTTGGGTTGTAATTTTCTGTGTGTGTCTTTCTATAATAGTAATTTTCATAACATCAGCTCTGTCTAAATTGGATAGAAATAAATTTTTACCTTTTTTTTTGCCAAGAAGTGGACTTGTACCATTTTCCAAAAAATATAATTTTTGCCCCCCTTCAAACTGAAAAGGTAACTACGCTTCTGCTGCTGCTAACATACACTCTTGTTACTCACCTGCACAGTCTTTTTTCTCCCCTTGATCACATCTGGGTCATTCGCGATATGGTTCTCGATGAGATAACGCAACTTGTCGGTGATTTTGTTCTTGAATTTACTCAAATACGTTTCATGCTCCCCGACGTCAACATCGATTGTGTGGTCAGCGGTTTTGCCGGAAACGCTACAATCATATCAAACAGTTTTCGAATTTTATTAGAAAGAATCTGTTTGCGCTCTCTCTTTCTCTCTCCTTCCATTTCTTCTGCTTCTTCTTTCTCTCTAGCTTTATGTTATGTTATAAAATAGTAACTACAAAAAAAATAAACAAACTTACACTAACGTTGAATAGTTGTCGGTTGAGAGATTCATCGTCAGCTCATCCTTAAGGCGGCGTAAACGCTCACCAGTCTTGACATCCGTCAAACTCTGATGGCTCGACCATTCGCGAAAGACAGCCATCATTCTGTCACTGGAGAGTGCTGTGGACGGCAGCAACGGAAATGAGTTCTTTCTGGTTTTTTTGTTTTTTTTTGCTTTATTTTTTGTAATGGAAGTCAGCGCTTACCTAATGCATGATTCACCTCTCGTTCCAGGGTTGTTTGACGCAATTGCTGAAGGCGCTGCATAAAATCATCGTTATGGGTTTTCGTGTTGGTCTGCGTCTCGACGATGCGGCTGAGCGATTGTTCGAGACACTCGAGGAGTTGCAAGTGTTCCGATTGCCACGATTCTAACGGCATGGAGCTGAAATATTAAATGGGAATGGAATGAAATGGACAATTTTTGGACAATTTGTACAATTTTACAAAAAGAAATTATGGCGACTAAAACCGTTTAAGGTTGAAGTTATTTTTAAAAAATCTTAAATAAATAAATCTTAAATACCTACGAAAACAATTTCAGTTGCAAATTTGTTAGTACTTGGTACTTTTAGTACTCTTTAGTACTACTTACTTTTTAGTTCTCTTTTAGTACTACTTGCTTTTTAGTACTAATTTACTACGGCTGTCTTTTTAGTACTCTTTTAGTACTACTTACTTTTTTGTATTTCAGTACTTTTTTACATTTTTACTATTTATAAAGGCAGAACAATTAGTGACTCTGAGAAGTTATTGACTCCAGAGACTCCTGTTGTCGGCTGAGGCTCGAATGAAAGAAGCTACATATATGTCCCTTGAAGAAGTTTGGTAAAATGTCTTGCTAAAATGTCAACATGAATGCTGCTTGTCAAATGTTTCCCTCCTCCGTGAAATTTTCACTTTTTTTTAAAATTTATGAAGGTTTTGAAGGATACTCTAAAAAATTGTTCTGAGGCATTTTTTGATCCTTTTGCCTTTTCCACAAAACAAAAAAAAAAATCAATAAAAAAGTAAAAGTGGTTTGTTTTTTTCGCCACGTCCACTCGTCAAACAAACAACAAACAAATAAACAATTTGTCAGTTTGAAGCTGGTACTTATGTACGAGTATGGTTGGTCCTCATGACAGTCGTTTTTGTTTTGTCTGTTCCTTTTCTTTATTTTCATGCTTGAATTGTGTAAATTTTTCGGAAGTTGTGGTAACAAGAGTTTTGGTCAATAAAGAAAGTAGTCTAGAGAAATAGACAGACAGAGACAGAGAGAGAGAGAGAAAGGGAGAGAGTGCTTAAGGGTGATTCCTTTAGCTTGTTTTAGTTTAGTTTAGTTTAGTTTAGTTTGTTTTTCGGGAAACTTGAGAGAGTCAAGAAGGTCCAAAAATTGCTAAATACTCGTAAATCATCTTGTAAATAAAAGTTACCAGAGGAAAGAGTGAAAGAGTAATCTTCTGGTTGTAAATATTTCCTTTTTAGAATATTTTTAACAAAAAGAAGTGACAAGAAATATCAAAAGAAAAACAAACTTGTAAAAAAGTGTCCTAAAGTTACACAAAAACAAAAACAAGAAACAAGAATAATCCAGACAAGAAAAGAAGAAAAGTAATATTCTTCGCTGAACAATTTTTTGTGCCACAAGAATTTTTTGTTCCATCTACAAAGGATTATTTTCTAGAAATCATTAAAATCCATAATTAATACACAAACGAAACACCTCAAAATTATATAAAGTAAAAAAATTAAATCATTGTAACAACTTAAGCCTTCCATAATTGTCCTCGTTCTTGCTTTTAATCACTTTCTAATTTCTTAGTGAGCCTTAATTCATCGACTCGTACTTACCGATAGTCCTGTTTCAGTGTATAGCGCTGTCGGTTGACGGCGAGGTCGACGTCAGTGTCGTTGTCGTTGTCACTAGCAGTCCGTTCTATGTCACTGCTCGCTGCATACCACTTGCCGAGGAATGAAATTTCATCCGAACCGACAGAAAACTGATTGCTGATGACCTCGTAGATATCGCCATCTATGTTGAGGGGAAGGGGCATGCGACCTAAGCTGCTTCCAATCAGAGCCTTAAGGAAAAGAAGATGAAAAACGAAAAAGGCAAGGAAAAAAAGGCAATAAAATACTTGGACTTGAGTTCAGTGTACTTTGATAATGGATGACCCAGTCTTAGCACTCAGCACTCAGCACCATCATCATAACTTACCATGAAGAAAACACTCTTGGAATAATGATGACAGCTTTCGATTTCATTCAAGTGGTCTTGCAGTATGTATGGATCGGCTTCGATTTGTGTGACGTCGAGCGGACCGGTACCAAAGTGCATATCAACAATTTCAATCTAAAAAATTTGCATAAAAGCAAACAATATAGTTAAAAAAGATCAGGTACGTATTTATCGATGCAGTGGTTTAGCGGTTTTATCGATTTGTTACCTCGATTTGACGATCATCATAAAGCGTTTGCAGTTCAGGTCCCACAAGCTCCAACAACATTCGACGCTCCTGGCAAAATTCTGAAAATATTGTAAAATAAAGAAAAAAAAAACGAAAAAAAATGCATCATTATAAAATCTTATTAATTTCAAACTAATGTCACACTAAATCTCTGTTGTGAGATTTTTAAAGATTAAACTCTTGAAGGGTTGAATGGAAATATGTATGAAACCTTAATCCTCCCTGTCTTGCTCCTTCCCTCTCTTATGCAAACGATAGATATCGATAAAAGTCACTTACGATCTACACGATTCTACTCAATTACTATTCAGGACAGCTTTAGAGGAAGGAGAAGATGGAGGAACAGCGAAAAAAGATGCAATAAACGGCACAGAAATGCAAGAGAAAGGAAAAATTATGCAACAAGCCACACAAATACCATCCGGTATTTTATTGGATTACTAACGATGGGCTTAAGAAGGGGGTGCATTCACTAAGAATGCATCGAAACTGGTTTAATTTTAAAACCTAATTCCTTTCTTGTTCTAATAGATTAAGGTGGTCTTAAAGTACATACGATATACTATATTTTTATATATGTATATACAAAGTTTGCGAGTACTACTCACCTTTTTTCAGGCTGGCCACGTAAATCTTTATGAGCAAAGGCTTCGGCAAGCGTGTGTTCTTTGATGTGACACCCCTCAGGGCATTCAGGATGCCCTCATCGATGGGCACCGCCATTGAGAATGTCTACGTTTGAGAGCAGAATGAGGATTCTGGCAACACGAGTACTCCTATGAAGTGAGTGAGCAGCAGGCGAGTGAGTAGACGTCACAAGAGCGCCTTTAGTGCGCCATTCGAGCGCCCCGGCGGTCGTCAATCGACTTTTGATTGCCCAGGCCAGTTGCTTCCTGGCGTATTCAAAGTTTCCTTGTATTGTATCCTAATTCTTTGGCTGCTTTTTCATTGCTTTTCGAAGTTTGGATAATAGACACATTGAGTGATGTTCATCGAATACGATTAAAGTGCGGTTAGACATGTTTGTTTTTTGTGCAAACGAAGAACGATGAGCGTAAGCATTCTGAAAGAGAAATTTTGTGTGAGAGAAAGAAAGTTTCTTTTTGGGTTTTGGTTTCTTTAGTAAACTTAAGAATAACGAGTTTATTGCCACGATGGTAGAATATAAAGGATTGTAAAGGGAATAAAGAAAGGATAAAGTAAAAGTATGCGAAGTGGGCAAAACTTTTGTGAATTTATGTCAAGAGGTTGTAAGGCTTGTAGTTTTTATATGCCATTTTTTTTTGCGCTTTCTTTTGGCAAACCCAACAAAAATGAGTGAATTGCAAAATTTCCTTCCTTCCTTCCTTATATTGCTTCTTAATAAAAGAAGAAGAGAAAGAAGAAAAAGAGGAAGATTATTGCTAGAAGAGAAAAAGTTTTAGCATCAACGTCGTGTCGACTTTAGTAGGTACATGAACATTTCAAATTTTATGAGCTCTACTAGTTGTGATGCAACGATCCAACGAGCGAGTGCTTGTCCTACGAATGATCCTGTGATTACTAGTTTTTTACGAATAATCCAACGAACTTTAGTTATTACTATCGTAAATAAATCGATGAATTCTAACAGTTTACGAGAATAAATTTTGTTTACGAGAAATGTACGTTTTTGATGGTAATAATTGGAAGCTCAATAAGCTTCTTTTGATGAAGTTTAGTTTTCCTTTTTCCAGTTCGATATTTGTAAACATTTTTGAGTCATGAATAAGCTCTTTGTTGTTGCAGTGGGTTGGTGTATTATATTCAATGGCGTAGCTTACTTCTACTGTATTTAACAATCGATAATAATTATTTTCAAATCAATGGACGGACTAACACTAAAATGACAAGAAAGAAGGGAAAGAAGCTAGGAAGGGAGAAAAGGACGGAAGAAAGATTGTAAGCAGAAATCAGTCAATCAATCAGCAACTAAGTAGAAATATTTGCAGCAAAAGATAGCATCATTCAAGGGTCATTCAATTCATTGAATTGCAATTTATTTAATTTCAATTAATTTATATTCAAAAAATTTCAAAGCGAAGGAGGAAGGCCACGGACTTCGAAGGACTCCGAAAAGCGTTGTAATAGAATCAGCTGTATTTATAACCGATTTTTAATGAAATAAAAAAAAAATAAAGAATAGAATGTTAAGGTTATTAAAGGGAATAAAAAGTAACTGCCTCCTTATTCCATCAATTTATATCGGTCTTTGTGTACTCCTTTTTCTTTGGCCTTAGTCTGATTTTTCGATTCATTCTTATAGTACTTTTACAACAACATACGACATATAACAAACGTACCTTACGTACCATACCAAAGTAAACAGTAAACAAACCACATTATACCATAACTTTTAAAGTTTTAACATAGTCATCGTGGCTTAGTAAGGCCTTACTTTATCTGACCAGACCTTAAGGCTTGACTTTAACTCGCCTTATAATAATCTTATTATTTTTTATCTTGCCTTTCTTTCTTACTTTTTACTTATTCCTTTCCATTTTTTGTTCTATTTCTTATCCCTCTTCCTTTCCTTTTTCTCTTTTGATTTCAGTTTTTATGTTCTGCACCACAACCAAGGATCCTTCCACTGCAACGCCATTTAATATTCTTTAATTGTCTTTCAATTCAAGCCATTACTTAATAAATTGCATTCGTTACGCTTCATTTCGTATTCATTCAATTAGCGCCGTTTATCGGCCGCACATTTTGCAAGCACCAACCATTTCACTTGACCATAATCGCACTAAATGCTCTCCATATCCATTTCTCAATTGTCATTCAGCATGAATTGTCATTCAGCGTATCATCTGTGAATGCAGGCTTTAAAATTCATCATATAAAATATACTTTTGTTTGTCATACTGAAATTTATATTTTTATTAAAGCTATAAATGGGTGTCATAGTACTCGTTATATCCGTGAATAAGACGCTTATTCAAAAGCTTACCGCGTCACAAGCTCATCACCGTCTCTGAAAAGTCACTTTTTGGCAAAATTCGTATTCACAAGCTACCTTGTTTTAAATTGTAAGACTTAGGTTTAGGAATTTACGCTCACATCAGTTGTTCAATGTGCTAAGAGGTTTGTGTACTGGATAAAATTGTCAGTGCTAGTAGTACGTAAATTGCAGTGGCACGACTAGGTGACGTTCTAGGTGACTAAAAGCTATGAACGCGCGTTCATACTAACAGCAATTTAGGTGTCGTCTCGTGCTAAAAAAACGAAGTCGTGCTTGTGACGACGACAGCTGTTTTAAGACGACGACAACGGGTAAAAGTGAGCTTGTGAATTAGCGTGTAAGCCACTTACTCTTTATACTCTTGGGGCTTGTTATACTCGTTATATCTTCAGCGGCTTTTTTCTTTGTTGCATTTTTTCGAACTTTGGTTTCTCTTCAAAGCAAATTTGAGGACAGCTGATGTAAATACGAGTACACGTACATTCTAAAAAAATTATAAAATAATTCTGTCCTTTCCGCAAAACTCTCACGTTGCAAAAATTATGTTATTTCTCTGCGCCAATATTTTCATTTTCATTGCAAATTGAAATTTTATATTTTTGGCATTATCCGAGTATTTTTCGTGATAGCATTAAAAAGAAAAATGTTACCATTAAGTTACAATGAATATCGAAAAGTTGTCGAATGACTTTTGCCTTAAGAGAAACTTTTTCTTTTCGAGTTTCTCATAATTTTTTTCCTTTTTATTTTCTGTTTAAATCATGCTCCGTCATGAAAGTAGAAAAAGTTTTATGTTTTTTTTTGCTCAATTTCTATTAAACGAAGGGAAGAAATAAGGAAAATAACTTTGTTGAGAGAAAATGGCCGAGGCTTTAGAGATAATGGCCGACGAAATGGAAGAACACGTCGATACTTCTCATACGTATGTAATTGTTGTAAGAAAAGTGTTGTAAAAAAGGTAGAAAACGAAAGAAATAAAAGTACGTGAGACCATTTAATAAGGATCAAAACGTGTTGGCGCATGAAGGATGAAAAGAAATTTGTTACATTAATATTGTAATAAAAAGATGGTTTTAGTCTATTACGCCTTTCCTAAGAAATTTTCTCAATTTAAGATTTTATGAGGTAAAACAGCGTAAACGGTAACTTTACACCGAATTGATATACATATACCGAAATGAATTGAAGGCACGCAAGAGAATCATTTACCCATTTCTACATAGTATATACTCTTTTAGATGGTTAACAAAAAACCAACAAAAATGTGTGGCTACAAATCATTCGAGTCACATTTAAAATGATTACCAATCAATTTCCTCACAGTGCTTCACTTCATTCAATCGTTTCAATCACGCAATCTTTCCTACATTCAATTATTTATTTTCGCAAAATTGCCTTCGAGTTATTTTGAAAAGAAATATTTGCTAGACACTCTACTCTGGTCGATTGTTGTTGTTATTTGAATTTGGTTGCAATAGTGTCGGCTTCATCATCATCATCATGATTACCACCAACGCTAGTAGCTGTTTTTGTTCTCATACCATTACTGTGTTACATGTTGTAGCCGTTGTTGTTGTTGTTGTTGCTACTAAAATTTTATATGTTCGAGTTGTATCGAACTGCTTTGATTATGAACACTTGACACACAATCCGGATAATCGGCTTGATTGACAATCGAAGAGTTGCCAGATGTGTTTATTCAATCGGATGCGTTGAATTAGACGCATTATTTTTCAAAACCTGATGGCTGAAGTGCAGTGAAAGAAGAGTTGAAGAACGGGTGCGAAAAAGAGAGACAATTTTGGAATCGTGCAGATACACAGAGCCAAAACACAACATAAAATAGAAGAAAAACAATCCGATTTCTCTGTGATTTTTATCCAAGAAGAAAGCCTAATTAAAACCATGGAGAAAATATGATAAAATTTGAAAAGACAGTCAATCATATTAAAATACCAATTCAATAAGAAAATCTTATTGTTTTTCATAGAGACGATGGTATCAAAATACATATTCCATAAGAATATCTTATTGTTTTCCATAGTCTTATAAAAATAAAAATAATTATTCATGTTTTTTATTTCATTTTATTCATCCAAGATTTCGAGAATATTAATTATAATATTCACCAAATTTCATGCTTAAAGCCTGAAAAGTAATATGCTATTATTTGTTATTTGTTTGCAAAGTATATTGTATATATAATGACCGAAAGTACTCAAAACTGAGTAGCATAACAGAGATCGTCTATTATAAACAATGCCTATGTTAAAAAAATTAATACGAATTATAGATCTGAAGTAAACCTGATAGCAAAATTATTACTATCAAAGTTCTGGCCGTAGTGACGATATTATATGTAAGAAGTGTTTCTTATTAAAAGAAGTAAATAATAAGAATTCTTCATACTTTCATACTGACTTGTTGATTTCATGAGTTTCTGATGGCAAAAATATAAATTTCTTATAAAAATTACGAATTAATAAAAATAACTGTTTGTTTCAAAACAATCAGATTTTCTTTATAAAATTAATAAGATTTTTCTATAAAAAAAGCATATTATTTGTATGTTTTAATAAGATTTCATAGTAAAATGGCTCAATATGGAGATCTTATTATTTTTATGTGGTACTATTTTTCTCTGTGTAAAAGGTTTTCGAAGACATTGATGTACTACATATTGTCGATGTTGTGCTTTTAGTTCATGGAGCGTGTGATTTATTGATTTTTCTGTCCCAATTTTTTTTAAAGTTTTCTGGTAACTTCTGATTTTCATTACAGAATTTCATTACTAAAGAAGAGAGAGAATGTATCAACAGAATGTTTGCGAAAGTTTATGACTTTGTTTGACTGAAGCAAACAACTGAATTTTCGAAAAGATTTGCATGCCATTTTTGGCCACTTTTGTGTCCAAAATGTTCCCGAAAAACTTGCCACTAGAGGAAGCTTTTATTTGTTTTTTTATTATCATACAATTAATTGCGATTTTTATAAAGCGATTTCAATTTATTTGCGCAATAAAATAATCCTAAATTCTAAGTTCAGAAAATGTCGGAAATAAAACCTCTTTCTTGGGTTAAGCAGTAATTTTCAGAACGCTTTGTTTTTTGGTTGCCGTTTTCTGGCATACATTTCAAATATTTATAAAAAATTAATAAATAGAAAAAAAAATTCCATCGTCGACTATTCTTCTATAGATTAGTATAATATATGTACAATAAATTACAAGCGCTCTACAAAGAAACTGAAGAAAAAGGAAAAGAGAAAAAACCAAACACATTTTCCGGTTTAGTTTTTAAAATTTTGATCTGCTTCTTCTTCTGTTTCTTCCTCTTCTTGTTCCTCTCTTACTTTATACCAACAATGTTTTTTTTCAATTTTTTTTTTTGGATTTTTTTCTTAAATAATGAATGAATAAGAAAACGATGGTAAAACGAAGCGGAAGTTATACTATTCAACTGATTCTGATGCCAGCTGACGGATGATGGATGTCAACAGTAGTAGAAGCAGTAGCAGCAACAACAACAACAACAACAACAACCAAAAGCACCAACCGTCATCGTACCGACAACAGCTTCCGATGATTATGCCATGGATTTGTTCAGAAGAAGTTCCCTGAATTTGAGATTGAGATTGAAAGCAAGCATTTCATTCTCATTCTTTGACAAATACGTTAGAAAATTTTGACATTGCTATAAAAAAGAAAACAATAAAAGAATTTGACGTAAGCCTGGACGTCTTGACGTTAGACTGGAGCGAAGAAACTGAAGACTTCTTACACGAGACCTGCATACACAAGATAAAGATTAAAATTGAAGACATTTTGAAGATTGAAAATGAAATTGAGCAAATTACATAACAATTCTGCCAAAGAACAAACATTTGCTTTGGCCACAGCGACATATGTAGGTACACCCACCGCAACATTTGACGCACATAAAATCCTTCAACAAGAGGTTAACCACACCAAAGAGATTGGTTAATTTTCGTAAATGACAATGACAATGGCACAAAAAGACTAAAGCATTGGCATAATAGTCTCAAACAATGTAAATATGTACTCACATTTCTACAAATACTCTCAAGTACACATACATACATATTATTAGTATACATAGTACACATTGTTAGTGTTGAGGTTGCATTGTTAGTGTAAACTTGATACCGCCAACGACCAAACAATGTTTAACTGCGCTGCAACTTCGGTAAAGAAACTGCATTGAAATTATTCTGAATTATTCTGCAAAAGGATTCTGAATGATGTCTATAACGCACACACACACACACACACACACACACGCACACACGAGTATAACCATTCACACAAACGCACAAACATAGTACACAGCTAAACGCACACTCAACAATCAAACAATCGAACATATGAACTCAAGAAAATTTACATATGTATGAAATGATGCACAATTTGAAAGAGACAGAGTGAGAAAGACATAGAGAGAAAGCAAGAAAGAGAGAGTGAGAGAGAGTGAGTGAGAAAGACAGAAAACTTATAGACTATGATACGTAACAAGAACAGAATAAGAAATAGCTGCAGAAACAACATCAGAAGTGTATACAAAATCCAGAATAAAATTAATTTTGTCACAAAAACTACTCTTCGTTGTTGTTGTTGTTGTTCGTCATCGTCGTTTTAGAAGTTTTAGAAGTTGTAAAAGTTGTTTTTAAGAAAAATAAATGGCCTTAACAGGGTTAAAGTGAAATGTGTATGTAGGCTATGTACGTATGTGCAAAATTATTCAAAAAATCTCTGAGAAAAATAAGAGACCTACCCCAAACCTACCCTAACTTTTCAATTGTTGACGCTTTCAATTTATGACGCTTTAAAATGTTCACTAAAGTTTTCATTTTCATGGTTAACAATTCTTGGAAAATCGTGGCTATCGTTTGTGTTTTTGTTGTTGTGGTTGCACTCCATCCACACTGTGCTGTCTTTTATTTTATTTATCTATTGGTTGATGCGAGTATATTGTACTCTTCGTTCATGCATGAAATTCTATTGCCAATTTGTGGCCGATTGTGTTGACAGATTACGTGCTGCGTCACTGTAAAGCGTTTTCTACGACATACGACATACTCGCGTGATGTCATGAGTGTGATGTGTATAAAAGATTGTGGCAAAAAATTTATGCAAAAAGTTGCAAAAAAAGTGCAAAAAGTTGCAAAAATTCGGGGTAAAAACTAAAAACTACAGAAAGATAACCACATTTTGAGTTTTTTATAACGACTAAACTTTTGATCTCTAACAAAGAGTGCAAGCTTTAAATAAAAAAAAACATGAAATTAAATAAAATTAAGCGATAGTCTTTATTCTTCCTCTTAGTCTTTGACGTCTTTTTCGTACGTTTTATTCTTTTCGTACGTTTTAACCCACCTGTTTAGTTGCAAAGAAATTATTTCCAAATGTCGAAACTTCAATTTATTGCATATAAAAACACATTGTTAAGAGTGAAAAACAAAACCATAAATAGCATGAATTATGGCAATGGGAGGGAGCAGAAGATGTGTGCGAAAGGGTGACGGCGGAGAAGGTGACGACTTGCGGCTTACGAGTTGGGGTTGTTGTATCCACTAAACCATTGCAAACAATGACAATAACAAAATGTGCTTTCAAATAACAATTATATTGAGGAGCTAGTGGGTTGGAACTAGCGGGTTGGTTCACCACTAACACCTACCGCCCCAATCCACAGCCACAACCCACCGCCCTCTCTATAGCACTCTCTCTGCAATTGCTAAGCATGCAAATAAAATGTCAACAAAGAGAGAGAGAGAGTGAGAAAATAACGTTACTAAACTGAGTAGAAGATGCCAATTGTATCGGATGGTTGGATGCATTCAAGAATGTAGGAGAGAAGGTGGAGGGGAGAGAGGTGGAGTTAGAGGGGGGGGGGGGGGAACCAACAGACACGCACGCACAGTCTCGCAATGCACGCAACTGAGAAGATTCATTTGTCTAACGATGAAATCACGCAGTACTGCTTGCTCGCCTCAAGGACACACACAGAGAACAGACCTCATGGCTCAGGATACTGTAGAGATATTGTGGTTGTCTTCTGTTGGTGTTGTTGTAGTTGTTTCTCCGTTACTTGTGCATGTTTGCGTGCAGTTAACTTTACAGTACAATTGATTTATGATTTATTGACTTGAATGCAATTAATTAAGTTGGATCGAGAAAAACAAAGACCGACTGACGATTTAGTGGTCCAAGAAGCGGCGTTATTAGGACAAAAAGAAGAAGAAGAACAGAGAAAGAGAGTGAGGTAATGGTAGAAAGGAAATCGATTAATTTGAATTTTTCATTATAAAAATTAAATACTTTGTGACATTTTTCTTCTTTTTTTTATTTGCAGTATTAAAGAAACTTCCATAAACTAAGCGTAGATTTTGAAGAAATCAAAAAGATTTACACGCAAATATGAAAAATGGAATATCTGCGATTTGTCAAAATTTTATTTATTTTTTTTTTTTGTATTGCATTGCATTGCATTAATTCTGATAACAGAAAAGAATAAGAATATAAATCAAAGAAGTTTTTTACTAAAGATCTAAACCCAAAGGTTTGAGGTTCGAGTCAAGGGTTTTCTTAACTTATATTGGATATTATGTTTGGCAACCCTATTTCTCTCCAATCTACGTCTCCGAAAATCGTCTCTAAAAACGAAAATCCAAAAAAAAAAAAATGCTAAGCTCACAGTAGTAGACTTTATATATTAAATATTATATTTATTATAATTATTATTATTTTAATAATAGTTTATAAAAGGAAACAACCCTTTTCCGAAACTCGAAAATATTTTCAAATTTTCCATAAATCAATATAATAAATACGTACGAATATGTTTAAAAATATGAAATGTTTTAAAAAATGTATATGATCCTTTTAATATTTGAGAAATTGCGAATTTTGAAAAACTATAAAAATTCGTAAATTTATGTTCTTGTTTTTATCATAAAAATTTCTTGTTTGAAAACGGTCTTCTTTCTCAATTTCTTCAATAACTAATAAATACCGAGATATGTACATGTTTTACCTCATAGTAGAAAAATGAGGTAATCCTTCCGAATGGTTCGGTCATATAAACACATCCACTCACATACACACACACACACACCTTAACACATTTTTGGAGAGCTGAAGTATAGTCTCATTACACAGTTTTTTCTTCAATTTTTGTCTGATTTCTATTCTTTTTAAAACTGGCGATGGAAAGAAGTCTCCTCCGCTAATAATCAACACGAGCACAAACGCGAATGTGGCCCTTTTCAAGGATAGAAAACCAGAAGATAAGAAAACAAGCAAATTTTCTTATACTTTTATACTTTCATTTTATTATTGTTGGGAAGATTTTTTGAATATAATCCACTTTTATTCATTCATTCCTTCTTGCATTCTATTTAAAGTAGTCTTGGTGCTGCTAAGCTTAATCTTCAAATTTTTATTAGAGAAGTTTTTTCCTTTTAAACGATTTTGAGGTGTAATCTTTTTGGCCCTTACCTAACTTACTTCCTTCCTTTCTTTTTCTATTTCTTCAAATAAATTTCGGTATTTGTCCCTTTGCACAAATCGTATCATACGTGTACGTGTACGTATATATGTACACTTTGTTCTTCCCTTTTTAACGCAGTAATGAAGGCGTGGCATCATCGATTCGAAGTAGGGTGTATTAGCTTCGACCAGGCCGAAGTTAACTAGTTTTTACTTGTTTTCTTTTTTGCCATGGAAACCACTTTTGGACAGAGTAAAACATTTTGATTTAGCATTATTGAATAAAGAATAGAGAGAAAGAGAGAAAGAGAGAGAGAGAGAGGTTTAAATATTTTAAAAAATTTTCAAAATATGACATCATCATTTTTTGTAGTAACGATTGAATAAGCTTATAAGCTTTTTGCTTTTGTTGAAAGGGTTGAATGTTTTTTTACTCTCTTAAAGTTATCAAAACAAACAAAAAAAAAAAAAAGAAAAAGAAAAGGATTCTACTGCTTTCTTTATGTTAAATGTTAAGGGTAAATTTTATTAAAATTTCAGAAAAATCGCAGCAAAAATGTTTCGGTCAAACTTTTTCAATTTAAATTAACTCAAATTTAATTTAAAATAAATTTTAGCTTTTTATTTTTACTTCAATTTACTTCAAAGATTCACTTTAAATTAGTGGAAAATATCTTTTTAGCATTTAAAATGGATTAGAATTTGTAAAAATTTAAATAAAATTAAAACTCTACAAACAACTCTTTATTCTTACTTTCAGAATATTTAATAGTCTTTCATTTCTAAAGATTTCAGCGTAAGGCAATTTTTTTCGTCTTACGATATTCTTACGATTCTAGTAAGAAAACTTGCGTAACATCTTGTTCTTATTCAAACAATCAAAGAATGTACGTGATTGTACTAAAATAACAACAACAACAGCAGCAACAATCCTCACCACCCCCACGAACAACAACAGCAACAACGCACCAACAACAATTTAAACACTTGATTTAGCCAAATGGATAAAATTGAAACACGTTTGAAATCGTCTCAAGCGAAAAAAAAAAAACAAAATAAAAACGAGCAAATATCAAAAACCAAATAAAAGAAAAAAGGAAAAAATTATTCTCCAGAAAGAAACCATCGAAAAAGAAAATATCGGTAAGAAGCACGAAGATATGAAGGAAGAAAAAAAAAAAAGGAAGAAAATTAACATTTTATCAACAATCGACAACTTTCACTCCAGTTTATGACCAGCTGTTGGTTCCTTTTCCTCTTTTCTCCACTTTTCCCTTTTTTTTTTAATTTTGTTAATTTTTTTTTTTTTTTTTGTGTATTCAAGACAATTTTGTTTGTTTTTGCCAAATACGCTTGAGTACCACCAAAGAAATGACGAAGAAGTCAAGAAGTAATATAGAAGCAAAGATGTTCGTGCAAACTAATTTGTGAGGGGAGATTTTTAGTGTGTGTGTGTGTGTGTGTGTGGGAGAGAGAGAAAGCAAAAGGGAGACCGAAAGAAAACCAGAGCTAACAGAAAATGAACAGATTATGTGTACGGTGCACGTGCCCTGCTTAAAAATTTACGCACACTGCACTCGCGATAATGTGAACTAATAGAATTCAATTAAACAGTAAACAAAATAATTTCAAAATTATAAACTTATCTAAGAGATAAACTGCTTCAAACTGCTGATAAACAGTTTTTTATTTTTAAACTTTTACTACGAGTATTTTTAAAATTAGCTATTTTCGAAAAATGTCGAAATCGAAGACGAGCCGAAATGCGTCCCAGCAAAATAGCTGTGAAAAATTACTTGAACATTCAAAGTGGTCGAACTTTTCAGCATAAGTGACGTGTGACAAGTGTTGGACATGAGTACCAACATAACGCCACAAAAAAATTGAAAATCGAATATTCGATTTCGAATCTGCGGAAATTCAAAATTCGCGATACTTTTTGAAGAGACCTTGTATAAGCTTAATGCCCAAGGAAGATTTTTGTGGTGTTCAAATACACGGAATTGTGAGTTTTTATTTCGATATAATATAAATAAATTCTCAATTTTAACCAACTTAAATGAATACCAATTTTAACCAACTTAAAGGAATTGAAAATTGGTTTTTCACGACAAAATTAATGGATTATATAAAAATTTAACTTTTTTCGAATCAGCTTGTTCGCACATTAATTTTTATTAGTATTTTTTTAAAAATTTTTCCCTTTAATAATGATGAAACGTGAGCACACTGTACTTCAATGAGGATTAAGATATCAGGTGGTAGGGGGTGGGAGGGTGGTAGTAACCAATAAATCGTTAAAGAGATATCAAATTTGGGACTTCTTAAATTTTCGTTATCGTAAATGATTTTTATGGATATAAAAACCAATATTTTCTTGAAAACAACGGTTAAGTAACAGTAACAATAGTTCAGGACAGATTTAACCTATTCTCGATTTTTTAACTTCGCGAGGAAGTAACATTCTTCCTTTCTAAAAAAAATTGTTAGAATGTTGAAATCAATATAAATGATCATAAACCCACAATACGCAATGTTTGATGCTCTAACTAATTTTCCATTGAGTTAATAATATTTGCGTTAATTGTTTCATAACAAAAATTACTATCGAAAATTATTTTTGTTATGATCTTACTCTTTCAGGGCACATCATTAACAATAAAATCTGTGAATTAATAATTACCAATTAAGGAATTAATACCAATTAAATCGAATTTGTCCTTTCCATTATTTAAACTCTTTTCAACTTTTCACAGATTTACGATTACTGTTTTTATGTATAATAATCTTAATAGTTCATGTCTTTATAACACGATTGAACAGAATCTAAACGAATCATGCATGACATTTCAGCACGCAGTGTGCATGAAACATAGCATTATAGCGGCACACCTTCTCAATACAATTCGTCGACAATTTCATACAAACACTCTCACGGTGTGTAATGCAGAAATAAGTAGAGAAAAAAAAAGAAAAATCCATTTTACAGTTTTTATAGTTTATAAACAAAATTTTGACAATTTTTTTAATGGCGGATGCTGATGAAGGTACAGAAGTTTTATTATTTTCCGGGCTTGGGTCAGCAACGATGACGATTTTTTAATGTTTGTGGATTGTCAAAATGCAGAAAAGATTTTGTTATTACTTCTTCGTCTTGGTCTTTGTCTCGTTTTTCTTTTATTTTCTTCTCTTTCGGCTTATGTTATTCATCAATCTCTTGAAATAACGAAAATATTTTGTTAATTAAACTTAAAGTATTTTCCATGCATTGAGCAACTTTTTCTTTCTCAGCCCTCGAGAAAAAGTGTTTTCTTATATTTCTTATATTTCTTATATTTCCTTAACATAGAGTTTTATTCTATTATGTTATTGCAAGAATTAAGTTTGAAGTTAAAGCAGAAAAAGTGCTAGAGTTAATAAGTCCTCTTGGTCTATTTGTAATATCTCCTTAACCGAACAACGTAATGCCAAGGTAAACACTCATGAATAAACTCACATGAATGAAGAATATAATGTATATACGATTGTATGTATGTAAGTATGCCAATATACCAGCACATACGTACATACATACATATATACCAAACGGTAAATTAGTATTCATGTCTTTACTTTACTCAAATGTTCTCCTATTTCTATTATTTACATTAAATACGTATTGTATGTATGTTATAAATGTATGAAAATTTATGTAGTGTGTCATAAAACTTGAAATTAAATCCCCGGAGATCCAAATACAACATTATATCTACATATATGTCATTATAGATGATTCCCTTTCGTAAGGTGTAGAGTATAGAGAAAAACACAAAAGGTACACCACGTTGTATGAGTTATTCGTAATTCCAAGGCTGGTCTAATTCTTCTCTCTCTCTCTCTATAAATTTAATCGGAGAGAATTTCGCACGAATTTTGCGTTTGGAAAAAGAGTTTTTTTATTTAATAAAAACCTCATTCTAAATGGCAAATTTTCTTTAAGGCTTTTAACGTGAGTAAATTGTAAATTGTAAACGGTCCTTAGACCGAACAAAGAATTGTTCCTAATAATATTTAGTTTTTTAAAATATTTTCCATTATTTTTGTGTGTTTTCTTTTAATAGTTTTTTATTCTACTGAATTAATTGATGATGGCTAAATCTTGATAAAGTTTCTAATTCGAGCTGGAATAAATGTAGCGTGGTTCGAAAAGAAAGAGACAGTTAGATACCGAGAGTCATGAAGCCTGTAACATTTTAGCGTATAGTACAATAAATCATCCATCGATCGATCATTGCTGAGATTTTGCGAAACAAAACAGAAATGTATACTGTATAGTCGCACTATCCGCACTAAAATACGCTTTTTTTCACCTTATTCTTACCCCTGTCGAATATCGCAAAACGTTTAATGGATTTTCTCTATCATTTTGACTTGAAGAAGATAGAATAGATGAAGATGATGAAAGACGAAATGGAGCAATGGATGGAATATATTTTTCCATTAAAACGAGCTTTGAAAGCTCCTTAAAACATGTTTAAGCGTTCCTTAATTCCTTTAGTACAAACAATAGTGATAATTCAATGAAAGTATAGCATGCGAAGAATTTATTGCGAGCTAACCCTTACGGTCTTACGGTCCATGCCATCTGTGCAGATGAGGACAGGTGAGAAGGGCAAGAAGTATTTGAGGCCGTGGAGAGAGAGGGAGTAAAATTCATCAACTTCATCAATCAAAAGTTCCTAGATCAGTTCGTATGATTATAATTTCGTATATTTCGTATAATTATTCCTAAATTATTAGTTATTATTTTTTCCCAAAACATTTTCCGATTTTTACATCGTTCTTTTTTCATCGTTAAAAAAACACTCACAAAGCAATTGTTTGCAAAAACCGCAAGAATTCAAATGTGGTCTAAATTAAAAAACCGAAAAAACCAAAAAAGACACAGTTATCAAACTAATTGAGGCGTATGCAAAAGTTTTTTGTTTTATTTTGGCGCATATTTTATGGCCTGCACAGAAAAATCAAACGATTATTAAAAAAAAAAAAACTAACTAAAAAGTAAAAAAAAAAATGGTACGACCAACAAGCTACAAAAAAACTGAAAAAATTGATAAAAAAATTTCAAATATAAAATAAAAGAAAAAGATGAAAAAATTACAATAAAACAAAGCTGTTTTTCGAACACATCATTGTGAACACATAATTTTTTATCGTATTGTAAAATATTTCTGAATTGCTTTGTTTTTACTTGAATTTCACTCGCTCGCTCGCGATCAGTCAGTTTTGCTCTGTCAGTTGGCTCTGTCAGTTGGCTCTGTCAGTTGTGAAGAGCAGCTGTAAAGAACAACAATATCACCCACGAACTCCACCCCACCGAAACGAAATCCATTGCCACTGAGTGACTTCGAGTGCTGCAAATTGCAGCGAAGCTCAAGTAGACAACCATCAGAAGCTCGACTCGATGCACACGATGCACACGATGCACTACGTGTATTTTCGCACTGCGAGTATTTTCGCAAAGGTTGTTCGTGAAATGTGATGAGTTCAGAGCCACTCAAAATCAAAATCAAAATCCCGCAACTTTAGATAAGGTTAAGGAGGAAAGAGCGAACGAATTGTTTGTTCTAAAATCGGTTCATTGACCGTCATGTATTGAAGGTAGTGTACGTACATACTTCTCACTTGATGAATGTAATCGATAGCAGTGTTTTTAATGATTCGTAGTCTTTGATCGAATTTAGGTCATCCATTGACAAGAGTGGGAGTGTGGAAGAGTGGAAAAAAAAGTGGAGGAGAATTCAATGAAATTTTCATAAATTTATTTTGAAGAAAAAAAAAGTTAGAGGCACCCTGTAAAAATTTATTTTGCCAAAAAACATATGTTTTTACTTTTTGAAGCCGCGAAATGAGCCTCGGTCGGTCGTTTAATAATAGAGGCACCCTGTCAAAATTTAATTTGCCAAAAAACATATGTTTTTACTTTTTGAAGCCGCGAAATGAGCCTCAGTCGGTCGTTTAATAATAGAGGCACCCTGTCAAAATTTAATTTGCCAAAAAACATATGTTTTTACTTTTTGAAGCCGCGAAATGAGCCTCAGTCGGTCGTTTAATAATAGAGGCACCCTGTCAAAATTTAATTTGCCAAAAAAACATATGTTTTTACTTTTTGAAGTCGCAAAATGAGCCTCGGTCGGTCGTTTAATAATAGAGGCACCCTGTAAAAATTTAATTTGCCAAAAAACATATGTTTTTACTTTTTGAAGCCGCGAAATGAGCCTTGGTCGGTCATTTAATAATAGAGGCACCCTGTCAAAATTTAATTTGCCAAAAAACATATGTTTTTACTTTTTGAAGCCGCGAAATGAGCCTCAGTCGGTCGTTTAATAATAGAGGCACCCTGTCAAAATTTAATTTGCTAAAAAACATATGCTTTTACTTTTTGAAGCCGCGAAATGAGCCTCAGTCGGTCGTTTAATAATAGAGGCACCCTGTAAAAATTTAATTTGCCAAAAAACATATGTTTTTACTTTTTGAAGCCGCGAAATGAGCCTCGGTCGGTCGTTTAATAATAGAGGCACCCTGTCAAAATTTAATTTGCCAAAAAACATATGTTTTTACTTTTTGAAGCCGCGAAATGAGCCTCAGTCGGTCGTTTAATAATAGAGGCACCCTGTCAAAATTTAATTTGCTAAAAAACATATGCTTTTACTTTTTGAAGCCGCGAAATGAGCCTCAGTCGGTCGTTTAATAATAGAGGCACCCTGTAAAAATTTAATTTGCCAAAAAACATATGTTTTTACTTTTTGAAGCCGCGAAATGAGCCTCGGTGGGTCGTTTTAAGAGAAAATTGTACACGCTCTTTTGTTTAAATATACATACATACATACATAAACCGAAAACAACCCACAAGCAGAAGAGTACATGACGAAGAAGAGTACACACATACACCCATTTACATATATGTACGAGTATATACATACAATACATTTGTGTATTACTATACATTCGTAGCTTTATTCAACATCATGCCAAAGTATGCCAAATTGATGAATGAATGAATCAGCCTCATACGAACTCATGTGTGTATATAAATATACATACCCAACCACACACACACACACACACACAAACGCACCAACCAATTCATGTCCGAAAAATAAGCAAAGCATGCACGTAGTAGGTACATACGATCGTCGTTACGTTGCGCTACTAAACCAAGATACCAGCAGCGCACTTTTCAAGTTAAATCAAAAATTTAATAAGTCTGATCGTCTCTTTTGCGCTGATGGCGAAAAGAGAAGGAAGGCATACAAGTGGAGTGCAGTGGAGTATGTCCGGCATACATTCATTCATTCATTGAAGGCAACGCGCGCAAAGTGCTTGGTTGCGGTTAGCTGCTATGTTCCAATTACAAAATAGCATCTGTTCCGGCCAGCATACGCCGTCCTTCAACTGCACCATCATCATCATCATCATCATCCTCATGCACCACTCCATACCTAACCACTGCAGTGCCAACCATTCCATGATCCACTACATCACCATCACCGTCATCACCACCACTCACTTCGTATCAGCTCACTTACTATTCAACCTAAATTTTCGGCTTGATGCACTCGCACCACGAGAATAAGTACTCACTGTGTAGAACCACAAAAAGGCTCACTTGAAAGTGCTGAATTTTTTCTTTTTTTTAGTTTTTAGGGGAAGAACGAAAGAAGAAGATGAGGAAAAAAAATGTATAATATGGCTCGTTTTTTTTTTTTGTTAATGGCCCTTTACAATTACGATTTTTCAGTCTGATGCCTTTTTTTCCTCCATTTTTTATTTAACTCTAACTACTTCTAGTAGTTTTGCTCCCTTTTTCGGCTATTACTTTTTGTTTTCTTCTATTAGGGTCCTTCAACAAGGGCCCTTCTTCTCTATTAGGATCTGTCCTGAGCGAATGTACGGCAGCGTTGTGCGTGGTCTTGTCGCTTCAATTCTGGTATCAACTGCATTTTATAAGCCTGTGTACGAGTATGTAGGTCAAGATCTTTATGCAAAATTTGGTTCAAACTGGCTTGTGATAATATCCGTGAGGTTCCAATCCGTGAGGTTCCAATCCGTGAGGTTCCTGAGTCATATTATTAATTCTGAAGAGAAGCTAGAGTCATTAAATCTCTTCCATATGTCTCGTAGAAACCTCTCTTCGCGTCCTATACGGTGGTGAAGAAAGGGTGGGAGGGTGGTCAACTGAACTTTTGGGTTTGTTTTTTTTTATTTTATTACTATTGTCAGAATTGTCCTTTAACCTCATAAGAGTTTTTAGTCTGGCTGTATTTTTTAGACTACGTTTTCTATGATTTCTGTTCAGACAACAATTAGAGTCCTTACGTCCTGCTGTTCTTCCTTCCTTCCTTCCTTCCTTCCTTCCTTCCTTCCTTCCTTCCTTCCTTCCTTCCTTCCTTCCTTCCTTCCTTCCTTCCTTCCTTCCTTCCTTCCTTCCTTCCTTCCTTCCTTCTTTCTTTCCTTACAACTCTCCGCAACTAAAAAAATAATTTTTTATACCTCCCACGTTTTCATTTCTTGTTTTGCCAACCCCGATTTTCTGTTATTCAGAATGTCCAATTAATATGTAAATTAAAATATAAACGTGAGCTGAATTATTCTCGAGTTAAGAGCAATAATTCGTTGGGGTTGAGAGGAAGCCGCCGCCCCCCCCCCCCCCCCCACATTCATGAAGACTAATGGATGAGATGGGGGTGAGTGTATGGTTGCGAGAGCTAAGCGGGTTGATGGTGGCTAGTGGGTAGTTGGCATGGGGCAGTGGGCGGTGGGAAGTGGGTGTGGATTATGCCTGCTGAATGAAATCTCTCATACTTCAGTGAGCTTATTTTATACTTGAGCCGACTAAAGTTGCAGCTTTTAAGCGCTTTACGTGATCTAAAACTACACAAAGTCAAATTACTTTACAGCATTAGAAAAGGTTGGGTGAGGGTCAGTTCAGTTCGGTTGGGTTCGGTTAGGTTAGGTTATGTCAGGTCAGTTTAGACTCGAGATGTAACTCGAGATGACACAATATTCAATTTAATTAACATTTCCAAACGGAAGAGTTCAAAATGTATATGAACGAAACGGTAGCCTTTTGTGTGTTTGTGTGGAAAGAGTTTTGTTCTCTCGATCTCAAAGGACTAAAACTTAGTTTATATAACTTTATATAACTTTAGTTTTATATAACTGAATTACTTGTATATGGATTAAAGATCAAAACGTTAATAAAATTTTTATAAAAGTGAGAATAAAATTAATTATTTTACTTTTAATTTTTTGTTAGTTTTTTTCTTTATCGTATTTTGGGCTGTCATGTCGAATACATTGTCGAGTTTTCGATATTTTCGACATGTCGAATACCTACGGTAGACTACCACTACCAAACCAAATTGGAGAAGATTACACAAAATTGTCGAAAACTCTGAAAAATTCACCTTCATGAATTACAATAAGAACAAACGCACGCTACAAAGATTTTTCAATGAAAAATACATGAATTTCAATTTTATTTTTGAGTCCAGTCATTTTTTGGTGAAAAAATGGACCATTTATGGGATGACAATGAATTTTATTCATTCAAAGTGCTGAGTTTTGATCGTCACTTATTTCGACGATTGTCATCAGAAATTGTCAAATTGTCATGTAGAAATACTATATTTCACGCGAGTATAAAACGATATTTGAATGAGTCATTCTTTAGGTTCTAGAATGTTTAAGAGTTTTCGACAAGGTTGAGGTTTTTGACATGTAGAAAAGTATTCTACAGTTTTCGTCGTAAACGTTTGGACATACAAGATCCAAAAATTCTTGTCGAATGTCAACCCTGATCGTATTATTCATTTATGCAATATGTTTTGTGCAGAAAGTCTTCGATGAAATAATGCCATACAAAGGTTAAGCATAACAATAAGACTGTCACTAAGAACAACAATAACAACAGCAAAAAACAGCAACAACTGCTATTACTTCTACTACTATTAGTACTACTACTATTAGTACTACTACTACTACTACTACTACTACTACTACTACTACTACTACTACTACTACTACTACTGCTACTACTACTACTACTACTACTACTACTACTACTACTACTACTACTACTACTACTACTACTACTGCTACTAATACTACTACTACTACTACTACTACTACTACTACTACTACTATTACTACTACTACTACTACTACTACTACTACTACTACTACTACTACTCTACTACTACTACTACTACTACTACTACTACTACTACTACTACTACTACTACTACTCTACTACTACTACTACTACTACTACTACTACTACTACTACCACTACTACTACTCTACTACTACTACTACTACTACTACGACTACTACTACTCTACCACTACTACTACTACCACTACTACCACTGTGAGAACAATAAGAGCAACAACAACAACAACACCTATAAAAGCATTTAGTTGCCCTCTTTTCACATTCACATTACACACACACACACTTCCTTCTTTCTCGTTCTCACCCAATGCATAATAACAAAGCCATAACAAGAAAGAGTTCATCCATTTGTCTTTAAAAAAAAGAAGTAGACGAAGAAGAAGAAGAAGAAAAAGACAGCTTCCAAAAAATTCTTACTTTCACCCATTTTATTTCTTTACGGCTAACGCAACAAATCATTCAAGTTTTCCGCTGGTTTTTCTAACGTTTTATTTTTTTTTTTTAATTTTCGCACAAACATTAAAAGCGGGCACTGTTTTAGTGTCAGTGTTGTGCGTTCGTTCTATTTTTCCTTTATTTTTCTTTACCTATTTGTTGTTTTTTTTTTTTGTTCTTTTTACATTTTCTTTTATTGTGTATGCTTTGTTTTATTCTTTCCAGTTGGTTGCCGCCATTTTATTGTTTTTTAATGTTTTCTTTTTTATGTTTTTGTTATTTATATACGATAATAAATTTTTTTTGAAATATTTTTCAAACCTCAAGTGCTGAAAAGTATCTCATCTCAAGTTGATGTTGTTGGTGGTGTTTGTGTTAGTACAATACTAATGATGCAAACTGAAGTAAGTATTTTTGTCAACGAGTGTTTTCTAAGGTACGAGTATTTTATTGTAAGTAATTTTGAAACGATTTGTTCGTTTTGCTTAATTTTTTTTTCTCAGAAAATAGCAGAAAAATTTTGAATTTTGAATAAAGAAGAATTTAATTTTGCAGTTTTAATAAATCTTCTTAAAAATATAGTACGGTTTATTATTTAAAATTTCTCAATTTATTGTTAACAAAAACAATAACAAAAACAACAATAGAAAAAAATCGCGTAAATCGCGTAATCATGGAGGTTTTAGTACTACACTTAAAAGTCAACATATGCATATTTAATACAAAATTTAAATTTATTATTTTTTTTAAAATTTTAAATTTAATATTAAATTGTTTTTTTAAAAATCTTTTAAAAAATAAATTAAGAAACTCTCCAACAAAAATAAAGCGTTGAATAAAAACCATAATTTTTTAAAAAAAAAGCTTTTTACATAAATAAACAAATTAAATGAATTGTGATGAAAACTTAAATGTATAAATAAAATTGAAATAAATATTTCAAATTTAATAAAATAAATTGAAAATAAATTGAAAAAACCGGACAACAACAACAATAACAAAAGCAACATACGTGAAACTAAAACTACAAAAAAAAAAAAAATTTTCAAATGAATTTCAGTCAATCCAGAACAATTCATGCTTTTACAGTATTCAAAAAAAAAAACGCTTATTATTTCTGCATTATAGCCATCACTTTAATAGTCAATATATATTGTCAAAAATGTTGTACAAAAATAAGAGTAGTAAAAATGAGATTTTGTCATTTTGTCTGTATGGTCGGTCGGTCACGTCTCACGACGCGCTGTATTAAATGCATCGTAAAACCGAAAAATGACGTACCTAAAATAAATGACGAGGCAATTTATTATAAACGTTTCACACTGAACACTGATGCTTTGGGTAAGCCTTTTACGTGATGAAATTAAAAACACAAGCTGTACACAAACAATAAATCTGACGCTGTAAAAAAAAAAAAAACTGTCTGTATAAAACTAAGTGGAGAAAATTAAAATAAAAGACAGCAAATTATTTTCGCATTTGAGTGAAATTTCAAACGAATATCGTTTTAAGAACGTTAAGAAATTATTACGATTAAACTCGCATAAATCAATCATCAATCTTTGCTTTTTCTGAAGCCAACAACACTTTTTACCAACAGCACTTTATTATTATACCGAAATTATTGTTTTCTTATTTCTTCTTATTTATTATGATTATTTGTAAGGACTACTGAATATTGTCTGTTCCTGGTTTTCTCATCGGAGACGTCATCATTGCTTGCTTGCAAAAGTTTGAACCCAATTCTTAACATCCATAGTTCGACGGCACTTAATTTATCCCCTTTTTGCCCCCCCCCCCCCCCCCCCGGGACCAGACCACTCCATCATTCCATCAATTTATTGTATTATTCAACCCCAAAATTTCAATAACTCTACTCTACCGCATAAAGTATTTTCTTCGTGCTTTTGTTATTGACCCCAATTTTTTTGTGGTTTTTTTTTTGTTTTTTGTGTTTGTTTGAGAGATCAAAAGATATTTATTGTTTGTGTAAATATTTGAAAATCTATTCATTATTATTATCATTGAAAAGTTCTTTATATTTGTCTTTTTACGTTTGATGTAAACGTATTGTTGCTGTCGTCGTTGTTGTTGTTATTGTTGTTGTTGTTGCTGTTGTTGTTTATGCACAGCCACCAATACGTGATGCCAAATTTCACCGGAATTTCAATTAAAATAAAGGCAACAAAAACCAAAGCAGCAAATTGGAAATTTTTATAAATTCAACACAATTGCTAAATATTCACAAATGGCACGTATACATGGACATTCTCACGCACACACACACACACACACACACACACACAATTATTACAACACTAAAAATTTGTTCAGCGCCTCGTTGCATTAATTGATTGATTTTTTGAGGAATGCGTTGAGAAAGAAACGGACTCCAAGAATTTAAGCATTTAAAGATACCGAACGATCAAAAGCAAAAACCAAACAAACAAAAAAAAACGAAAAACGTAAAACAAAGTTTGCCTATTTATCCATATTCATCTAAGTCGACGGAAACTATCGTATTTGAGAATTTGTCAGTTATTGCTTGTGCCCCAAAAACTCCCGAATTCGTTGCAGAGCTTGAAATCGACTATTACTATTATTATTTTTTATTTATTTATACATATTTTAATAAAATAAGAATAAAGATGCTTGTGGTTGACGTCATAAAGATCTGTTTCTTCATCTCATCATCATTACTTTTTCTAAATTTAAATAGTTCTATTTTTTTTGTTGTTGTTATTATTGTTTCTGGGTTGATAAATGTTAGATACAATTTGGTAGTTTCGAGTGTAATTTTTCATACAATTCTTCAAATGTAATTTATTCTTTGGTAGTTTCTATGTGTGTACACAGAGCCAAAACACCACATAAAATAGAACAAAACCAATCAGATTTCTCTATGCTTTTCATCTTTCGTTATTCTCTATATTCTCTTTCCTTATTCTCTAATCCTTATTCTCTATAGAATCTTAAGACTATAGAGATATAACAACATATTAAAATACCAACTCAATAAGAAAATCTTATTGTTTTCCAAACTAATAAAAATTGAAATAAATACTCATGTTTTTCATTTCATTTTATTTATCCAAGATTTCAAGAACATGAATTATAATATTGACAAAATTTTATGGGTAAAGGCTGAAAAGTAATATGAATTATTATATGCAATTATTTCTTATTTGTTTGCAAAGTATATTGTATATATATATATGTATATAGACGGAAAGTACTCACCAACTGAGAAGCAAAGATCGTCTATTATAAACAATGTCAATTTTAAAAAAAAAAATACGAATTATAGATCTGAAATAAACCTGACAGCAAAAATATTACTATCAAAGTTGCGGCCAGACCGACGATATTATATATAAGAAGTGTATTCTTATATATTAAAAGAAGTAAATAATAAGAATTCTTCATACTTTCATACAGACTTGTTGATTTCATGAGTTTCTGATGAAAAAAATATGAATTTCTTATAAAAATCACGAATTAATAAGATTAACTTTTTGTTTCAAGACAATAAGATTTTCTTTATATAATTAACAAGATTTCTCTTTGAAAAAAGCATATTATTTGTATGTTTTAATAAGATTTCAGAGTAAAATCGCTCAATTCGGAGATCTTATTATTTTTAAGTGGTACTTTTTTTTCTCTGTGTATATACATATGTATGTATGTACTTTTCTAGATCCAAAAACAAAAAGAGACACCAATAATAAAGGGCTAAACACAAAGAGCTACAACAATAACAACAATAAGAGGCAACATTTACAATTGTAAGAAAATAGAATTAAAACATTTAATGTTTGCTTTTTGGATGCAAATATTTGACGTCATTAAAGTATAATGAAGTAATAATAGTTATCTATTAATGATAATGAACATCAAATCTTTATAGATTTTTTATGATTTACTGAAAAATTGGAATAATTGAGATAATTTTTCTTTTACCATTAAAGTTAATGTAAAAAAAAATGTTTATTAATTAAAAATTGTCTGTTAATTTGCTTTAAGGGCTATAATTTTGGCAATTTTTTAGGTTTTTTTATTACTTATTAAAAACAAACAAAATAATTGATGACAAATATCTCTTCAGCCTCATCTTTCAACACCATCTGCCTACAATCTACCTCTGAAAATCGAAAACACATTAAATTACGCGTACTTTAAATTAAAAATAATTTCCTGATACATAATTTTTTTGTTGTATTTATTAAAGAATTTCATTCCTAACCAATCGATCAACCGACCAAACGACGGAACGACCAATCAACCAACCAACTAACCGACCGACCGACCCCTTTTTTATCGACCACCACACGCACGCATCCGTGAATGTTGCTACTCATATTTGAATGATTAGCGGACACACACTCGCGGGCACATTCGTTTTACGGGTACATCGCTATTGTTAATTGACCTCAATTGATTCGATCTTGTTCGGCATCGGATTGGTTCGTTGTGTACCATCGAGTAATTTGCATGCTCTTTTCTTTTAGTGTAGAATAAAAGTGGAAGGAATGGAAATTAAAATGAGACGCGGAGGTGCATGTACTTGTGAATTATAACTTATTGCCATTATTTTCAGTTCGATTTTGTCCAAATTGAAGTTTTTGATACGATTAAAGCATGGTACGAGTATCATTATATTCTATATCGTTTTGTTAGCTGCACGTCATGGCACAAACTTTATCTATCATCAGGGGCTGTTTGGGATTGAAAGTGGGAAAAATCGGTTAACTGGCACGCCTCTTTCTTATAGTACTCGTATATATAAATTAATCCGCTTTTATGGCTGAATTTTTCCGCTTGTGGCGCAAATCTGAAGACCAAATTTTCTGTATTCCGAATTTATTTGTATTGGAGGAAGTTATTTTACAAAACTGGGCGTGATCCATGCCACTGCTGCACTATATAGCACATACGTGGTTGATATATGAGAAATGCGATGGTGCAAATGGTGCAAAAAGATCAAAACTTAGATACTATCCGAAAGAGACCTGAAATAGGTGTGACCACCAGCCACCTTTTCATCAACGATTTGCCAGCGATGAGTGTGGGTTATATGGGAGCATCGGCCAGATCGACGTTAACGCTCTTACTTCTTTATACTCAGTAAGGTTAAAAACATGCAGAGAAAATTTAACGAGAGCCATAAGAAACAGACCAGAAATGTTAAGGATAAAAATTCTTAGGAAAAAAAAAACTTTAAATAGTTTAATTATGTAGTCGCATCGTCGTTATGATACTTGTACAAAGAGAAAATTGTGGATAAATTAAATGCTTCACTCACCAGAACTAATTTGCGCGATGAGACGAATTAATAGCGAGAAGAATTAAGCTGTGAGCAGTAAACTCATTACTGCTGCTGGTTGCTGCTGGTCGCTGCTGCTTGAAACTTTCTCAAAGAACTCACGAAACACAATGATTTCTTGTTGAATTTTGTCCGAACTTTGACAACGTGAAGTATGTGGATTTTTTTGGAAATTTTTTTACGCTCGTTAAGTAATTATATTATAAAACTAAGTACTTGACGTCTTTTTTAGCTTAAGAACTTTTTAAAAGTTTTTTTAATAATTTCTTTCTTCAAAATTGTACCCTCTAAATTCTATAGTTTGAAATTCAAATTTTTAAATTATAATTTAAACGTAAACTTTTCAAAATTTTTGGCGCATTTTTTAGGTCACTTTCTTAAGATTTATACAAATATTTTTATTGTTATTTATTATGAATTTTTGTCGAAAACTTATACTATTTATTAGCATAAAATGAGAAAAATCATGCAAGCCGCTGTAAATTGTATTCTTAATTATATTCGCAAATCTATTCTTTTTTGAATGTACAAATTTTAACTTAAATAAATGAATAAATCCTTTGTTGTCTGAATCTTTCGTAAATTTTTGCATCTTGGTACAAAATAAAGAGCTTTTTAATTTGGCGCAGTTTCTTTGGCGCGTTTAAAATGAGATTTTCAAAAATGAGTCAATGAGCGACTGTCTAACGGTTACGGACTATAAAAAAGGAGGGGCGTTCGCCCGACCACCGCTTGCCTTCCTCTTCCTCACCACTACGATCTTCCTCCCTTCAGTCATTGTTCGTAAGCAAAATGGCTTTGAGGGGGAGAAAGTCGGTCGCGTCGCCTTTTGCTGAGGCGTTAAAGACTACGGAATTACTTTTGTCAAATAAATAAATCTGAAGAGATTTTCAGCGTTGAATCTTTTCGCATGGAAAGTTGTGTATTTTCTCGTTTTGTTAGAAGAAGCAGAAGGTAGAAGGTTGGTGGAAGAAAACAGCAAGGAAGGTGGTGGCATCAGAGTGTATGTTATGTATGTACTAGAAGTGGGTTCGAGTCATTATGGCGTTATCTGTTGTACGCGTCTTTGCTGCGCGGATGAATGAGGAGGCAGAAGGGTGACTTCAAGCCTGTAATTTTGTACGGCGTCTTTATTCTAAGCTTAATTGCGACGAGGATGCCATTTTACTGGCTCTGTCGAGGAAGAAAAATGTACCGAGGTTGGTAAATGCTAACCTTCTAGTAATCAAGTTGTTATTAACCTGGATTTACAAAATCTAATTTTCAGTAGAACAAAACAAATGAAATTATAAATAAATGGAATAAAATTTCATGCTCGAAAAATGTGAAAGATGTACGTAAATATGCGGATAACTTTTTAGCAGTATTTATTTATTTATTTTTTTTAATCGATGTTTGTTTGAAATTAACTTATATTTATTGCAAAGAATATTAGGTTCTATTATTTTCAATAATCTGTAAAATACAACAGATATATAAAAGCCTTCCTGTATCGTTTTATATATAGACGCTTAGAAAGTCTGCTACAGACTTTGAACTTGTCACGGATCAAGTACGATCTTAAAAGGGTTAAGATGTTCTGTAGTGTGGCCCAGAAGATGTTATTAAAAAAGACCTCATATCGAAATCATTAACGAAAATCGCCGGAAAACTAGAGAACAACTTTAATATATGTATATGCACTCATAGTGAGAGATCAATGAAACAGAAAATGGAAACCAATCCAGAAACACTTTAACAATCTGCAATCATCATGTTATTAAAGCAGTTAAAGAATTTTTATTTAATTTTTTTTTCATCCATTTTTTTCATCAATTTTAGAGAAATCAAATAAGCCGTAAAGGAAATTCCTAAGAAGCTGTCAACATTCATACCATTGCATTCAGCCAGCCCCAACCTTTTCCACACGATATAAACATACTCAAGCATCCATCAAAAATGTGCCTGTATATACCATTGTATATACACATCTACAAAATATACGCGTATTCAATTTGCGTGCAGGTGTGTGTGTGCTGTTTGTTTGTTTGTTTGTTCGTTTGCATACACACCACTACCGCCTGCAAAAACAACAAGAAACAAAAGAAAAATTTGCCAGCGCATTTTTTTCCTTCACAAAATATCACTTGAGAATTTTTCTCATTCCATCACCCTTCGCCTTCATTAATATCTCTCTCTCTCTCTCTCTCTACCTTTCTTTTTCTTATAAGCACTTGTTTTAATATTTTTTTTTTAAAGATTTCTTCCTTTCAATTCTCTCACTTTATGGTCGTTTTTCCATACGCCGCTTCTTCTGTACTTTACGCCATGAAAGTTACCGCTTGACTGACCGGACAGACTATTCGTTTTTCCTCGGAAAAATTTTGTACCGTTGAAGCTTTACCGTCACAAGCTTTTCTTTTGAGAGCAGAAAGCAGGGTTGCCGCTTTTGTAAAAGTTTTTGTTTCATGTTTTTTTAAGGAAATATAAAATGTATGTTTTGCAACTTTTCGTAGTGAAAAATTTACATTCTTGAAGAAAGTATACATACGTATAAAATAGACAAAAAAAAAAACAGTCGTACAAAACGGGAACGCACGAAATTGAAAAAATTTCGTTTTCTAACCAGCATCAATTGCTAACTTTAATAAGAAAAAAAAAATCATGATTTGTCTATTTCTCAGTTAATGAACTAACGTGTTTCGAACAAATTCAAAATATAAAAAAGTCTTACATACATTCATTACATTCTTCCATAAATACAATTTTTAAAAAGTATGATTTAAGCTGGCGAATGGTAGAGATTTTAAAATCAATCAGTTTAAGCAAAAAGTCTCTTTAATTTAGTTTTAGAGTATAATTTTAAAATTTTAGTCTTTTTAAATATTTGAAGTCTTCGCTCGCATTCTACAGCCTTACAAATTTCAACGTTTATATGTTAACTTTTAAAGTTTTTTGAAAAAATAATGTTAAGTACACGGTTATTTTTTCAAGGAAATCGTATGTACTCGTAGTAACTTTTACGAAAGTATGGTGAAATATGTAAATACTACGATAGCAGTGTTGCGACAACACTGGTTGTTTTGAATCAGTTCTAATAGAATTGATACGGATTGGGAAAGAGGGAGTGGGAGAGAGAGAGAGAGAGAAAGGGAGTAAGAGAGTGTGTGTGTGTGTGGGAGAGTAAGAGAGAGAATTAAAGCATAGAAGGCGCATCACTCAAAATTTTCAATTTTTCGCAACAGATGCGGTCGGTCGGTAGGCGGAGGGGTATTAGCAACATGTATTCTTTGAGTATAGGCACACACTCGACGAATATCATGACCCGAGCTCGGGACATGATGTTTCATGGCCCGAGCTCTTGCCACTCTTGCCAGCAAGTGAATTGCTTCCCCTCTCTCTTCTTTTCACTCTACAAACGCATTGCTTATTAACAATTTATATGGTGCTTCTATTGCAACATACACACAAAACACATGATAAGCAAAAAGAAGGCGATTTGAACGACTTATTTCTTCGTTCATGGCCCGAGTAGAATGCATTTCAAGTGAATTTCTTGCCCTTTCGTTTCGTCGCTTTTGACAACGAACAGTTGTTTGCTGCTTGTGTTGGGTAAATTTATACGTCTGCGTATGCTTTGGTCGTGTGTTGGTCATAGGCAAGGTTGTCGGCGGCTGCGGCCGCAACTAGAAATTTTTGGAACTTTCAATTTTGCAAATTGAAAAGATATTTGAAGATTTTTGTATGTTACGCGATTTGAGAAATTAGGATTAAAAAAAATTGTAAAATTTTATAAGGATTAACGAGATCATATTTTACGAAAATATTTGTTACAAGCAGTAAATACTCGTATTTATTAATTTTTGGAATTTAATTTTACAAAGTAATTTTTTAATTCTTTTTAATAAATACTACAAATATTTTAATATTTTAAAAATATTTTAATATAAAATTATATTAAAATTTTAATATTTTTAAAATATTTGTAGTATGTATGTATTTATTAAAAAGAATTAAAAAATTATTTTGAAAAATTAAATTCCAAAAATTAATAAATACAAGTATTTATTGCTCATAATCTTTTAAATATTTTCCTAAAATATTATCTCGTTAATCCTTATTAAAAGCTTAAATATTAAAAATTTGTAAGCTTACTTTCTTAAATTTGAACTATTTCTGTATGTATAGGCATGAATTAGTTTATCGTTATCCCAAATGTCCACTAATTTAAAAAAAAAAAATGAATAACTAGGATTAAATTCGGTTACGTTTAACAAAAAATTATATTCATTCATTGTACCGGATAAAATGCACTGAACATACCGACATTTTGTCCTAATATTTCAATAAGAAAAAACCCAGTTGCGCTACGTTCTTCTTATTGCTAAAAAGGCATTCTTCTCTGTCGTTTTCATTTATTTTCGACGTCGTCAACTCAGCGTCGTCAACTCTGAGAACTCAAGAATAGCCACGCAAAGCTTATTCTACATGCGATGACACACAGACGCTAAATGATACAAACACATGCATTCCAAATTATTGTACACATCGTTACCCAAAAAAAGAACACCTGGCATGGAGACGAGAATAACAAGAAAAATGTAAAAAATTAAAAATGCCTTAAATTGAAAAAATAAATATTACAAAGACATTTTTAAAAACATTCCCGCATCCAGGTTCGAACTCAGGCCTTTCTACTCGTCAGTAACCTACTCTATCCACTAGGCTACCAAGCCTTATAAACGATTGCTGGTTTTTCAGTTAGAAGTTCACTGCGGCCATCGTTTGCCGAAAAACGAGAAAATATGATAGCAATGGAAAGTTAACATGACCACAAGAAATTGAGTAAAAATTGAGCGAAAAAGACAATGTGTAGAAACAATGTTTATAAACTTGGGTCGTACCGGTACGACCCACAGAACAAAATTTTTCGTTCGAAAATTTGTATGAGATGCGCCTTCTTTTGATTAAAGAGAGAGAAACCAGCGGAAATATTCGAAAAGGCTCATCAAAATTTCTGTATTGTATACAAAAAGAGTAAAAAAAACAAACAATAAAACGAAGAAATTTTTTACTCCTTTCTTTTTCTTGATTTATTTTGTTTCCATTGTTTCTATTGTTGTTGTGTGTGGTATTTTGGAGAAACATTTTTTTCTCGGTTTGTTTCCAGAATGACACTTGTGGAATGTGGCAACAATGTTGCTTCGTGTTGACTACACAACGTCACCATTTTGTTAAATATGTATACATTTTTAAATTATTGCAAAGTGATGAAAAGTTTGCTATTGGGTGAGTAAAAACAGGAACTGCAATATCAGAATTGAAAGCGAATGTTAGTGGGGGTGTGTGTATGAGTTCACAATTTACACAGATCTTAGTAATCCGTGTAAATATGTGTCTGACTATGTATATAAGCACAGGGCACAAGTATATGATGAAAAATGTATATGATGCCACAAAGGAAGCTTCATGTTGATATACATGTAATGTTTCTTCAAGTAGTGTCAAAAATTATGTTGCTAGAAATAAGACGAACGCGGGCGGGCGCCTAAACAAGTATTCGGCAAATTTTCGCGCACAGAGAGAAAGAGAAACAACGGAAGCGAGAGAAGTGGTAAATTTCAAAAGCGTATGAAAAGGTCAGAGAGCGAAAGTGACAGAGAAATTCTCTTATAAACTACTAGTAGTGTTGACGAAAAGCCACGAGGAAATGTTTTGCTTCATTTCCAAAAGGTTTCAAAATCCTTTTTTTACAGAGAATATGAAAAAAATACGGAGAGCATTCGAAAGTTAAGAGGATTTAGAGGATAAGTGCAAAAAATGAACACAACTGAGGAGAAAAATAATAAGAAAATATAAACAAAAATAAAAACAACAGTATAAGCATAAAAGGGCCAAACTAGAAGCAAAGAAAATTGAAGAGATTTATAAAAAAAAAATTAAATCTTAGGGAAAAAACAGGAGAAAAATCTATGAAAAAAACAGTAAAATGTAAACAGGAGAAAAATGTATGAATCCTTTTGCTCCTCGATTGCGATTATATTTTAAATAAAAAAAAAACACACCGCTCAAAATAATCTTATTGGTGAAGAATATCGTTAATCCTTCTTGGGGTATGAAACAATTTGCGACAATGTAAATTTTTTTTTTGCCGTGGTCATGCAGGAATTTGCGGTTGTTGTTGTTATTGTAGAAATGTCTGTTATTGTAATATGTATATCCCCGGAAGAGACAAGAATCACGGCCCTTGCGAAACGGTTCCGTAAAAACCAGCCTTTACCCTTAAAGTCTTTTACTGTCTGTCATTCCTGCAATCCCTCGCAATCTCTTTCTCCCCCTTCTTCCCTTCTCTCTCTCTATCTCTCTCTCTCGCCCACACATCGCTTTGTTTTTGTTTATTAACACCATTTTTTGTGGCAGTACTTTTTTGTGCTATTGTTACTCTCAGAGCGAAAGGACGACGGCTGAGGGTGAGGTGATGATCGTGGTGGTGTTTGTTGTTGTTATTGCCGTTGTTGTTGTTGTTGTTGTTGTTGCGCCTTATTTCTTGCAGCCATTTATTTGCGCCATTTTTCTGTTGGTACCAAAATCATGCGAGGACATGAGGTTGACGTAGCTCTCCGTTCCTCGCCATTGCCGTAAAAACTATGGCAAGAAATTATTATACGCCTAAGCGTATGCAGCAAAAAAGGAGAGTATGCATAAACTTCATTCTATGCGGAATCATTCTATCATTCTTGTGAGTGACTTAAGGCGCATTTCAGAGCTGCTCCAACAAAGAATGTTGGCATGTTAGCATGCGTGCAAAAAATGAAAATTAATTACAAACAAACAAAAAAAAAAGGCTAAAAAAGGCTGATGACTAAATGAATGAGAATGAGAATGTTGCTGGGTTGTATAGTTGGCGGTACATGATGACTGTTGTGAGGTCAGTAAGAGTGCGAAAGGCACAGCAAATGATGAGAGTATTTCATCTATTTCGATTACAGCAAGCTCCTCAGGCGCTTAAAATAATATGACTTTAAAGAAGAAGAAACTGTTTTGAGAAAATAGAATCCGAAAATATTTGCGAGGGTAAGAAATGTTGGAGGCGAAGGTTGAATTGTTTTT
This sequence comes from Conops quadrifasciatus, assembly GCA_949752815.1. Classification (NCBI taxonomy): domain Eukaryota; kingdom Metazoa; phylum Arthropoda; class Insecta; order Diptera; family Conopidae; genus Conops; species Conops quadrifasciatus. The sequence continues at coordinate 12,114,475 of OX457077.1, read as the reverse complement.
GGATGCCGAAGGTGAATTTTTTCAGAATCAAGTTCAATACTTTGACTTGACCGAAGTTCTTGTAAGTTGATTCTTTTTAAATTAAAGATTAAATTCATTCTGTTAAATTAATTCTGTTGAATTATTTCACCTCATTCTGTTAAAATGATTCTGTTGAATCATTTAACTTAATTCTGTTAAATTGATTCTGTTGAATCATTTAACTTCATTCTGTTTAATTGATTCTGTTGAATCATTTAACTTCATTCTGTTAAATTGATTCTGTTGAATCATTTCAACTCATTCTGTTAAATTGATTCTGTTGAATCATTTCAACTCATTCTGTTAAATTGATTCTGTTGAATTGATTTGGCTGATTGGATATTCTTTATTCTCTTAGTTCTGTTAATTTTGTAAAGTTTGTTTACAAACTTGAAATGAAGCAGAGTTCATTCTATAGAGTTGACTTAGTTGAATTCATTCTTCTGTATTGATTTTGTTAAATTGAATCTATTGCGTTGATTCTGTTAAGTTGATATTATACATACATATACATATATGTATATATAATTTTTTTAAAATTTATTAGTATGTGTTGAGCTTTAATTATTTTTATTTTTTTGGTTGTTAAGTTTAATTTTTAGTTGATTTGGTTTGTTTGCATTTAGTTTGGTTTGTGTCGAACTAATCAAATTATATAATTCAATTAATTTTAATAAACTTTACTTTATTTTTATTTTATTTTATTTTTTTTTTTTTTTGTCATGATGAGCTCTTAACAACCTAAATGAATTTAATACGCTTCGCCACTTGGGTTGGTTTGATGTTGCGGCTGGTGGATGATTCCGTATAAATAATTCAATTATTTTGATGGATTTTTGTGTGATTAATTATTTTGGTCATTTTTGTTACGTATCAATTCGCTGAAGCTTCGTTTATTTGATTTTATTTTGTACACTTTTGTACTTTGCACACGTTACAAATAACTACAAGTATACAAGTATCTTATTTTTTCAAGGACGAATTAAATAAGATTGACTTTTTGTCAAATTTTCATTGCTATAAAAAAAAAAGTTACAAGCATTAAGTAATTTTTGTTGCACATACGGCATAAGCTAGAGAGAGAGATAGCGAAGCAGAAGTATGGTAAAGGATTGTATTAGGCATCACATAAAACCTTCAAACTTAATAAACTTAATAAACATTGATACTAAAAAAGGAAGCCACTTACTATTTCATGATCTCAACATATACCACAAGCTCTACACACACACACACATACAGACCCATACATACAAACTGTATAGAGCCTTCTCCGCAGCCAAACAAAGCCATTTGGCTCGAAAGTAATCAATAAGAACAAATTCCATTAGTCATTTTTTTTTTCTTTCATCTAATTAAATTGTTTTTTTAGTATTTCTAAGACTATTTCTAAAATATTCTTAGAAGAATATTAAGAATATATATTTGTATATATATAGTCAAAAATTCTATAAAATATTTTTTGCTTTATTCAAGTTTTTTCTCCTATAATTTGCATTTGTAAGAGATATTCATATGATAATATCGTATATCTCGAGTATTAAATTATTTTCTATTCCTTTTTCTCTCTTTGATGATTAATAGTTTTCATTCATTCAAAAGCAATTGCCTCAATAATTCTGCACGCAAACAAAGATATTTTCCATCTAAAATCGAAAAAAAACAAATCAAACCGAAATCTTTTTGTCGCAAAATTAATGGAATTCACCAAGAAAATTGATGACAATGACAAAACGCACACCATTCGAGAGAGAGGGAGAGAGAGGGAGAGAGGGAGACCCACAAAGATACAGAAAAATAGTATTGTGTTGGAAAAAATTTTTCTAAGGACTTCAAAAATACCAGCCGACAAGACCAACCAATCTTCTTTTACATGGATGCGCTTTCGCCTTCTTGTTGCTTATTTCTTTACTTGGCCTAAACGTCCTTCTCGAAGGTCCTTGAACTTTGCAGCATTAAGTCATAATAAAATATGATAATAGATGTATATTTATAAGAGCATGCTTCACATTTATGATAAAAAATACAACATGATTTGATTAAAGTTTAACAGTTTGATGCATTACATTAACTTTGTCTGCTCTTATGGTTTTCCTCTGTCTTCCTTTTCTTCTCCTTCTTCTTTATCTCTTTTAAACAAATTATAATCGATTATGAATTGTGATGTAAAGCGCTTCGCGAAGGTCATAAGTTCAGCTTCAATATAAAAAAGTATTCAAATTGACCTTAACCTAACTTAATAACTTAACCTAACTTTTGATCCACTGAAGACTTTAATCAAGATATCAATGCATCAAAAATCTGGGTATCATTCATTCAGAAATATAGTTTTATAAAAGTTAAAAAACAATAAATTTACAAAATTTTTATAACAAAAGCTTTTTTATTATCAATCAAAGATTTCGCAGAATAATTGCTTTAAGCTTAGAAAAAGCTTTTTACCTACGCATCCTTTTATATTCTCTCTACTCTCAACTACTTCTTTTTTTTAACTTCCGTTTTTCTTCTTTTCGTGTAAACACTTTTCTCCCAAAAAAATGTTAAAATGCCTTTTGCTTTCGTTTGTCTGTCAGTCTATCAGTCTTCCGGTCTGTCGGTCTGTCTCTCTACCTCATTTTTATTCACTGCGCGCGCTTTCGTTCGCCCTTGAAGCTATCGATATCTTTGATAATGTAAAATTTATTTGTTTTTGTTTTTATTTCATTCCGTCATCGATTCATGGCTCAATGGCGGCGCCATTAAAGCCACCTGATGTGAATTAATGTGACTCAAAATGGAGACGCAGAAGTAAAAGCGGAAGCAGAAGCCAAAGCCGCAGCAGCAAATGCTGAGGCAGAGCCAGGGAGTGAGCATCCCCCAAAAAAGGAACTCATGTTTCTATGGAATGTCTTCTTATTATCCATTATCATCATCATCATTACCATTAGCGGCATTATCGTTATTGCCATAAAAACTATCATTATTAATTTGCTGCTTTTTTTACAAGAACGGGAGTCTTTTTTTAATGACAGGGTCTTAAGGAGACCCGTTTGTTTATAGATTGTACTTGTATCTTTTAAGTCCTTTTCCTTTTTCCTTTTTTTTATATGTATCGAGATTGTTTTAAAATCGATTTTAGTAAGAATCTTTTAAAATTATTTTTGAAGGAACATGTTCAAAAATGAACAACAATGAATTTGTCATTTTAGAGAGTCATAATAGAGATTTGTCATAATGGAGAGAGTCTCTATCCAGAAATAGAAACGTTCTAAATACGTAAAATGAAGGCCTCAAAGTATGTTAGGTTTTTTGTTTAGTGTTAAAAGAATGTCTGTGCGCTGAAGTTGGCTGATGATTTTTAGTTTGATTAAAATCTAAGACTTCAGATACGAAATATATCAATTTTCGGTCGTTCACTTTCTCATAGCGAAAAATGCTTAACCTTCTCTGCTCTGTTTCTCCTTACCAGATTTTTATCTGGTATTTGGACAGCAACAACAACAACAATAACAACAACAGCAAAACGACGCGTCGTTTAAATTGATTGAATTAATTAAAGCAAGCAAAAAAAAAAAAAATAAAAGTATAATTCTAAAAATTACATAAGACTGCAAAATAAAATACATACTATATATGTATGTATAAGTCCTTTTTTATATTTGCCATCTCTTTCTAAAGTTACTTGAGACTTGTGTGCCTGACCGTCAACCGACCGTTAGTTGAAGTTAGCGACTGACGTGGCCCACACAAAGTTTGTCAGGCATAAATTTAATTACATTTTCTTAGCGCCCACGAACAATGTGAACTAACATTTTGTGGCAAAAATGAAAATAATGAAACGGAAAGAAAGAATGAAAAGTCTTAAAGCTGGAAAGAAAGAGAAGTGAAATTTATTACCTTCACTTACAGAACATTTTTACTTTTCACTCAAGAAAATCTTTCGCATTTTTATGTGCATATTTCTGGAGAGGAAGCAGCAGTCTCTCAGTCTTGGTGAAAGTATTGATTTAAGATTTAGTCTTCGAGATCTTTAGAAAATATAGTAAAGATATAACAAAAATGCTTAGAATAGATTTAAAATTTTTGTGCCTTGTTTTGTGTCTCTAGCAATCATAATTTTGTGTTTTCGAAATTAATATTTATAATCTTTTTTGCTCTTTAAAGCCTTCTAACATTAAGCTTCTGGACCAAAAGAAGCTCTAGACCCAAAGAAGCTCTTTTAAATAATAAAAAACTAAAATTTTTTTGGGTTAGCATCTATATATAGGATTATTATCTTTATCATAAATTTAAATAGTTAATATTACAATATTTCAGTATATATTACAATGTTTCACTATTTAATTTGTATCCTAAGAGAACGTATAAACATTTCTTTTACTTCCAAACCGGTTTTAGTAATATTTTTTAAGCTTACTTTATTGACATTTGTTGTGTGTGTGTGTGTGTGTGTGTGTACGTCTGCCCGTTTATCTCTTCGTCTTTCGTCTGTTAACTTATGTGTGTAAGTTCATGGATAAGAAAGGTTAAGAAATACCTACATTCCTGCGACTATATGTATATCCATATACATATACAAAATAATAACTATAATAAATAAAAAGATTAATACATGAAAATTGTCTTCATGTTTGTCATTGAATTAAACGAAAGTCCTTAAAAAAGAAGATCTCTTGCCTGTTCTCCTTTGTTTTGTCCCAAAGTAACATAAAAAATTATTTGCCACTAAATGCGACGCCTTCAACAATGACATGACGACTTTCTTTATTCGCTCTGAAATAACTACAATAACAAGCCTTGTTAACAAGATTAACAATAACAGAAGCTGGACTCTTCCTTTTAAATTGAATGGATGCCTTTAAATTTATGTTAATTTTGTATTTGTTTTATATGGAAAATACAATTTTTTGAGGATTATTAAAAAGTATTAAAAAGAGAGAGTTTCCATGAAATGTAGAAGGATCATAAAGAGGAGGAGGAGGAGATGGAGAAGAAGCAGAAAAGAGAAGAATTTAAAGAATTTAATTAATTAGCTTCAAATGACACTCTTTGATTATATTCAAAATTATATGTAGTTTTCTTTCGCTTTTAATTCAAAGAGAATTTTGTGTTGCAGGCTTTTAGGCATGCCTTTATTTAACCATACAAATTTAACGTTTGAAATTGTTAAATTGTTGAATTGTTAAATGGGGTTATGTTAAAAACATATATATAAATACATACTATTAATTTAATGGTACATCATATTAAAACATTATGTGACTTTCTAAGTGTAGGGATCACAGGAGCTCTCGCCTAAATCTCAAATTAAATGTTTGATTTTACTTTAGCTTTTTTTTTTTTTAATATGAGTATGATTTGAGATCAATCACAAACTTTTCAAACATTTGAAATAGTATATGCTGGGATGTATATTCTGATACAGCCAAATATTATCAACTCGAATAAATAATAACTATAGATAAATACACATGTTCATTGTAAATATTATACTACAAGGGTATACTGAGTATAGCAAGAAAATGTCTCTAAAAAATTAATGTTTTCATTAAGTGGATAATAATTCTTTAATATCTGTTCCAAAAAGCAGTCTGTTCTAGAAACAGGTTAAGCTCTATTCAAAAAGCAGTATATATGGGCACTACCCTTGAACAATTTATTCTTTGTTGCCCAAGAATTGTAACATCATCGTGAAGATACTGTAAATTGATTTGGAGATCTGTAAATTGAAATTGAATGCGTTTGATGATTTGAATTTGTTCCTGGCTATCGCCGCTACCTGTAATGCAGTATTTACTGTTAGCGGCATCACACCGGCGACATCAATCGTTGCTGGGTTTTGGGCGTTTATCAACATTACGCCGACCATCTTTTGCTGTGATGGAGAGAGACTGAACCATTTGATGTTATATATTTCATCGATGAAACGCTCATTCTATTCGTAAGGAGTTAATATTAATGACGAACTAGTTTAACTTGCGAATTTTTTAAAAATACTGACACAAATTTCAATTTGGGTGCCCAATATACAGTAGATGTAGAGAGACTCGAGAGGTACCCAAATGTACACATACACGCCCGGCCAATCGCTCGTTAAGAACACGAAGAGAGTGCACACTATTGAAATTCCGGAGGTGGTTATTTGCACTGTGATAATAACATAAAATATTCCGTTGCAAAGCGCGTTGAAACTAAAAGAATTTCTCTTTGAGCATGATCCATCATACAAAGCACACTATAATGCGACAACCTACTTGGTATACTTCTGATGCCATTTAATGATGTCCTTGAGGAGATCGAGACATTCGCTTTCGGTGGCCTCGTTTTCTGTATACTCATTCAATTTTTCAATTTTCAATTGCAAAATATCGGCAAAAAGATGAGCATGCGATAGAAATATCAGCACAAACAGATCGCCCGCAAAGAGCCCAAAAGTGCCGCAAAATACACAGAACGAGTGCGCTACCATTGTTCCAAAATAACCGAAGTTAGTTTTAATATCCAAACCAGGCACCAAGAAATGCATTATCAAGGGGCGCTTATCCGTGGTAAACAAAACCACAAGCGGCACTGACACCATGCCGAATCCACTTAAATAGTACACCAAGCCGACCGACAGGATGATGTATCTCAGCCGTTTGCAGCTTCTATTCAAAACATTACAGTATTCAACGCCTTTCTCCTGGTACTCCGCGTATAACTCTTCCAACTCGAAACGTGCGGCCACAAAGTCTTTCTTCTCTACAAGGCCAGAGAACATTTTTGCCATGCCTTGCAGCACACTGCCCAGCGTGCTGGAGGCTTCCAGGATAAATGCCGGATTTTCCTCGAACATTTGAATGATTGTTAACGTGGAGAAGATAAAATAGGCTATTATATTAGCTATGACCAGGCGAGTTACCCAATTGATGCGAAAATTCGGACTGGCCACGTCTGCTCCAACCAAAGCGGAACAAAAGCGCGCCTTTTGTATAATATCGGCAAAAGCTTCAGTAGGACGATTCATAACCACGGTCACAACTACACTGACTCCGATTGATTCGTGAAATTCGTGAAATGCGATGTTGCGGTATAACTAAAAGTATCAATAATTGAATGATTAAGATATGGAAGAATTCGGAATGGGCAAGGTCTGCCTCTCTATAGGTTCTTGTTAGCCTTGGAATGCCAATCGATTGGTAGTCATTTGTTATGGGCAGGTTTTTTCACACTTCTAAGTGGATAATTACTTAAGTGGAAGAATTGAATGAGGAATCAAATGATGATGCATCAAATAAAAAAAAAATATATACATATATATATGTATATATAATATGTATATATGCTGCTTATAGCGCCAAAGAAGAAATATTGTTTATTGATCGAGTATTTATAGAATATTTATCCGAATATGCCTAACCCTTGCCGAGAGATAGTGGCCGAGAAAAGGCCGCTGAAAAGTCGGATCGGAGATGCAAAAATGGTGTCGAGTGAAACGTAAAGGTAGCTTTTATGCTAATAATTAACAAAAAACGTATAAAATAAAATTGAACAATTCTAAGTAATAAATTGTACGCACAGTAAGTGTGGCTATATCGCTATATCGAGCACATACGATTACGATTATAAATATGTACTCGTTTATAATAGTTTGTATAAAATAATGAATGCATTCATTGCTTTTGTTTCGTTTGTTAATATATGTATATAATTCCATATAATTTCATTTAATAAAAAACGAATTAATTTAATTAATTGCGAATTTTGTTTAAATTATATTTAACTTGAAAGGTTTAAGGACCTTTTAGAGTTTTTTCCATTTAGCAATAATTACGGTCGGAATTTGTCCCTCAAGCTCGTATATTCTAAAGTTAATTTTATTTAATAACGTATAATTAATGTATTACAAAAAAAAAATAACTGCAGATTTTAAAAAATTGAAACATCATATCATCATTATCAGGGTGGACTTTAATTTGATTTAAAATTTTTTTTTATTCGATTAAGGAGAAAAGTCAAGTTTCGAGCAAAATCAAGCACAGCGAAGAGGCGACACTAGATCCATTAATATCATAATAATGTTACTGAACACATACATATATCGGGCTTTACTATTGCGAGAGAGGGGTGGGCGAAATCGCCGACGAAGCCTCAAAACTAAAAGCTGTTTAGTCTATTTGTAGATTTTTGGTGTCGAATTTTGTTTGTAAGAAGTTTTCAAAATCTTGTTTTGGTGTAAATTTAATTTTTTTTTGTTATTTATAAATCGTAAACGAGAATAGAGTTACTAATGGTCTCTAGCTGTCGAGCTTCTGAACCCGTTCTGAAATTTAATTAACAATTAGCAATCATTTCGGCTTTTAAAAGCAGAGTCTCTAATTTTGAACTAAATAAATAACATTCGATCAATCACATTGATATTCTCTTACCTTAAGAAAAATAACTCTCTCTCTCTCTATGTTTAATTGTGCTTATAATTTACTCTTCTTTTCTACAACATGCTCAAAATATCGTGTTCACTCTCGCTCTCTTTTTAACCAATGAATATGAATAAATTGTAGAAGACTTGCTTACTGAGACCGCGATTACAACAATTCAGTATTTTAATCGTCGGCAACGTATGTAGAGGTTGGTTGCAGTTTTTTGTTGGATCCGTAGAAAGTTTTTGCAGTGGATATACAAAAATAGCTTTTTTAAATTTTAATATATTGTAATATGTTTTATGTTATTGCTATGGTTTCACCAACATTCTCATCACAACAATAAAGAAATAGACAGAAAACAATCATCTCTTGACAATGATTAAATTAAATTTTCTTGAGAAACAAGTCTTAAGAAAGAGAGAATGCACTTTCTCTCAATTTTCACTTCACTTTATTTCTTTTGTACTACGAGTACATAATAAAAATTAAATTTATTTATTTGTTAACTGCCGCATCAAAAATAATCACACTTTCTATATATTTTGCATTTTTCTCGCCATTTTTAAATTAGTTTATAGCAGAGACGAAAATAATGTCATCGAAACCCGTTCTTTACTACACTCCACGCAGCCCACCTTGTCGAGCAGTGCTGTTGACGGCGGCAGCACTCGGCATCGAACTGGATTTTCGGTGAGTACATTACAAATTAGTGTTGTGCAGAAAACAAGAAATATGAAGTCGGTACATACTAAATCAACAATGTTGAGTCGTTGTTTGGTTTTGGGTTCTTTCTCTTATTCTTTAAACTTTAACCCAGAAAAACCAATTTTTAAACTCGCTTAAATGGACGTTTTAGGCTTATGTTATGTACTTACTTTTTAAAAATTGACTTCATCATGAATTATTCTTTGAGTTACTTTTAGTATTTGAGAGTGAATGAATGAATTTTTGGCTGAATTTTTCAGACTTTGTTTTAAATGCTATTTACTTTTCATTCACCAACCAATTTTCTATTGCGAATTCACTCATACCCACTCACCACATTTCACAGTCTCATGAACCTCAGCGCTGGTGATCACTTGACGCCCGAGTTTCTCAAGCTTAACCCCCAGCACACGATTCCCGTACTCGATGACAACGGTATCATCATCGCCGATTCTCACGTCATCTGTTCATATCTCGCCGACAAGTATTCCAACAACGAGACGCTCTACCCAAGAGATCCAGTCAAACGTATGGAAGTGGATGCACGACTCTATTTCGATGGCGGCCACTTGTTCCCGCGCTGTCGTCTTATGGTCGAACCGGTTATATACTTCGGTGCGAGCGAGATCAGTGAGGAGAAGATTGCCTACATGCAAAAGGCCTACGACGGTCTCGAACGTTGTTTGGAGCAACGCCCGGCTGACGACGACGCTGCCACATATCCGTACTTGTGCGGAGCTCATTTAACTATTGCCGATCTTTGCTGCATTGCATCAGTTTCGACAGGGATGATTTTTGCGCCGATCGATTCAGAGAAATTTCCGAAATTGAGCGCATGGGTTGAGCGTCTTTCGCAGCTGTCATACTATGAGAAAAACAACAAAGAGGGCGCCAAATTGCTCGAACGTACTGTAAGAGAGAAAATGTTGGAGAACAAAAAGAGAGGAGCAACAGTTTAGCAGAAAGAAAGAAGAGAATTTTCGTTGATATTGAAAATTTTTCATGTTTAAAAAAAAAACCAATATTTTAGAGTTTATGAATAAAATTTATATTTCTCGGCATTATTATTATTCTTTTTTGATTAGTTAGGCGAAATGAAAAAAAAAAATTTAGTGAAAACAAACCTCGTTATTTTTTATAAATCGATAAGCTAGGATTGAAGAAAAAAATAAATTCATAGCATCATGACAAAATAATATGTTTTTATCTTAGAAACATTTTTCCATTTCCCAAAGAAAAAGAAGAAAAATCAGAAGAAATAATACCGGAAATACGACAACGTTACTGCAACGTCAAGAGCAGAAATTGAAAAGAAAAAATGCAATGAAAAAGGAGTAAATGTGCACGAATCTTTCTGAGAGAGCGTAAGACGAAATGAACGTATATCTACCCCGTAGGAAAGTACGCCATGCATGACATTTTTTCGTTGAAGAAATCGCCAATGAGATGCGGTTATGAATCTACGAAAAGATGCACTATTTGCTAAATTATTTCATCTCGCATAGAAAGAAAGAACGATAAAACGAAGCGATTAAGAAAGGATATTTAAAAAAAAAAAATTACGATAGCATAATTGTTTTTAAATTTAATATACAAAATTGAAATTGAAATTGTATATAAAAAGTGTAATATAAAAATTGAATATAACAGTTTAAATTTTATACGGCATTTGCGTGGGATGAAAAAATAAGGAATTTTTATAAAATTAAGAAAGGCTAAGGCTAAGAATATACTGAAGATCTTAGTGTACAAAATTAGTGTTCAAATCCGTTAATCCGTTAATCCGTTAATTAAGATCAAATCCGTTTTCTCCATTAAATCCTTAAAAAAAACCATTTTTATCTTTCACAAGAAGGAGTACAAAATAACTTTCTTCTTTGTCTTGCATAAACGAAATGAAATTTCTATTTCTTGACGAATCTGTTATTTCTTTGATAACATAACAATCATGCATTAATTGATCGTGGTTGTAAATTTCGTTAATGTAGTGGCCTAACATGGCTTAACATGCATAATATATTCCTAACGGGTATTTGTGTGTGATTTTTGAGCTCGTTTTCCGCGCTGGCCGAAAATATTTACTTTAAAAAAAACAAAATAAAACTGGCACACACACACACACACACACTAAACAACACGTTTTCAATAACGTTTGAAATCAATTTACGAGATGATATTTTCTTTTTAAAGATTTCTATAAAAATAAAAAGCTATAAATGATAAAAAATCCCCACAACGTATGAAAATAAATAAAAATGAAATTTTAAAAAATATTAAAAATATTATAAATAAAAATATATAAAAAAAAATTAGATAAATGTAATAATGTTATAATTCAATGAATAATTGTAATGACAAATAATGTAATAATTCTTATTTTAACTAAAATAAAAAATACAATAATTTCATATTAAATGCAAAAAAAAAAAATTCAAAAACCTTAAGATTAATTTTAAAAGAGAAATCAACCCTATTAAGAATTTAGAAGGAATTAATATAAGTATAATAACTGAACATAACATAACATAACATAAAATCACATCGTTTTAATACATACACACACACACACATACATACACATTTAGTAGTGTTAGTCAATACGAAAGCAATTGTTAGTCATGTTCATTGTATCCGATTTTTGAAATGCCAAATAAGGCTCTTGTCGACTCTTGTTAAAGGATAATAGTTTCTACATATTTTCGGTTTGTTTGTTCATTTGCATTCTAGACATCGTAAACATTTGGTCATTGGCTCCGGTTCCCAATTATAACACTGACCACAATCTCGCCTGCTGTCTTTCGTCTTTTGCCTACGTTACAAACGGATGAGTTTATGTATCTGCCAAGAGTTGATTAATGTAAATGACTTTCTCCCTTTGAGTTGGTAATTTTTGTTTATCATGAAATACATACATACATGTGTAAATATATGAATGTTTTAGAAGGGCAAGGCTGACCCGATCGTAGCGTCAGCAAAACAAAAGAGAGTAGAGTGGAAGAGAGGAGAGTCTCGTCCACAACTGGAATAAAGGAACGCCGGAATAGAGGCGTAGTCTGAGGCCTGAGTTGAACCATAGAATAAGAAATAGGAGTTATTTCTAAGTTAGTTAAGTTATTTTAAGGCATCGCATGCGTGTTAGTGTTACTAAATAACAAAGCGGATGATGTCTTTTGGAAAAACAAGTCTTTTTTTTTTGAAAGAATACTTTTTAAATATATAATTCCTTTTCACATTCTCCTGAAAATATATACTCGTAATTAAATTAATTGAAAATTTTATATTACTTTTAAAAACTACTTTTATTTCGTCTTATTTCGTCTTTTATACAAATAAATCTGCAAAAAATAAAAATAATTTTTCTTCGCCGTTTTTTTTTTTTTTTTGGAGTTTTGGTGTGTTTTTGCTACGATTTCAACTGTCAAACAAGCGTAGGAAAAACGAACAGATTTTTACAAATAGTCCTCAAACGAAAAATCAACACTCGCCCATATTAACATATTATCAATCTATTCTAAAATCAACTATAGTCAGACAAACTTAATGTTTTTATTATTTTTTTTAATTACTTTTTAAAATTCTTCGTCCTAAAATTTATTGAATTTTCAAGCAAAAATTTATTAACTCAAACGTTACAGTACAAAGCTACGGACGACTGGTTTATTGAAAAATCGCGTAAATTGATTGGATTGGATTGGACCAACTTCTGACAAGGAATGACGGAAATTCGTTACAAAACTCATCAAAATTATAAACCATTTTCGACATATGACAATTTTCCTTTGAAATAACGATATACTATAGTAATATTTGGTAGAGTACTGGTAGAGTTTGGTATAGAAGCTCCATTGAATACTCAATCGGAATGATATAAAAATTTCAAAAAAAAAATCATTATTTGTTACCACTATAGTTGTTAGTGGTTACTATTTATATGATTGTTGCTGTTATTAGTAGCAATGTAGCTTTGTCAACCTAATTAGCCTTTTCACCCACGTTGTTCCCTTCGTTTTCACTTCGTTTCACTTTTCCCGTTGTTTCACTTTTCACTTTGTTTCACTGTGAGCTGATTTTCACTGATTGTTGTTAAACTGTTAACCTTGTTAATAAAAAATATAAGTATTCAAGTTAAAACATTTGAAAAACCTTTCTTATTTGTTCAGTTGTGTAACCGTTTTTCTTAGTAATAAAATTAATAGTTATCACGCGTTTCTAACAAATTATGATTTTTTTCTTTTAAGCTAAAAAAATATTAGAAATTTTATTTTTCTTAGAAATAATAAAACAATTCTTTTTCTCCATTTAATTTGTTCTTTTCTCAATTACAATTAGAAAAGCTCAATCTTAATTGATCTCTTCTCAATTAAAATTGGAAATGGTGTATACATTTTCCAATCGAAAGCTATTTTCTCAAACTTAAAAAAAAAATCTATACATATTACAATTTTTTTCATTTTTAAACGTTTATTGCCGCTGAACAAATTAATGGCGGACGACCTTGGTGTTCTGATCGTTTCATTTTTAATAAACAAAGCTGATAAAACAAAATAGATAATTAAGTTCTTAGACATTTTCTTCATTACTACTACTACTGTTACAAAAATTTTTTTCGCTGGCTTTCAAAAAAAACTATACATACATATGTACATATATCTACAATATGTTTCATTCAGGCATTTTGTTTTCTAGCAGAACCTTAAGGTCGAAAAAGGCCTACATAAATACATCCGTGATTGTCGAAAATTCAGTAAGCTTTTAAAGTGTGTAACTAAAAGAAAAGCGGAAGGAAAAAAAGTAAGTAAAACTATTTACCATAATTTTATAAAGATTTAATCTAAAGAAAAAAGCTAAGCGCTCGATATACACGGTCCTTTGCTATCCTTTAGCTATAATAAATTACATATACCCAAAGCATCATAGGAGAGAAATTTTAAGTTCTGTCAGAATTTAAAAAAAAAATTAATTTGTACAAAGCTATGAAAAACAATTTTAATTATTAGCAGGTTTTGTCTAACTGAAACCAATTTTACAGATCAATTGATTCATTCAACACTTTAAAAAGTATACTTTCAATCTCTCCGAGATTGTGCGAATCTTAAATTCTGGTTGGAAATTTAAGAACTCCTCTCTCTTTTCATTACTGTGCACATTATTGCTAGACACAGTCCTAGGAGTACTCAAGTGATCTCTTGAGAGATTTATGTATGCCTTTTCATTCATGAACGTTTTTGTTCTGTCTATAAAGAGTGCACTGTGCAATACTTTTTTCGGTAATTTGTAAGCAAATTATTATTTCGCTGTTTCTATCCTTTTTACCCTCATTGAAGCCTTTACTAAACGAAACTGGTGAATGGTGGATTTAAAAAAACAACATGTCGACAGACTGGAAGCAGAATTCATTTTTTATTGCAACATTAATGACAACAAACGTCCTTCTGCTGAACCTGCCGATCGGAAATGGGCTCAAGACTCCCGCAGGAGAGGTAATATCGGAAGAGATAATGAGAGACTTCGTAAAGCCCGTAAATAACTCCATTCTTGAGCGTGATGAGTCGTCTTACAATAATGAGAAAAAAGGTAAGGGTCGAAATAGGGCTCGTAAAGTTGTTTGAACTGGTTTTTATATTAGTTTTTATTAAATTTTTTAGCGACTGAATCCATGACTGACAATCTGTCTATGTCTGACAATGATTTCGACCTGGACCTACAGGCCTTGACACAGAACATCGGTACCGGGTTGCTGCGCAAGAAGCGTAGTTACCTAGAGGAGGATTCACTAACGGTGGAGGTATTGGTGGCAGTGGATAGCTCCATGACGGAATTTCATAAGGATGGTCTTAGGGCGTATATAAACAATGTGTTCGCTTTCGTCTCGGCTATATTCTCGGATGGCCTTATCGACCGAAACATAAACTTCAAAGTGATCGATGTTCATGTAATGGAGGATGGTGTCATAGGAAAAGTTCGTGACGGTAGGTCGGTCCACCACATAAGTTAAGGTGACCTGTTATTACAAACAATAATTTTTGTCCACCCGAAACGTATTCATCTCACTCTGCGTGTGTCTCTCTTTCGCGCCATTGCAGATAACAAACATCTGGGCCTCTTCTGTGAATATATATCAAAGCGTTTTCATCACTACGATACCGCCATGTTCATCACAAGGTGAGACAAAAATTTATGACAAATGTAGGAGATTACTTCATATCACTTTTTTCTAGGAATAAAATTTGCAAGAAAGATGGTTGCAAGGTAGCCGGTGTGGCCCAGGTAGCTCGTCTTTGCGAACCCTCGTCCTGCTCTTTAGTACAGGATAAAAGTTTAACGGTCGTGTACACCATTGCTCATGAACTGGGACACATGTAAGTTTCGATGCTTTACGAATCGATAAGATTCGCTCTGAAGATTTATTTTCCATGTAATATATTACTTTGACAGTTAATATTTTAAACTATATTACAGTTAATATTTTCCTCCTTACACTTTCCACAGCTTCAGTATGAGACACGATAATGAGCCAAAGTGCACAAATAACTTTAATTTGATTAGTGATGATCATATAATGAACAGTTCCTTTACCAACCATATTTTCCCCCGGTACTGGTCGCCTTGTTCGCGGCAGTCTGTTCTTCGGTTTCTAAAGTAAGTTTTTCAATTACAAAAAAGAATTTGTCTAATTCTCTTTGTCTCCTACCTTGATTTAATCATTTAACTGGTCTTTCTTCCAAAGTTTAATAGACACATCGTGCCTCTTAAATAATCGAGATACTCAAAATACTCCCTACCTCCTACCGGGAGAGATCTATTCACTGAATGAGCAGTGTCATCTCCTACACGGTGACTTTTGGAAACATTCTGATTCTCGTTATGAAGTTGAATGTAAGGAACTTCGCTGTAGCCTTACACAAAATGATACACATCTCGTAAACTATCAGCCCTGGGCGGATGGTACACCATGCGGCAACAATAATTTCTGGTGTCAGAGGGGAGAGTGTGTACCTCGCTATAGACCCCTAGGTCCCGCAATGAATGGCGGCTGGGGACCCTGGAGTGATTTCGGGCCGTGCAGTCTGTCATGCGGTGGCGGAGTACAAGAGTCCGAACGAGAATGTAGCAATCCCTGGCCCAGAAACGGTGGCAGAGATTGTGTAGGAATTCGGAGAAAATATAAGTCCTGCAACACGCAGTCGTGCCCGCCAGGATCATTGGACGCTCGCCAGCAACAGTGTAATAATAATATCCCCACTGAGGACAGCAATCATGGTTCGGCGAAATGGGTACCGTATTACAGCTGTAAGTATATGCAGAAGAATTTCAAAAGAAAAGAAGCTTCCTTGAACACACCTTTTTCTGCCATTTTGCCATTTTATTCGGTAGCATTATCGAGTGAGAAGTGTAGATTATTCTGTCAATGGGATGGCAGTAGGAGATATCGCCATTTTTCTAATTATCTCGGTGCTGCTATCAACGTAACAGATGGCGCTGCGTGCTCACGTGACAGCGTTGACAAGTGTGTTAATGGAGAGTGCGTACCGGCAGGTTGTGACAATGTACTCCATTCAACGGCGAAGTTGGGTAAGAGTGTCTAGAATAATATCAGCGACTAATCATGATGTCACAACTTTATCTATTTTTATAAAACTCTCTCTCTCTCTCTCTCTCTCTCTCTCTCTGTCTATTTGTCTCTGTTTGTTTTAAACAGACAAGTGCGGTTTTTGCAACGGTAATAGCGACACCTGCGAGGAATATACTGGCAATTTTTACCTTTCCGATCTTTACAAAATGCCCAAAACAAGCGGATCTGATTACTCCGTCACTACAATACCGAAAGGTAAGTTTGATTATAGACTTATATTCATATTCTTGGGAATGCAGAAAAAGTTAATTGCTTTAAATTTGTTCCTCTTCCATTTCAAGGCGCTTTTAATATTCTTATCAATCAAAGGGCTCATTATAATGAATATACTCTCGGTTTACGTGACGATGAAAACAACTACCTTCTTAACCCCAACCAAATTCACTACACAAGCAGGCGTCCTATCGATTACGCAGGCGTCCTATTGACATATAACAGACGCTCCAGTACCATTGAGGACGTAAATTCTGCTTTGTGGCGTAAACTGAAACGTGATCTGGTGGTGGAGGTAAGAGATCCTTTAGCCGAAACCGTTAGCCGAAATTGAAATAACTATATTTTCTATTTTCAGATTACAGCCCACAGGAGACTGCCTGACAGGTTAGGAGTCTCCGACACCCTCTTGCTAACGTACACGTATACGATAAACAAAGCCCGATATATACAGCCAGAGATCAAAAGTTATCGTTGGGAGCGACAGGACAAATGGTCCGATTGTAGTGCGTTGTGCGATGGCAAACAGACCCAATGGTCAGTGTGTGTAAACACTGCAAATGGTTTCAAAGTGGAGTCCAAGTTGTGTGATCAAAAGAAAAGACCATTTCCTTCGTATCGACCCTGTAACAGGCATTGCAAACTCGTGTAAGTGGTTCTTCGGGATAATATGTTATTTCCAATTTGGCATTTAAAATTTATGCTTTTCACTTTCTTCCCTGTAGCGTGCAAAAAGCCAGAGTTACAGAATGCTCGGAATCTCAACGACCAATTAAGTATCGCTGCATTCAGACATTCCCGGACACTGGTCGTTGGAATATTGTTGATCTGAAACTCTGTTTGGCCAAACCCAAATTAAGGAGCCTCATCGAGGCGAAGAGGTCTGAAAAGTGTTCCGGATAATGCTAGGGGCGGTTACAGGTTGGTTGGTTTTGATGCTCAAATGTTTAACTGAATGCAGTATAAACGGTTTATCATTTCCACTTCAGCCCTTTAGTATAAACTCAGCAAAATCCAATACTAGCTACATATAATAATCTTTTCTAAATGGTAACCTATTTGACTAAATAATTACGAATTTTATAGAGCATAAACACAATAAATTCATAAAACTATAGTTTGAACCAATTTTAATGTTTTAATTAATTATAAAACCAATGTGTCGCCCCAAAAGAAAGTCCCTGCGCTCAAGGTGTGCCTTTTTTAAGGTTCTCAATTTTATAATTGCGAATTGGTAGGTGACATATGTACATAGGTTTGAGTATGATCCTCTAAAATTGAACTGCTCTTTATGCTCCGAGAAACTTCAAACTTGCCCTATATTTGTCTTTTTATATGCAAAACAACAACAAAAAGACGTTTTTCGGAACGATATCGTCTCTTGGAATAAGGGTGCTTACACCCTTGACCATTAAGTTGAAAATTTTTTACGTGTTTCTGATTTTTACGTTGTATCACATTTCACTTTGTTTCACTTTTCACGTTGTTTCACTTCTCACTCAGTGGCGTAGCTAGGGTTTATGCCGCCCGGGGCGATTAATCAAATTGCCGCCCCAATTAAGTGCTAAAATTTTGAAGG
This sequence comes from Conops quadrifasciatus, assembly GCA_949752815.1. Lineage (NCBI taxonomy): Eukaryota > Metazoa > Arthropoda > Insecta > Diptera > Conopidae > Conops > Conops quadrifasciatus. The sequence goes on along the minus strand of OX457077.1, from coordinate 12,095,943 downwards.
TAAACCTATTTTGTGTTATTATTTCGTTATTATTTATAAATTTTTATTGAACATTAACAGAAAAAGATAGAAGATAGATCCGATATTACTGACCGATATTGCCCTTTTTCCATTTTTCTAAAATACGCGAGCACACCAGCTTCCACACGCGGTCAAAACAGAACTACGAGTCCGATTCGGCTGAAACTTTGACAGTAGGTGTCTACAAGAATGTACTACACGATAGTAAACTTCGGGTAAATCGGGTGGTGAGGCTAAGTACTTATCGGACTGCAATCGTATCTAAATACGGGAGACGGACAAAATCCCGAACGACAAAAAATCCCGACCGTTTTTAGCAATCCCGAACGACAAAATCCCGAAACGATAAAATCCTGAACGACAAAATCCCGAAAAAATGGCTTGCATAGCGTTTTTTTATTGCTTTTCGTAAAATAAGCGCTATATCCGCAATTTTCCGGGGAGTTCTATTGGCTGAGAGTAAACTTAGCAGCACACACAACGGTTTGTTTAACCAAGGGTTACAGCTTCTGCCGCGGCCGAAGGCCGCCACATGCATAAACTCTGTATGCGAAAATTATATAAGCAGCGAAGCCGACGTTCTGCTTATCCAGGGTTACTACCCCTGCCGCGGCCGAAGCCCTGCACGCAGAAGGACCCTGCATAGAAAAAAACTTTCCAGCATTAAGATGGTTCTGTCGGTTGAGAATTTTAATCCCTGCCCCGGCCAAAGCCCGCCATGCAAAATGACACTTTTTGCTTGCACAGAAGGACCCTGGATAGAGGAAGACTTTTCAGCAAAAAAGATGGTTTTGTCGGCCGAGGATTTTAATCCCTGCCCCGGCCGAAGGCCGGCACGCAGAAGGGCCTTGAATAGAGGAAGACTTTTCAGCAAAGAAGATGGTTTTGCTGGCTGAGGGTTTTAATCCCTGCCCCGGCCGAAGGCCGGCATGCAGAAGGACTCTGAGTAGAGGAAGACTTTTCAGCAAAGAAGATAGTTTTGTTGGCTAAGGGTTCTTATCCCTGCCACACAATTAGTGCAAGAATTTCGGGATTTTTCCGGATTTTGTCGTTCGGGATTTTGTCTTTCGAGATTTCGCTACCAACCCTATAAATACACATGTTTTTATGATACGAAATTAATAAAATAAAAAATTATGAAAATAATAATGAAAATTTTCTTAGAGGTACAATTTAATTTTTAAAATTTGCCGCCCCCGAAATCGTGCCGCCCGGGGCGGACCGCCCCCACCTCCCCCCTCTAGCTTTCTCCCCCCTCTAGGTTGTTAAACTTTTAACCTTGATAATAAAGGATACATATGTACATATGTTTTCGTATATGTAAATATTTACCAACTGGTTAAACAAATTCAAGGTCGACCATAGTTTCATCGTCGTAAAAACTTACGTTTTATTTTAAAGAAAAGAAGCTGATGTAACTAAATAAATAAGTAAATTCTTTAAAATATGTTTTTATCTACCTCTACTTTTCGGATATTCTTTCAGCTTGTTGGTAACGAAGCAATACATATGCAATATCTATTATTCAAGTACGAGTATTTAGCTGTATTAAAAAGAACTCATCTACGAAAAGCTTAAGGTTATATAGGCAAAAAAATGCCTATATAAATCCATTCAAGACTTTCGACTATTCAGTTAGTTTTTAATTAAAACTGTGCCACTAAAAGAAAATCGGAAGGAAAATCAGTAAGTAAGACTATTTACCATAATTGTATAAAGATTGTAGATAAAGAGAAAAGCTAAGCGCTCGATATACTCGATTCTTTGCTAACCTTTGGCTGTAAGTAAATTATATCCATAGCATTATAGGACAGAAATTTCTGTTCAAATTTTAAAAAATGTTTGTACTATTGTGTGCAAGTTTGTGTTATTGTACGAATATAACATTAAAAATAGAAAACTAAAAAAAACCGAATATGTCAATTCGGAAAAACTAAAACGTTTTAGGCTCGTCAAGGAAAATACTGTTCAGTCTCTCAGTTACCGAAATCACATCAGATTGAAAGCTACGGATTGCAAAATTTACGGCTTACATTTACTTTCGGTGTAGTCTCTTGGGGTTGAAACTAATAGAAAATTATCTTAAACCTTCAAAAAGCCAAGAACCATTTACAGCTCTGGCTATTCTTTTAATAGAAAGCGAAGTAGCAGACACAATTAATTTTGATGACGTAAACAAAGGTTTTTCGATGAAAAAGGCAAAAAAATATTAAGTAATATTTTTATTTTATGTATTATATTTGTTTCTGTAATTTGTATCTTTGTGATTTGTTTCGGTTGAAAAATTCGAACATAGTACTTTATTATTGCATTGAAGAACTTTGTTCTAGGACCGCCTACATCCGCCTGTAAGAACTCAATATACAATTTGTTTGATCCACATTGACATCAATCTAAACTTATGTTTAGTGCGTATATGTATATAAAGTACTATTTCGCTGATTCCACCTTCTTTACCCTGATTAAAGCTCTCAGTAAACGAAACTGGTGAATGGTGAATGTGAAAAAACAACATGTCGGCAGACTGGAAGCAGAACTCATTTCTTATTGCAACATTAATGACAGCAATCGTCCTTCTGCTGCAACTACCGACCGGAAATGGACTCAAGACTCCCGGGGGAGAGGTAATGCCGGAAGAGATAATGAGTGACTTCGTAAAGCCCGTTAAAGTACATAACTCTACTCTTAAGCGTGATGATTTGTCTTACGATAATAAGAGAACAGGTAAGGGGGGGGGGATAGCTCGTAAATTTGAGTAGATATGTGTGATATTCACAATTAGCTTTTACTTAAGTTTCAAATTTTTCTTTCAGCGAATATTTCTCGAAATGAATCTAGTCCAAACTTGGATGATCAACCGGAATATATGCTGAATGCGTTCGGGCATCAGTTACACTTGGTCCTGCATCATGATACATCGTTCATTCCGCCGCAAATATTTCGCGTGAGTAGAGACAAAAACAGAGTCACCCCAAGAAAAATCCAAAATACCCATAGAAGGGTCTTGGTATATCGATTTTCGACAACCGATGACTATGCAACTACGGTCTATTAAATGGAACTTTCCCTCAACCTTTTTTATGCTCTCGATAATTTTTATCATTTCCTTTTTTGGGTCAAGGCGATAAACATTTTGAATAATCGTGTAGAAGAGGAAGGAGAACAAGAAGCCCAATACTTAGGATGTTATTACAAAGGTTTCGTGCAGGGTGACGACCAATCGGCGGTATCAGTTTCATTGTGCAACGGCATGGTACGAACTTGGCCAAATTTTTAAAACACTACAAATTAAAATAATTTAATTTTTTTCATTACATTCTCGTGATATACAATGATAATATTTTCCGCAAATCAGACCGGTTATATTAGAAGCAGTTTCGGTGCGCTGTTAATTCAACCGGTCAATCAATCCAGCAGCGACACCAACGACGCGGCGATTTTACACAAGGTGTGGTGCCTCTCCCTCCGTAATGCTGAAAAAGTTGTCTCTGTCAATGATCTCGGCCTGGATCTGCAGACCTTCTGGGAACAGAATATCTTTTCCCGGTTGCTGCGCATTAAGCGTAATTATAGACAGGAACGTAACACAAGGGTCGCAGTACATGGCGGTTGGGGACCCTGGGTTCATTTAAGGCCGTGCAGTCTGTCATGCGGTGGCGGAGTACAACAGGTCCAACGAGAATGTAACAATCCATGGCCCAGAAACGGTGGCAGATATTGTAAAGGAACTCGGAAAATGTATATATCCTGCAACACGCAGGACTGCCCTCCAGGATCGTTGGACCCTCGTGAGCAGCAGTGTAATAATATAAAGGGATTAAATCTCAACATTGACGGCATCGATGACGCGTCGGCCAAATGGGTACCGCATTACAGCTGTAAGTATAAACGGAAGAATTGAAAATAAGAAGAGTAATTATTAATACACACTTATCTTTATTTGCCATTTCATTTGGCAGCGAACTCGACTGAGAGATGCAAATCGCTTTGTAGTCTCGAGGGCAGTAGCATCAATATAAAAATCCACGATAAGGTTACAGACGGCACCGCGTGCTCACCTGATAGCTTTGACAAGTGTGTTGATGGAGAGTGCATACCGGCAGGTTGTGACAACGTACTTCGGTCAACGGCGAAGTTGGGTAAGAGTGCATAGAATAATACCAGCCACTAATCCAGACATTTTAATTTAACTAGACTACAAATTTCTCACAGTTAGTGACGTATTTTTATAACTCTCTCTCTCTCTCTCTCTCTCTTTCTCTCTGTCTATCTGTCCCGTTTGTTTCGAACAGACAAGTGCGGCGTGTGTAAAGGTAATAACGACACCTGCGAGGAATATACCGGCAATTTTTACCATTCGGAGCTTTATAAAATGCAAACACAAATATGGACTAATTACTTCGTCACTACAATACCGAAAGGTAAGTCGGTAGATAGAGCTCTTTTTGAATAAATGCACTAACAGTAGTTCAAAACTTGGCAAACTAGGAAAGTTCGAAATCACCACCATTATGATTTCGACACCTTCATTACGACTTTATAATGAAAGTATTAAAATATCGCACAAGAATTCATAGTAATTATGTATAACACTTTTGAAATCGATTCAGCAATTTTCGATTATACCTACTTAGCATTATAGCTTAGCATTATTGAAAAATCTACTCATCATTATCACTAAGTAATGTGATTCACTCAATGGTAGTGACCAGCGCGGGGCGAGAGAGGGGCGGGGGAAGGGAGTTGGGGCGGTCCGCCCCGGGTGACACCATCTTAGGAGTGACACCTGAGCAAACTAAGCAAAAAAACTTGGAAAAAATTAGACTGTAATTAAGCCCAAATTTAATTTAAATCTATATCAATCATTTTAAACCCAGCGTATAGTCCACAGAAATGATACCCGAACAGAAAACTTAACAGTACAACGGTACAACATTTATACACGAATTTTCAAGTTGAAATGGAAATATTGGGTGTTTTTTAAGACCGATAGAACTTCATGTTGTAAAAATAGCACAAAAAATTACATTACAATTAATTACAATTACAATTAATTAATTACAATTAAATTACAATTAAATTCTATTACATGTCAGCACCGTTGGCCGTCTGTCACGAATAGCACGAATAATTTAGACGAAATAATTTGGTTTAATATTAATTAATTAATTAATAAAAAAAAATAATAATTAATAAGCTAGTGACCTCACGTGACTCCACAGAAAATAATCGAGAGTTGTTGTTGTTTCGGGATATTACTGCACCTCAAAAATCATTGATCACAGTGCGGTTTGATCTTCTTCCAAACTTTCATATAAACTTCATTTATTTTAATTTGTTACTCTTCCATTTCAAGGTGCTTTCAATATTTTTATCGCACAACCCGGCTATTTTAATGCATATTCTTTGGCTTTACTCGACGATAACGATAAATACCTTCTGCACCCCAGCCCATTCTTCGAAATTAAACCTATCGATTACGAAGGCGTTATATTGACATATAAAAGACGAGTTAAAACCATTGTGCAAGTAAATTCTGCCTTGTGGCATAAATTGAAACGTGATCTGGTGGTTGAGGTAAGAGATTCTTTAGCCGAAACCATTACAAACTGAATTAACTATATTCTCTATTTTCAGATTAAACCCCATTTGACTCTGCCTTTAAAAATAAGTAACGATACCGTGCTGCTAACGTACACGTATATAATGGACAAACACAATTTCTCGCAGCCAGATTATCTTTGGAAGCGACGGTTTTGGACCGAATGTGATGCTCTCTGCGAGGGCCACCAGCACCAAGAACCAGTGTGTGTAAGCACTGCCAATGGTTTGGAAGTGGAGTCCAAGTTCTGTGATGTGGAGAAAAAACCGCAAACCCAGCATAAACGCTGCAACACGTATTGCAAACTCTCGTAAGTGGTTCTTGGTAAAAATATGTGGTATGAGATCTGCCTTTTAAGATGTGTGACGCTTGTTTTCATGTAGAGTTAAAGAATACGAATTTTCGGAATGCAAGGAAAAAGGAAACAAACTTTATAGCTGCATCCAGACCTACATCTACACTGGACATTCGGTTACTGTGGATCCGATATTCTGTTCGGCCAAGCCCGAGTTATCCGAATTCATGAAGTCGGAAAATTGTTCCCAATAAAGCCATGGAAGGTTGCACTAAAAACTGAAAACCAATTCATTCAAAAGTCTTTCCGAAATCGTCATATGAAATGATATATGTACATATGTATATGTATGTACATATGTATGTATAAAAGGTTTATGATACACATATGTATACAAAGTTTATTATATTCAGTACAGTTCAGTTCAGACATAATCCTAAAAATGAATGATTAAAATTCCAATACTAGGCATATTAATCTTTTCTAAATGTTAATCTAAATAAAATCATATATTAATAAAATTTTTTTTAAATTTGGCTAACTAATTTAGAAATTAAGAATAAATGTATGTTCACATGTTTCGAAAAGTGTAAACGTGTTAAAGTGATTATTAAATACTTCATTATCTGTTCTTTTTCCTCTTTGCAATCTACAATAAATTACGCCAAAATCGATCTGGCAATGTGTTTCATTCTAATAAAACACTATTAAACACTGATAATAGACACTGATACCAGCATCAATTAATGTCTTGGAGGCCAACATTATTCATGTTATTTGTGAAATACGGCCAAAAGTATTCCAAAAAGTGGCCCAAAATTGGACGTCCAGAATGCGCTTCATGAAGAAGCGTTAATCACGTTAATCATTACAGTTAATGCCATGTATTAATCTTTGGAATGAATAATACCATTTAATTCAAATGACATTTTTTCTGTTACTTTTTACAATTTTTAGTTCTATCGGCTTAAAAAAAAACACCTGCTGTTTCTATTGCTACTTGAAAATTACGCAATAAACGATATAATATTTGGTAAAGTACATATTGGAGCTCCATTGAATACCCACCCAGTCGGAAATGTACATCTCTAGATCTCCGGAAAATTTGACGAAAATTATTATTTACCTTATTGTTGTTAGTACTTATTGTTGTTGTTGTTGAGGCAACGTTTGTCAATGTAATTTTACCGTAATTTAGTGTGTTTTGGCGTTTTTGATTGGCGTTGTATTCCATTTCACTACGTTTCACTTTTCACGTTGTTTCACTTCCCAGATTGTTTCACTGTGAGAGACACAAGAGTTTATTTTCACTGATAGTTTTTAAACTGTTAACCTTGTTTTAAAAAACATTTCTTATTTGTTCAGTTGAGTAGACTGTTTTTTAGTATTAAAATGAGGCGCAAGTAATACGAGTACCAATAGTTTACGCCAATTTTTATTTTTGTTTGTGTTTGTTTGTTTGTTTTCTTTTAAGCTAGAAATTATAATGTACTTTTTAATGTTGAGACCTTGATTCTTGTCATACAAACAAATATACATTTGTACATTTCCCAATCAAAAGCTTTTAAAGTTTTTTTTTATTAAATCTATATTAAAAGTTTTTACATTTCTAAGAAATTATGGCCGTTGACAAAAAAATTCATGGTCGACCAGAGTTTCATGGTTTCATTTTTAACAAAAGAAGCTGATGTAACTAAATAAATAAGTATGTACTTTCCGAATATTCTTTCAGCTTGTTGGTAACGAAGCAATACAATACCTATTATTTAAGTACGAGTATTTAGCTGTATTAAAGAGAACTCATCTACGAATAGCTAAGTCTTAAGCTTAAGGTTATATAAATCCATTTAAGACTTTCGACAATTCAGTTAGCTTTTAACTAAAACTGTGCCACTAAAAGAAAATCGAAAGGAAAATCAGTAAGTAAGACTATTTACCATAATTGTATAAAGATTAAGCCTAAACAGAAAAGCTAAGCGCTCGATATACTCGATTCTTTGCTATCCTTTGGCTGTAAGTAAATTATATCCAAACAATAGTATGTAATATTTATATTTTATGTATTATATTTGTTTCTGTAATTAGTATCTTTGTGATTTTTTTCGGTTGAAAAATTTGAACATAGTACTTTATTATTGCCTTGAAGAATTTTGTTCTAGGAACGCCTACATTCGCCTGTAAGAACTTCATTTACAATTCGTTGGATCCACATCGACATCAATCTAAACTTATGTTTAGTGCGTATATGTATATAAAGTACTATTTCGCTGATTCCACCTTCTTTACCCTGATTAAAGCTCTCAGTAAACGAAACTGGTGAATGGTGAATGTGAAAAAACAACATGTCGGCAGACTGGAAGCAGAACTCATTTCTTATTGCAACATTAATGACAGCAATCGTCCTTCTGCTGCAACTACCGACCGGAAATGGACTCAAGACTCCCGCGGGCGAGGTAATGCCGGAAGAGATAATGAGTGACTTCGTAAAGCCCGTTAAAGTACATAACTCTACTCTTAAGCGTGTTGATTTGTCTTACGATAAGAAGAGAACAGGTAAGGGGGGGGGGGGGGGGATAGCTCGTAAATTTGAGTAGATAGAACTGATATTCACAATTAGCTTTTACTTAATTTTCTAGCGAATACTTCTCGAAATGAATATAGTCAAAACTGCCATCCTCAGCCGGAATATATGCTGAATACGTTCGGGCATCAGTTACACCTGGTCCTGCATCATGATACCTCGTTCATTCCGCCGCAAATAATTCGCGTGAGTAAAGACAAAAGCAGTGTCACCCAGAGAAAAAGGAATTTAATTAACTACCAATGCCCTTAAAAGGGTCTTGGGATTCTCTACAGCCCATGACTCTGAAACTATGACCTGTTAATCCTAACTTCTTCTCAAACTTTTTTATGCTCTCACTTATTTTTTATCGTTTCCTTTGTGGGGTGAAGGCGATAAACATTTTGAATAATCGTATAGAAAAGGAGCAAGAAGAAGAAGAAGAACAAGAAGCTCAATACTTAGGATGTTATTACAAAGGTTATGTGCAGGGTGACGACCAATCCGTGGTATTAGTTACATTGTGTAACGGCATGGTAAACATTTGGCCTAATTTATAAAAATCGTGAAATTTTTTAGCTTTATTTCTTTCATTAAATCTGAAATTTCCTGATGGACAACGATAATATTTTTCGCAAAATAGACCGGTTACATTGAAAGCAGTTTAGGTTTGCTGCTTATCCAACCGGTCAATCAATCCAGCAGCGACACCAACGACGTGGAGATTTTACACAAGGTGTGGCGTCTCTCTCTTTGTAATGCTGAAAAAGTAGTCCCTGACAATGATCTCGGCCTGGATCTACCGACCTTGGAACAGAACATCACTACCAGGTTGCTGCGCGAGAAGCGAATTTTTGCGAAGCGGCGTAACAGTAGTTTCGTACTGCATGGCGGTTGGGGACCCTGGAGTGATTTCGGGCCGTGCAGTCTGTCATGCGGTGGCGGAGTACAAGAGTCCCAACGCGAATGTAACAATCCATGGCCCAAAAACGATAGCAGAGGTTGTGAAGGAACTCGGAAAATATATAAATCTTGCAACACGCAGAACTGCCCGCCAGGATCATTGGACACTCGCCAGCAACAATGTAATAATATCATCGCCCTTGGTGACGTCAAATATGGATCCGCGAAATGGGTGCCGTATTACAGCCGTAAGTATATACGGAAGAATTATAAATGAAAGGAGCTTTTATTAAAAACCTTTTTCTTCTTTTGCCATTCCATTCGGTAGCATTATCGAGTGAGAAGTGTAAATTGCTCTGTCACTGGGATAATAGTAACCACATAACCGGTGCTCCTAAAAACGTTACAGACGGCACGGCGTGCTCACCAGATAGCTTTGACAAGTGTGTTAATGGAGAGTGCGTACCGGCAGGTTGTGACAACGTACTCGGGTCAACGGCGAAGTTGGGTAAGAGTGCATAGAATTATATCAGCGACTAATACAGATTATAATTTGACTAGACTAAAAATGCAAGACTAGTCACAATTTTATCTATTTTTATAACTCTAATTATAATTTGGGATTGATTTCTCCCTTTCTCGCTCCCTCTTCCCCCCTTCACACTCATTCGTGTTTTTTATGATTGTTTCGAACAGACAAGTGCGGCGTGTGTAAAGGTAATAACGACACCTGCGAGGATTATACCGGCAATTTTTACCATTCGGACCTTTATAAAACGGAAACAAAGATAAGGCCAAATTACTTTGTCACTAAAATACCGAAAGGTAAGTCGATTGGTGAAGATCTTCCATAATATACATAATATACAACAAATACAAATACAACATGTTTAGAAAATGTCAAGATAGATAAGTATCACCATCAATTATTATTCCATGACCTTTATTACGACTTTATATTGAAAGTATTAAAACCTTCCCGTAACATTTCGAAGTACTTACAATACTTTTGAAATCGGTTCGGTAATATTCGGTTATACTCTGTAGCTTAACATATAAATAGTCTAGTAGCTTCATATGTTTCGGCTTTCGGTCGTTGTGCCGTCAAATGGCGGTTGTTGCGGCGAAGCAGGCCTCTTTAATCCTCGCAGTGCGGTTGGCGCAGCGGTGCACGAGAGACACAGAATCCTGTCGAGAACCTTTTCCAACCCCGTCAAGGGATTAAACTGTTTAGGTCCGCCTCCAGTACCACGACTATTAGTACTATTAATGCTAATTTTTTTTTTTGTTCGAGACTTCATATCAGCCTAAATCTAAACGATTATGGAGTTAGGAATAGGTTAGTATATTTAACATAGGATAAAATACCCCATAAAATACCTTTTTCCATTCCACGACCGTTCGTAAAACTGACACTCTCGTTTTAAAAAAAGGAAAATTCTTACGTTATCGCAGTAGAAGTTCGTTTTAGAAAAAGCTCCCAGATAGACACATTTGCATCATGATGATATCATATTGATTCAGAAAATCATCTCATCGGTGCGTTGCTTATGAGCAGCATAATTGTAACACGTATGCTACGTATTGTGATGACATTAAATGTAGGCAATATGTGTACAAGGCTCCGGGAAATAACGCCCAAATGAAATAAAGCCCACTTTTTTTTTTATATGAAGATTTGAAATCGTAAAATTTGGGCGTTATTTCATTTTTTTGGGCTTTATTTAATTTTCAATAAAAATTAAAAATTGGGATTAAAACCCTCAGCCAACAAAACCATCTCCTTGTTGAAAAGCCTTCCTCTATCCAGAGTCCTTCTGCGCAGGCAAAGTGTCCTTCTGCATGCCGGCCTTCGGCCGTGGCAGGGATTAAAACCCTCAGCCAGAAAAACCATCCCCTTGCTGAATAGTATTTGTATATTAACCCGTCCAATAAGTCCAACAGCTGCTTAGTAGCTAACGCATTTCAGCATTTATCGCAAAATTGGGCCTTATTTCATTTTTTTTGAGCTTTATTTCATTTTTCGGAAAAATTTTTAAATTTCTTAAAATGAAATAAGACCCAAAGTAGGCCTTATTTCATTTTTTTATGAAATAACGCCCAATTTGGCAAAATGAAATAAGGCCCGCATTGGGCCTTATTTCATTTGGGCGTTATTTCCCGGAGCCATGTGTACAATATGATCTACATGAAATGTTCTAATTTTTTTCCGAAAATTAAAAAAAATTAAATTTTTTGCCGAACGTATATGTAAGTAAAATTTCATAAACCAAATATATATAGGGCATAGGCCGGAGTATAGAGTGCTGGCTTGCGGGCCTAACAATCGCAGGTTCAATTCCCGGTTTGGGAAAAAAAAATAAAAAATTTATTTTTTGTTATTTCATTTATTTGTTTTTATTATGAATGTTGATCATCATTACTTCTCCGCATTATAATTTAAACTTAATTATCTATGATTTTTAATTTAGTTCGTATTTCAAAATTTTGCCTATAATTTTTTCATGGCGTCGTCGGGATTTGAACCTCTGCTCCTTTGCTCCCAAACCAAGCACACATCCTCTAGGCTACGGACTTTGTTCCCAAGCTCTTTTTAGTTAGTTTTTTGATTTTTTACCGGAAAAACTTGTCTATCTGACAATCATGAAATGATATCAAATGTATTTCACGTGGATATATTTTCGTGTAATATCATTCCTTGATATCAACGTGAGTTTTAGATGATTGAAACATATCACGCATTAAAATATCTCATATTGATGTCTATATGTCTTTAAATATGCTGCGTCTGTGACAAATGAGCTGAGAACATATCTTGTTATCAAAATGATTTCATTTTGTAGGAAAAATTGAGATATCATGTTATGATTATCATGCTTGTCTATCTGGGCTGTTATCCGATAAGTTCCTGTGTCAGACGAAACGTTCGAATCAATTCGTTTTACAATAAGATGCCGATGATCTGTTAACACAATGCAGAAGAAAGTTAGTTGATTTTAATTTGTTACTCTTCCATTTCAAGGTGCTTTCAATATTTTCATCGCACAACCAGGCTATTTTAATGAATATACTTTGGCTTTATTCGACGAAAAGGATAACGACCTTCTTCACCCCAGCCAATTCCATACATTTACACCTATCGATTACGAAGGCGTCATATTGACATATAAAAGACGGGCCAATACCATTGTGCACGTAAATTCTGCCTTGTGGCGTAAACTAAAACGTGATCTGGTCGTCGAGGTAAGAGATCCTTTAGCCAAAACCGTTAATGGAACGAGTATGTTCTCTATTTTTAGATTAAAGCCCATTTGAATCTGCCTCTAAAAATAAGTAACGATACCGCGCTGCTAACGTACACATATATGATGGACAAACCCAATTTCAGCCAGCTAGATATCGAAAGCTATCATTGGGAGCGACAGAAATGGACCAAATGTGATGATCTCTGCAATGGCAACCAGTACCAAGAACCAGTCTGTGTAAGCACTGCAAATGGTTTGGAAGCGGATTCCAAGTTCTGTGATGTGGAGGAAAAACCGCAAACCCAGCATAAACGCTGCAACACGTACTGCGAGCTATCGTAAGTGGTTCTTGAAAAAAATATGTGGTATGAAATCTGCCTTTTAAGATGTGTGACGCTTGTTTTCATGCAGAGTTAAAGAATACGAATTTTCGGAACTCAAGGAACAAAGAAAAAAACGTTATAGCTGCATTCAGCGATACATCTACACTGGACGTTCGATAACTGTTAATCCGAGATTCTGTGTGGCTAAGTTATGCGGATTGTTGAAGTTAGAAGGTTGTTTCGAATAAGGCCATGAGAGGTAAACACTTAAACCAAGTTTCCGAAATGACGACGGAAAGCGTCTTTCCGAAATCGTCATATGAAAAAATATACATATGTATGTATGTATATGTATATGTATATGTATAAAAGGTTTATGACATACAATGTATAAGAGGTTTATTATATTCAGATCAGTTCAGTTCAGACATAATCTCAAAAATGAATGAATAAAATTCCAATACTAGGTATATTAATCTTTTCTAAATGCTAATCTATTATATTTTAATAAATTTGAAATCAATATAATTTCATATTTTAATACAAATTTTAAAAAATTTGGCTAAATAATTAATTAATTAAGAATAAAGGTGAAAAGAAAAAGAAAAACAGGTCAAAAGAAAAACATGTGAAGGGAAGTGTCAGCGTGTTGAAGTGATTATTAAATACTTCATTATCTGTTGTTTTTACTTTTTGCAATCTAGAATAAATTACATTTCACTTCGTTTCATTTTTCACGTTGTTTCACTGTCAGAGAAATATGAGTTAATTTTCACTGATAGTTGTTAAACTGTTAACCTTGTTAATAAAAAATATAAGCATTTACCAACCAGTTCAAAAAATATTTGATTTATTAGCCAAACAAGTTACAAAATTTGAAAAACATTTCTTATTTGTTCAGTTGCGTAAACTGTTTTTTAGTATTAAAATGAGGCGCAAGTAATACGAGTACCAATAGTTTACGCCAATTTTTATTTTTGTTTGTGTTTGTTTGTTTGTTTGTTTTCTTTTAAGCTAGAAATTATAACGTACTTTTTAATGTTGAGACCTTGATTCTTGTCATACAAACAAATATACATTTGTACATTTCCCAATCAAAAGCTTTTAAAGTTTTTTTTTATTAAATCTATATTAAAAGTTTTTACATTTCTAAGAAATTATGGCCGTTGACAAACAAATTCATGGTCGACCAGAGTTTCATGGTTTAATTTTTAACAAAAGAAGCTGCGGTAACTAAATAAATAAGTATGTACTTTCCGAATATTCTTTCAGCTTGTTGGTAACGAAAAGCTTCATCTACGAAAAGCTAAGTCTTCAGCTTAAGGTTATATAGGCAAAAAAATGCCTATATAAATCCATTCAAGACATTCGACAATTCAGTTAGCTTTTAACTAAAACTGTGCCACTAGAAGAAAATCGGAAGGGAAATCAGTAAGTAAGACTATTTACCATAATTGTATAAAGATTATAGGTAAAGAGAAAAGCTAGGCGCTCGATATACTCGATTCTTTCCTAACCTTTGGCTGTAAGTAAATTATATCCATAACATTATAGGACAGAAATTTCTGTCAGAATTTAAAAAATGTCTAAATGTCTAGAACTAAAAAAAACCGAGCATTTCAATTCGGAAAAACTAAAACGTCTTAGGCTCGTCAAGGAAAATACTGTTCAGTCTCTCAATTACCGAAATCACATCAGATTGAAAGCTACGGATTGCAAATTGCCTTGCCTTTATTATTGCCTTGAAAAGTACTATTTCGCTGATTCCACCTTCTTTACCCTGATTAAAGCTCTCAGTAAACGAAACTGGTGACTGGTGAATGTGAAAAAACAACATGTCGGCAGACTGGAAGCAGAACTCATTTCTTATTGCAACATTAATGACAGCAATCGTCCTTCTGCTGCAACTACCGACCGGAAATGGACTCAAGACTCCCGCGGGCGAGGTAATGCCGGAAGACATAATGAGTGACTTCGTAAAGCCCGTTAAAGTACATAACTCTACTCTTAAGCGTGTTGATTTGTTTTACGATAATAAGAGAAGAGGTAAGGGCGGGGATAGCTCGTAAATTTGAGTAGATATGTGTGATATTCACAATTAGCTTTTACTTAATTTTCAAATTTTTCTTTCAGCGAATATTTCTCGAAGTGAATCAAGTCCAAACTTGGATGATCAACCGGAATATATGCTGAATGCGTTCGGGCATCAGTTACACTTGGTCCTGCATCATGATACATCGTTCATTCCGCCGCAAGTATTTCGCGTGAGTAGAGACAAAAACAGAGTCACCCCAAGAAAAATCCAAAATACCCATAGAAGGGTCTTGGTATATCGATTTTCGACAACCGATGACTATGCAACTACGGTCTATTAAATGGAACTTTCCCTCAACCTTTTTTATGCTCTCGATAATTTTTATCATTTCCTTTTTTGGGTCAAGGCGATAAACATTTTGAATAATCGTGTAGAAGAGGAAGGAGAACAAGAAGCCCAATACTTAGGATGTTATTACAAAGGTTTCGTGCAGGGTGACGACCAATCGGCGGTATCAGTTTCATTGTGCAACGGCATGGTACGAACTTGGCCAAATTTTTAAAACACTACAAATTAAAATAATTTAATTTTTTCATTACATTCTCGTGATATACAATGATAATATTTTCCGCAAATCAGACCGGTTATATTAGAAGCAGTTTCGGTGCGCTGTTAATTCAACCGGTCAATCAATCCAGCAGCGACACCAACGACGTGGCGATTTTACACAAGGTGTGGCGCCTCTCCCTCCGTAATGCTGAAAATGTAGTCTCTGACACTGATCTCGGCCTGGATCTGCAGACCTGGAAAGAGAGCGTCTCTACCAGGCTGCTACGCAAGAAGCGTAATTATATACTGGAACGTAACACAAGTCACGCAGTACATGGCGGTTGGGGACCCTGGGGTGAACTAAGTCCGTGCAGTCTGTCATGCGGTGGCGGAGTACAAGAGTCCCAACGAGAATGTAACAGTCCATGGCCCAGAAACGGTGGCAAAGATTGTAAAGGAACTCGGAAAATGTATATATCCTGCAACACGCAGGACTGCCCTCCAGGATCATTGGACCCTCGTGAGCAGCAGTGTAATAATCTAAAAGGATTAAATCTCAGCATTGACGGCATCGATCATACGTCGGCCAAATGGGTACCGCATTACAGCTGTAAGTATAAACGGAAGAATTGAAAATAAGAGGAGTAATTATTAATACACACTTATCTTTATTTGCCATTTCATTCGTTAGCGAACTCGACCGAGAGATGCAAATTGCTTTGTCATCTCGAGGGCAATAGCATTACTTTGAAATTCTCCGAAAATGTTACAGACGGCACCGCGTGCTCACCTGATAGCTTTGACAAGTGTGTTGATGGCGAGTGCATACCGGCAGGTTGTGACAACTTGTTCGGTTCAATGGCGAGGTTCGGTAAGAGTGCATAGAATAATATAAGCGACTAATCAAGACATTATCATTTAAGTCGACTACAAATTTGTCACAGTCACCTATTTTTATAACTCTTTCTCTCTCTCTTTTACTCTGTCTATCTGTCCCCGTTTGTTTCGAACAGACAAGTGCGGCGTGTGTAAAGGTAATAACGACACCTGCGAGGAATATACCGGTAATTTTTACCATTCGGATCTTTATAAAACGGGAACAAGGATATGGGCTCATTACTTCGTAACGAAAATACCGAAAGGTAAGTCGATTGGTAGAGACCTTTTTAAAAAAATCCAATAACAAATTAAAAGTTGTCAAACTAGAGAAGTATTACAATCATCATCATGCCGATTTAATGACGATTTCATAAAATGAAGACTTTATAATAAAAGTAATCAAATCTCGCACACAAAAATGTCTAGTAATTGTAACACTTTTGAAACCGATTCAGTAATATTCAGCTTAACATTATTAAAAACATCTCCTTATCATTATCACTAAGTGATTTGATTCACTGAATGGTAGTGACGAAATGAAATTAATTGCTTCTGGAGGTACAAGATTTCTATTCTGCATCTGAAACTGAAATTTCTCATATCCACTTTCAATGCGGCATGGATTTTGTGAGTTGATCCGTTATTACAAACTCTTGGGAATGCAGAAGAAAGTTAATTGATTTTAATTTGTTACTCTTCCATTTCAAGGTGCTTTCAATATTTTTATCGCACAACCCGGCTATTTTAATGAATTTTCTTTGGCTTTACTCGACGATAAGGATAAATATCTTCTTCACCACAGCCAACTCTTCGAAATTAAGCCCATTGATTACGAAGGCGTTATATTTACATATAAAAGGCGAGTTAAAACTATTGTGCGCGTAAATTCTGTCTTGTGGCGTAAACTGAAACGTGATCTGGTGGTCGAGGTAAGAGATTCTTTAGCCGAAACCGTTACAAACTGAATTAAGTATATTCTCTATTTTCAGATTAAAGATCATTTGACTCTGCCTCTAAAAATAAGTAACGATACCGTGCTGCTAACGTACAAGTATATGATGGACAAACACAATTTCCCGCAGCCAGATTATCTTTGGAAGCGACGGTTTTGGACCGAATGTGATGCTCTCTGCGAGGGCCACCAGCACCAAGAACCAGTGTGTGTAAGCACTGCCAATGGTTTGGAAGTGGAGTCCAAGTTCTGTGATGTGGAGAAAAAACCGCAAACCCAGCATAAACGCTGCAACACGTATTGCAAACTCTCGTAAGTGGTTCTTGGTAAATATATGTGGTATGAGATCTGCCTTTTAAGATGTGTGACGCTTGTTTTCATGTAGAGTTAAAGAATACGAATTTTCGGAATGCAAGGAAAAAGGAAACAAACTTTATAGCTGCATCCAGACCTACATCTACACTGGACATTCGGTTGCTGTGGATCCGATATTCTGTTCGGCCAAGCCCGAGTTATCCGAATTCATGAAGTCGGAAAATTGTTCCCAATAAAGCCATGGAAGGTTGCACTAAAAACTGAAAACCAAATCGTTCAAAAGTCTTTCCGAAATCGTCATATGAAATGATATATGTACATACATATATGTATGTGCATATGTATATAATAAAGGTTTATGATATATGTTTATGAAAAAGTTTATTATATGCAGTTCAGTTTAGTTCAGACATAATCTAAAAAATTGATAAATAAAATTCCAATACTGGCCATATTAATTCATACGAAATATTAATCTAAGTTATTTTAAGAAATTAAATGTTTCAAGATTAATAATTAAGAATGAATGTCTCATACAATATGTTTCGTGGAGTGTGCAATATGGATAAAATAAAATTCTCCTCAAACCTTCGCGTGTAGAGTGAAAAAATAATATTTGACGACCATCAGCCGCAAGGCATTTGTATACCTTTTAAAACATTCGCTGTTTAAAAAAAATAAATATAAGCGACTATCTGTCGCGAAACATTCCACCCTTTCAGAACGTATTTTCCTATTGTGTAACAAAAAAATCAGCCTATAAGCGACCATCAGTCGCGGGACACTCTGGCTTATAAGCATAATCTTGAAACAAACTGTAAGCGATTTTCGATCGCGAGGCATTCTGCCTCCTAACTACCTGTACCAATTACCGTTTGTTACCTATTTGTTGCGAGACATTCTACCGCATATAAACATTCTAATAAAACAAATTACCCACACAATAAAGAACATTTCGTATGCAACCCTGGTAATTTGAAAGAACTTGTGAAAATGGAACACGAATCAAATTGTACTGGAACAAATGTCAAAACCGAACACTAACAAAGCACAAACGTTGTCAATAAAGGAATGAAAGGTTGTCTTCCTTTCGTACTCAAGGAAGACAGCCCGATTAGCTGAGCCGACTAACATTAATCTAGTAACAAATAATCTGCAGTGGAGACATGGTATAAGGCGATAATTCTCGATTCCCCGAAACTTAAAAAAATCAATATTTTTATAGTTGCTAGAGTTTACTATTGTTGTTGGACACATTGCTTGTGTCCATAAAATTTTTGCACTTCCATCACTTTGTTCTCTTTTCTCATTGTTTTACTTTTCTCATTGTTTTACTTTTCACTTTGTTTCACTTTTCTCCATATTTCAATTTTCACTTTTCACGTTGTTAGTTTTGTGGTGAAGATTTCAAGTTACAAGATTTTGAAGTTACCAGCTTCTATGTATTATTGATATAGTTCATTAATTTTTATAAATACACCGAGAAAAATGAGAAGCAAAACAATTAAATATTTTGGATTTGATTATAATACTTGCTATATTCAGTACGTATTTAAATCTAAGATAAAACATATTCATTTTAAGCGCAAAAATATTAGGTTCAGGAAAAAATTAGAAATATTTTCAAAAACATCTTTATTTATCGAAAATAATTCAAACAAACTTCGTGTCTATTACTTTTAATACTATCATGGTTAGGAACAAATAATTCTATATTCAGTTTGAATATTTATTATATTAAAAAAAAAAACTCACAAAATTCATTTTAATGACAAATAATTTAATTTAAAAATCCGTTTGCTGGTTTCGCATTTTAGGTTGTTTCATGTTTATTTTTAATATTTTCGCTTTTACTAGAAAATCATAGTGAAAAATATTTAATTGAAAGTAATATTATTTGATGTGACTAGGTTTTATTCCTCGGTGTAGTAATTTTTTCACTATATTCACAAATCATACACCTCAATAGGTAAAACTGGTCATCCTAGCCTTTGCTATCTCGTATTTTACAACTTAATTTCTGATTGGTTGGATCCTTTTTCAGTGATTGATCGACATATTTGAAATTAATTAAACAAAAGAGAACAAAAAATGTTCTTTTGTGCCAGCATTTATTTTAGGATAAGATCACTAAATAGTGGTAAATATCGTATATTTGAAAACTCGTGTCATCAAAAACGCAAGTATAACAAAAATACAAACTGATTTCTTATTAATTTTCAGATTTTATAGCAGTTTTATGAATTGCAACAAAATGTATTTAATTTTTCATATAAAATTCCATTCAACGTTCGTGGAAGTTCAATTAAACTTGCATTTTTGTAAGTTTTTAGCAAAATACGAGTATGTATATGATAAATATTTATAAAATAATAAAAAATTAAGAAATTTGGCCCACTGTTTTCGTTACAAACTTTTGACAACAGTTTTTAAATTTTTTTAATTATATTTTCAGCCAATAGGATCGTTTTAAGTATGACGATTTTGTTGAAACCTGCGCAGTAAAATCAAATATTTTTTGTCTGTTGGCATAATCTTCTTTTCTATCATTCTTGGTTTTCACTTTCTTTAACTGTGAGAGAAACACGAATTAATATTCACTGATAGTTGATTAAAAAATACTACTTATGTACATATTAAAACATTCTGAAAGAAACAAGAAATATTAGAATAGTAATAGAAACAATAGTTTGTATTTAATTTTCATTTTTGTTTGCCTTTTAAGTTATAATAGATAATGTAATTTTGTGATATTGAGACCTTGAAATGTTATCACAGCAGCAAATACTTCTAGGTTTTTTAAAACATTTTCAATTAATTAATCTATATTTTAATAATTCCGTTTTCCGATTTTTAAATTTTTTATCAATTAATCTGTATTTTTATTAATTTTGGGAATATGTATTTCATTTCCAATACTCCTATAAATTTGGAACTTTTTAACAATAGATAATAAGGAGCCTAAGTGCACAAATGTGTGCATAGTTAATTAAAGAAATTCGTCTAGAAGTACCGGCGATTTACTTTAAGACAATGTGATTAAAATTAAAATCGTGTAATAGAATGAAGAATATTCATTTGAGAATTTTATATCAATTTTGTGAATTGTATTTGTAATGAATTGTATACGTTAAATAAAATTCTTTCTTGTTGTAAAAATACAGCAATATTTTTCTTCTACTACTTCTACTTTTCGAATATTCAATACATATGCAATATCTATTATTAAAGTAGGAGTATTTAGTTGTATTAAGGAGACAACGATAACTTAAAGTTCTAAAAAGGGCTATATAAACTGATCCAAGATTGTCGACAAATCAGTAGGCTTTTAAAGTGTGTAACTAAAACATAATCAGAAGAAAAAACGTGCGTAAAAAATTATTAATTATTTAGTAGTAATTAATTAGTATTAATTGATTTTATTTATACCAAATTGTCAAAGGCACGACTGGAAAAGTTCATTCGATGAAAGTGTGCGTTGGTTCAGGCGTTTACGTGATTTAGAAAAATGTACGATATACTTTTTTCATCTCTAGTTAAATAATAGGTCTGTTTCTTAACGCAGATTGAATTACATACATTCAAGTTTCTTTGAGCCACTTGAAAGTAAAGAAAGAACTTTTCAAGTCGAGAGAGAGAGAGAGAGAGACGAAGAAGAACAAGCTTGAAATCTGTCAAAAAACAGCTCGAACCTTTTTCTTTCGAGCTAACTTTAGACAGCCAAGGAAAGAAAATAACAGAAGCCCAGAAAGCGTTTCTGTACTTTTCTCTACATTTCTCTCTTTTATACATACATATGTACATTATATTTGTATATTGTTCATTATTTGTATTTTAATTTGTATTTTATTTGTATAATTTGTATTTTATATTGTTCATTATTCATTATAGATTATCGATTTTTTTTCTAAAAACATATGCCAATTCGATTTTTCTATATTATCTATTTTGTTTCTGTGATTTTTTATCTTTGTGATTATTTTTGCTTGAAAAATTCGTACATATTTTATTATTGCTTCGGAGAATTTGGTTCTAGGACCGTATGCGATACATCCGCCTGTCAAAAGTTAATTTACAATTGGTTGGATCCGTATCGAGATCAGTTTGGACTTCCAGTATAAATACAGTTTATAAGTATATGTATGTATGTATTGTATACACATTATTATTTCGGTGACACTATCCTTTTTGCCCTCATTAAAGCTTTTACTAAACGAAAGTTGTGAGGGGTGGATTTTAAAAATCAACATGTTGAAAGACTGGAAGCAGAATTTATTTCTTATTGCAACTTTAATGACAACAGTCCATATTCTGCTAAACCTGCCGATCGGAAATGGGCTCAAGACTCCCGCGGTAGAGGTAATGTCGGAGGGGTTTATAAATGACTTCGTAAAGCCCGTAAAAGTACATAACTCCATTCTTGAGCGCGATGATTTGTCTTACAATAATGACAAAAAAGGTAAGGGTTGAAATAGGGCTCGTAAAGTTGATAGGACTGGTTTTTATATTAGTTTTTATATAATTTTCAGCAAAAATTTCTCAGAGGAAATCTAATCAAAACTGGGATCCTCAACCGGAATATATACTGAATACGTTCGGGCATCAGTTACACTTGGTCTTGAGTCATGATACATCGTTCATTCCGCCGCAAATATTTCGCGTGAGTAGAGACCAAAACAGTCACCCAAAGAAAGAGAATTGTCTTTAGATCTCATTATCTAATAATACCCATAAAAGGATCTTGGGATTGTCTAAAGCCGATGACTATAAAACTAAGGCCTATTAAATCGAACTTTTCTTCAACCTTTTTTATGCTCTCGATAATTTTTTGTCGTTTCCTTTTTGGGATCAAGGCCATTAACATTTTGAATAATCGAATAGAAGAGGAAGAAGAACAAGAAGCGCAATACATAGGATGTTATTACAAAGGTTACGTGCAGGGTGACGACCAATCGGCGGTATCAGTTTCATTGTGCAACGGCATGGTACGAACTTGGCCAAATTTTTAAAACTCTTCCAATTGCATTAATTTCACTTTTATACCCTACACCCGAAGGGATGATGGTTTATTCACTTTGTTCTTCAGTTTATAATGCATTAAAGGAGGCGTAGCAGGTATAGAAAGTATATATATTCTGTCCGTCTGTGTTTCCGTCTGTCCGTCCGTCCGTTTGTGAAAACCACGATTACAGGAGAACGAATAGAGAATGGAGAACCAAAGAGTATCGTCATGAAATGTGGTACAAGCCTATTTGGTATTAAAAAAATCGGACCAGTGCCAAGCTCACTTTTTATACCGACACACCCACTGGTATACCACATATAATGAGGTATTTGTTGAGAATACCGGTATTGTAAACGAGTTCATTGATCACCCGCCCACTTTCTGCCATCACTTCGACAGTTGCGGGTGTAGGGTATATGAGCTTCGACCAAGCCGAAGTTAACGCTCTTACTTGTTTTCGTTAAATTTTCGTGATATATTGTACAATAATAATATTTGCGGCACATCAGACCGGTTACATTAGAAGCAGTTTCGGTTCACTGCTTATCCAACCGGTCAATCAACCCGGCAGCGAGACCAATGAAGTGGAGGTTTTACACAAAGTGTGGCGCCTCTCCAGCCGTAACGCTGGACAATATGTCTCTGACAACGATCTTGAGATGGACTTACAGACCTTGGAAGAGACATCCTATACCAGATTGTTGCGAAACAAACGTAATTATGAGAAGCAGCATTCGTACACGATTGAGGTATTAGTAACAGTGGATAGCACCATGACCGAATTCCATAAGGACAATCTTAACTCGTATATAATGGATTTGTTCTCTGTCGTCTCCAAAATATTCTCGGATGCCAGTATCGGAAACTCCATTTACATCTCAGTAGTCAAGATCCTGTCACCGAAGGATTACGACATACCGGCAGTTAGTAACAGTAGGTCCAACGCATATGAATTGAAATGATCCTTGCTCACTAAGACGGACTTTCTATTTCTTTCTTATGTGCTCCTCTTTCTTTCCCACACCTTGATCCGTTGTACCAAAATCAGCTTCTGATATTTTAGAATTGTTCTGCAATTTTATACATGAACTTCATTATCACTACGATACTGCCATGTTCATCACAAGGTGAGGGGGAAAATGTTATAAAAGTGCATAATACCATACACTCTTTTTCCTAGAAATAAAATTTGCAATGGACCAAAGTGCTCCAGTGTGGGTAAATCCTATATAGGTTCCGTTTGCACGCGCTTTTCCTGTTTTATAATAATGGACCGTGGCTTGGAATCGGCATTTACAATCGCTCATGAATTAGGACACATGTGAGTTTCTAGATTGTGCGGATGGATACGATTTCCTCTTGGCCGAAGTACCCTCTAATCAACTGATCCCTGTAATAAATTTCTCCTTACACTTTCATCAGTCTCAATATGCCTCACGATGATGAAGATAGCTGTATGCAGTTCAATACACTTGTCACTGAGCCCCAGGTTCACATTATGTCTAGCAAACTCAGGAGAGATGCTCACTACTGGTCCTGGTCGAATTGTTCGCGTCACTATGTTTCTAAACTTCTGGAGTAAGTTTTCAATGTCAGCAGTTATTCTATGATGACAATCATATATGACAGATAATTAGGCATGAGATAATATTCATATTTGATAGATGATGAGGTATGAGATATTACACATATACATATGTATGTATGATTATGACTAAGTTACAAATCATATTAAGTAATTAACTTAAGTATATTAATCATACTCAGGTTATATATGATCAATTTTGAGGTTTTCCTTCTCTTGATAAATAAAAGAAATTCCCTTTACCTTACTTTACTTTCATCTCTTTCCTCCAAATAAGAGGAGATGTAGCCTGCCTCAAAGATATGCCGACGGTATATATTAAGGATCCGAATACGAAGCTTCCGGGTGAAATCTATACACTGGATAAACAGTGCGAGCTTAAAGGCGGGAACTATTCAAAATTCTGTTATAAATATACTAAGGAGGAATGCAAGGAGCTCCTGTGCGTTGCGAACGACAAGCCGTTGACGTGTGGAACGAATTTCTTGCCCTGGGCAGATGGATCACCATGCCGCAATAATACCTTTTGGTGTCAAAAGGGCGAATGCGTAGATCGCCAGGAAATCTCACGTCACGTGGTGCATGGCGGTTGGGGTGCCTGGAGTAAGTACACACCATGCAGTTTGACATGCGGTGGCGGAGTACAAGAGTCCCAACGAGAATGTAACAATCCATGGCCAAGAAACGGTGGCAAGGATTGTGAAGGCAATCGGACTATGTATCGTTCCTGCAACGCGCAGACCTGCCCGCCAGGATCACTGGACGCTCGCGAACAACAGTGCAAAAATATGAACGGACTAAATCTCGGCATTGAGGGCATCAATCATGGATCGGCCAAATGGGTACCGTATTACGGCTGTAAGTATATACAGAAGAATTACAAGTAAAAGGAGCAACTATTACTGCAGACATGCTTCTGTTTACCATTTCCTTCTGTAGTAAATTCGACCGACAGATGCAAACTGTTTTGTCGTCTCGAGGACAACAGCACCTATTTTAAACTCTCCGATAAGGTCACAGACGGCACCCCGTGTTCATTTGAAAACTTCGACAAGTGTGTTAACGGCAACTGCTGGCCGGCAGGTTGTGATAACGTTCTCGGCTCGACGGCGAAGTTGGGTAAGAGTAATTGAGTTCACGTCATTGACTAATCGTGAAACATAATTTGACTGGATGATCTCGTTTTCTATTTCTCTGTGTGTGGATGTGTATGACAGATAAATGTGGCGTTTGTGGTGGTAGAAATGACAGCTGCGAGGAATACACCAGCCCTCATAAATTGTGAAGTGAGTTATTTTTACTAATCTGCTCGCTTTCGAAACTCTTTTAAATTTGGTTTATTTATTTGAATTTTCTCGAACTTGAATTTTGAATTTTTTTAACTGACTGACAGATTATAATTTTTCGAAAATATACCTCTGAGAATTATAAGTTTACTAACAACAGAATACGTGCAACACAACAAAATTCATATAGAAAATTATAAGTTATCCCAACAAACATTTGAGAATGATAGCTTTCTCAACAAAATGCACAATAATTCTCAATTTATCTTTTTTCTCAACTTGAAGCCTTAATTTCAAATCAATATCAAAAGTTCAATAGTCGACTTTCTTTTGTCGTGAGTATACGCTTATTATCGCCGTGACAAATAAAACGAGCATCCCCGCTTACGAACCTTCTATTCAGTTATTATTTTTAATTATTTTATTATTTTTATAGAGTATGCTGGGATGAGACTTTTTTTTTAAAACATTTCCATTTGATTATTTCATTTTAATATTCAATGTATTCTTCCAAAGTTCTCCAATTCAATATTTGTGCCTAAAATTATGACAGTGGTCTAGTCAAGAAACCAAAAAAATTAGTAAATTTGTTATTTCGCATTAGGTACATTCTCGTAAATTATGTATGGATTATAATCAGAAATAAATTTTATGAATTTGTAAAAATTAAACTTTTAAAGTGATCTAGGTTTTACGTCATTCAAAGGATTTTATTTCAGATTAATTTTGGAACTGGTCTAAGTTAATTGCGCTCCGTCAGTTTGAAATTTATGACGGTTTAGGTTAATACATACATTTTAATTAAAAATTAGAAAGTGCTACACAATTTATCCGAATAAATTCATGTTTCTCGTGATTTTCAGATTTAGCACTAGTATAGTATCAGATACTCACTCCAAAATAAACTAAAAATTCTGTTCCGAAATGAAGGAAGCCGTCAATAACAGATAATCTACATATACATACAATAAAAGCGATTGTATATACGTATTTGTTTGTTTGGATCGAATGACCTCAAGAACCAGTGAATCAATTCGGATGCGGTTTTCGACATTGTGTTTTGATTTTTAGTTGTCGTAACATAGGCTATATTAAGGTTTGGAAATTCTCTGCTAAAGGACGCTGTGTACCTTTCTATGAAGCAATAACTCTGATGCGGTTTTCGAATTTATATCGTATATTCTATACAGAATAATGCAACTATCAGGTTTTTAAAAAAATTTTCGCTAGAGGGCGTTGTGCATCTTCTTAGAGAATAACATTAAAAGACGGAGCATATCTTAAAGACGGAGCGAGAAATTTGATTGCGTTCTTGATAAGGCCTATTTTGATGTCAAAAGTAAGCTGGAAAATGTCTTGTGGGTCCACAAGGCGTGCAGAGGCGGAACTGACTTGGACAATGACGATCCATCAGTATACCGTGCGAGTTCTTTTGCAATTATACCGACGACATTCATGAAGCAAAAGTAGGAATAATTTTTAATAATTAATAATTTTAATAATTTTATTATAAAATAAACTTCATAATTTCGTTTTAAAATAACACAAATTTTCGTAATAGAAAAATTAATGTAATAAATTTTGAAAAAAAATATTTTGAAATGGAAGACTTTAACTTACTTGAAGATTCTGCATTCATGTAAAACTTATTGTGTATAGTTTCTGCGCCAACTTGTCAAAATTGGAAATTCGAATAGCTCTGCGTTAGTGCGTTGCTCATTTCGGCCACCTCCATAAGACTACGTGTTCCAATTTCATTTTGACAGCAACGCAACGCACAACGTACGCTTAAAAACGTACGTAAAACATACGATTTTAGTTTACATTTTCTATAAAAAAGCAACGATACAACGATTCCTCATGTTTTTCGGTAAAAGGTGGCCATTTTTTTTCTGAGAGAAAGTAAATACAAAGAAAATAAAAGAGAGAAAAAACCAAAATGCATGGCTACAGAATAGATCTATCACTAGTAGACAGTGATAGTTTAAAATAAAAGAAGTTGATGTCACAAAACAAATAAGTAAATTCTTTGACATTTTCTTTACTATTTGAATATTTATTCAGCTTCTTGGTAACGAAACAATACATATGCACTATATATTATTCCTTTTATCTATTATAGTTGTACTAAAGAGACAACTGATTTACGATAACTTTAGGTTCTCAAAATGCCTATATTAATCCATCCAAAATTGTAGATTTAGTAAGCTTTTAAAGTTTGTTAAGAAAAGAACGGCGGAACAAGAAAAATGTGAGTTAAACTGTTTACCATAATTTTACAAAGGTTTAGTTAAAGAGAAAAGCTAAGCGCTCGATGTATTCGATCCTTGGCTATAATAAGTGACAGACGGACCAACGGGACTAAATCGACTCAGGAAATAATTCTGAGCCAGAATATACTTTTCTATACCTGTTACGCCTCCTTTAATGCGTTACAAACGTAAGAACGTAGTGAATATACCCTCATGCCTTCGGGTGTAGGGTATAAAAATAGAAAACTAAAAAGTTGGCATGTCTCGACCCTTCGTCGAGGCGAAATACTCAACGGCTCTATTTCATCACGTCAATCAATCCTTAATCAAGAGGATTGATTTTCGAAAACAATGTCACAAAATGGTGAAAATGGTAGAAAACCTTTGAAACTTTCCATACGCTAGGAAAAAAACGCTAAACTTTTCCATATTTCTCCGCTCCGCGCATTTTCCACAACAAATTATTTATTGAAACCAATTTAGGCAGATTGTATGGCCATTTCGGAGCCAACCACCGCTCACCAGCATTCTTTCGTTGGTGCTTTTTGTTTCCAATTCCCGCTATATACTAAGTCAAGTTCCTATCAAAACTCATTCTGAATTACATTATTACATCAGTGTTTATAATCAAAGACTTAGATGGTTATAAATAATTATAAAATCATATTTTTAAGGAATAAAAGATGGATCCTCGTAAAAAATCAAATCCAAAAAGTGCCATTTTCTTTTTTACCACAAGGAGGTCTTGTAAATTCGTGATAAAATAGTAAGCACCGTAAGGTTCTCTTGCTTTGAAATACTTAAAAGTATTTCAAAGTATCTCACTGTCCATTATTTTGCAGACAACATTTGAACACAACAGTTAAATGTGTCTTTTTCATGAAATTTACTGCTGTTTATAAACCTTAGAAGCACTCAAGTGATTACTTTGTCAAATTGTATTTTGAGAGATATTTGTACAAGGTTTTTAGAATGTTCTGACCTTGATTCTTTATTTGAGTTTCTCATTTATTATAGTATTACATTGTTATTATGGTTACTATAGTACTGTTACTATAGTATTATTATAGTATTACATTTGTTAGCGACTTCAGAGCACCTTGACTGTCTATGAATTGCACTGTATTTTTGTTTGATACAATTTGTTTGATCCATATCGAAATCTGTCTCGACAATCTAGGAGAGTTGCCTGCGGCTTTTACGACTTTTACGTGGAACGAAAAAAGGGAAAAATGTAAAAACACTCATATTTACCGCCCGATGAAAATGATTTCTGCCTCTACCAAAACGTGGACAATATTATTGTGTCTCTCGGAATATATAAAATGGCGAAGAATGCATTGAAATTGGTCGGTGCTGATATGCACCATTTTAATACCACATTTTGTTCCTATAAAAGAGTCCACAGCGCCCCCCAGCGGCCAATTTTTCAAATGTTATATCTCTCTCGACAGAATTACAATGCATCAAAATTAGTCGCACGCCCCATTCCTGAGATATGCATCTTTATATAGATTCTGTACCTATAAAAAACTCCATAGAGCCCTTCAATGGAAAACGTTCAAAACTTCATAAACCCTATAGCGCAAGTAGATTATATGGCATAATGCCGAAAACCGCATTCAAATCGGTCTAGCGGTTCCGGACTTTACACATTACAAACAAACAAACAAACACTAGTTCAGCTTTATTATATACTCGTAGATATGTACAATATAAAAGTTATTATTTTGCTGATTCTACCTTTTGTACCCTGATTAAAGCTTTGTTAAACGGAACTTGTGAGTGGTGCATTTATAAAACCGACATGTCCCACGACTGGAACCAGAATTCATTTCTTATTGTCACATTATTGGCACCAATCCTTATGCTACACCTGCCGACAGCAAATGGACTCAAGACTTCCGCGGGAGAGATAACGTCGGAAGAGATAACGACTGACTTCGTAAAGCCCATGAAAGTACATAACTCCACTCTTAAGCGTGATGACTTATATTACGATAATGAGAGAAGTAAGGATTCGAATAGAGCTCGTAAAGTTGATAGGACTGGTGTTTACAGTGGTTTTATATATAATATTTCAGGGGATACTTCTCGAAGTGAATTTAGTCAAAACTGGGATGATGAGCCGGAATATATACTGAATACGTTTGGTCATCAGTTACACTTGGTTCTACATCATGATACATCGCATATTCCGCCGCAAGTATTTCGTGTGAGTAGAGACAAAACAAGTGTTACCCAGAGAAAAAGTTATGTCATTATCAAAAAATACCATTAAAAGGGCCTTGGGATTTTCTAGAGCCCATAACTCTGACGCTAAATCCACATTAATCCAAACTTTTGCGCAACCTTTTTCATGCTCTGGTTTAATTTATATCGTTTCCTTTTTGGGGTCAAGGAGATAAACATTTTGAATAATCGTATTGAAGAGGAGGAAGAAGAAAAAGCTCAATACTTAGGATGTTATTACAAAGGTTCTGTGCAGGGTGAGGACCACTCGGCGGTATCAGTTTCACTGTGCAACGGCATGGTAAGAATTCGTCCACATTTTTAACAATCTTCAAGTTACATGAATTTCAATTCATACACATTAATTTCATACACAACGATAATATTTGCCGGAAATCAGACCGGTTACATTAGAAGCAGTTTCGGTTCACTGCTTATTCAACCGGTCAATCAACCCGGCAGCGAGACCAATGAAGTGGAGGTTTTACACAAAGTGTGGCTCCTCTCCAGCCGTAACGCTGGACAATATGTCTCTGACAACGATCTTGAGATGGACTTACAGACCTTGGAAGAGACATCCTATACCAGATTGTTGCGAAACAAACGTAATTATGAGAAGCAGCATTCGTACACGATTGAGGTATTAGTAACAGTGGATAGCACCATGACCGAATTCCATAAGGACAATCTTAACTCGTATATAATGGATTTGTTCTCTGTCGTCTCCAAAATATTCTCGGATCCCAGTATCGGAAACTCCATTTACATCTCAGTAGTCAAGATCCTGTCACCGAAGGATTACGACATACCGGCAGTTAGTAACAGTAGGTCCAACGCATATGAATTGAAATGATCCTTGCTCACTAAGACGGATTTTCTATTTCTTTCTTATGTGCTCCTCTTTCTTTCCCACACCTTGATCCGTTGTACCAAAATCAGCTTCTGATATTTTAGAATTGTTCTGCAATTTTATACATGAACTTCATTATCACTACGATACTGCCATGTTCATCACAAGGTGAGGGGGAAAATGTTATAAAAGTGCATAATACCATACACTCTTTTTCCTAGAGATAAAATTTGCAATGGACCAAATTGCTACAATGTAGGTAAATCCTATAAAGGTTCCGTTTGCACGCACCTTTCCTGTTTTATAATAATGGACCGTGGCTTGGGATCGGCATTTATAATCGCTCATGAATTAGGACACATGTGAGTTTCTAGATTGTGCGGATGGATACGATTTCCGGATTGGCCAATGTACTCTCTTTTCAACTGATCCCTGTAATATATTTCTCCTTACACTTTCTTCAGCCTCAATATGCCACATGACGATGACGATGATTGGTGCGAGCAGTTCAATAAACCTGGCACTGAGCCCCAGCTTCACATTATGTCTAGCAAACTAAGGAGAGATTCTCACCACTGGTCCTGGTCGAATTGTTCGCGTCACTATATTTCTAAATTTCTGGAGTAAGTTTCCAATGTCAGCAGGTCTTATATATGTGAATAATCATTTATGATAGATGCTTACCTTACTTTTATCAAATCCCTAAACTTCTCTTTCTTCCAAATAAGAGGAGACATATCCTGCCTAAAAAATATGCCGACGATGTATATTAAGGATCCCAATACGAAGTTTCCGGGTGAAATCTATTCACTAGATTATCAGTGCGAGCTCCAAGAAGGGAACCATTCGAAATTCTGCGTAAAATTTACTAAGGAGGAATGCAAGGAGCTCATCTGCGCTAGAAACGATAAGTCGTTGGCGTGTAGATCCCACTTCCAGCCCTGGGCAGATGGGTCACCATGTCGCGATAATACCTTTTGGTGCCAAAAGGGTGAATGTATAGCTCGCCAGAAAATCTCACGTCACGTGGTGCATGGCGGTTGGGGTCCCTGGAGTAAGTTCACACCATGCAGTTTGACATGCGGTGGCGGAGTACAAGAGTCCCAACGAGAATGTAGCAATCCATGGCCAAGAAACGGTGGCAAGGATTGTGAAGGCATTCGGAAAAAGTATCGTTCCTGCAACGCGCAGACCTGCCCGCCAGGATCACTGGACGCTCGCGAACAACAGTGCAAAAATATGAACGGACTAAATCTCGGCATTGAGGGCATCAATCATGGATCGGCCAAATGGGTACCGTATTACGGCTGTAAGTATATACAGAAGAATTAAGAGTAAAAGGAGCAACTATTACTGCAGACATGCTTCTGTTTACCATTTCCTTCTGTAGTAAATTCGACCGACAGATGCAAACTGTTTTGTCGTCTCGAGGACAACAGCACCTATTTTAAACTCTCCGATAAGGTCACAGACGGCACCCCGTGTTCATTTGAAAACTTCGACAAGTGTGTTAACGGCAACTGCTGGCCGGCAGGTTGTGATAACGTTCTCGGCTCGACGGCGAAGTTGGGTAAGAGTAATTGAGTTCACGTCATTGACTAATCGTGAAACATAATTTGACTGGATGATCTCGTTTTCTATTTCTCTGTGTGTGGATGTGTATGACAGATAAATGTGGCGTTTGTGGTGGTAGAAATGACAGCTGCGAGGAATACACCAGCCCTCATAAGTTGTGAAGTGAGTTATTTTTACTAATCTGCTCGCTTTCCAAACTCTTTTAAATTTGGTTTATTTATTTGAATTTTCTTGAACTTGAATTTTGAATTTTTTTAACTGACTGACAGATTATAATTTTTCGAAAATATACCTCTGAGAATTATAAGTTTAGTAACAACAGAATACGTGCAACACAACAAAATTCATATAGAAAATTATAAGTTATCCCAACAAACATTTGAGAATGATAGTTTTCTCAACAAAAAGCACAATAACTCCTCAATTTATCTTTTTTCTCAACTTAATTTCAAATCAATATCAAAAGTTCAATAGTCGACTTTCTTTTGTCGCGAGTATTCGCTTATTATCGCCGTGACAAATAAAACGAGCATCCCCGCTTACGAACCTTCTATTCAATTATTATTTTTATATTTTATTATTTTTATAGAGTATGCTGGGATGAGACTTTTTTCTTAAAACATTTCCATTTGATTATTTCATTTTAATATTCAATGTATTCTTCCAAAGTTCTCCAATTCAATATTTGTGCCTAAAATTATGACAGTGGTCTAAGTCAAGAAACCAAAAAAATTAGTAAATTTCTTATTTCGCATTACATTCTCGTAAATTATGTATGGATTATAATCAGAAATAAATTTTTTGAATTTGTAAAAATTAAACTTTTAAAGTGATCTTGATTTTACGTCATTCAAAGGATTTTATTTCAGATTAATTTTGGAACTGGTCTAAGTTAATTGCGCTCCGTCAATTTGAAATTTATGACGGTTTAGGTTAATACATACATTTTAATTAAAAATTAGAAAGTGCTACACAATTTATCCGAATAAATTCATGTTTCTCGTGATTTTCAGATTTAGTACTAGTATAGTATCAGATACTCACTCCAAAATAAACTAAAAATTCTGTTCCGAAATGAATGAAGGAAGCCGTCAATAACAGATAATCTACATATACATACAATAAAAGCGATTGTATATACGTATTTGTTTGTTTGGATCGAATGACCTCAAGAACCAGTGAATCAATTCGGATGCGGTTTTCGACATTGTGTTTTGATTTTTAGTTGTCGTAACATAGGCTATATTAAGGTTTGGAAATTCTCTGCTAAGGACGCTGTGTACCTTTCTATTAAGCGACTAACTCTGATGCGGTTTTCGAATTTATATCGTATATTCTATCAGCAACTATCAGGTTTTTAAAAAAATTTTCACTAGAGGGCGCTGTGCATCTTCTTAGAGAATAACATTAAAAGACGGAGCATATCTTAAAGACGGAGCGAGCAATTTTGATGCGTTCTTGATAAGGCCTAGTTTGATGTCAAAAGTAAGCAGAAAAATGTCTTGTAGGTCCACAAGGCGTGCAGAGGCGGAACTGACTTGGACAATGACGATCCATCAGTATACCGTGCGAGTTCTTTTGCAATTATACCGACGACATTCATGAAGCAAAAGTAGGAATAATTTTTAATAATTAATAATTTTAATAATTTTATTATAAAATAAACTTCATAATTTCGTTTTAAAATAACACAAATTTTCGTAATAGAAAAATTAATGTAATAAATTTTGAAAAAAAATATTTTGAAATGGAAGACTTTAACTTACTTGAAGATTCTGCATTCATGTAAAACTTATTGTGTATAGTTTCTGCGCCAACTTGTCAAAATTGGAAATTCGAATAGCTCTGCGTTAGTGCGTTGCTCATTTCGGCCACCTCCATAAGACTACGTGTTCCAATTTCATTTTGACAGCAACGCAACGCACAACGTACGCTTAAAAACGTACGTAAAACATACGATTTTAGTTTACATTTTCTATAAAAAAGCAACGATACAACGATTCCTCACGTTTTTCGGTAAAAGGTGGCCATTTTTTTTCTGAGAGAAAGTAAATACAAGGAAAATAAAAGAGAGAAAAAACCAAAAGAGCATGGCTACAGAATAGATCTATCACTAGTAGACAGTGATAGTTTAAAATAAAAGAAGTTGATGTCACAAAACAAATAAGTAAATTCTTTGACATTTTCTTTACTATTTGAATATTTATTCAGCTTCTTGGTAACGAAACAATACATATGCACTATATATTATTCCTTTTATCTATTATAGTTGTACTAAAGAGACAACTGATTTACGATAAATTTAGGTTCTCAAAATGCCTATATTAATCCATCCAAAATTGTAGATTTAGTAAGCTTTTAAAGTTTGTTAAGAAAAGAACGGCGGAACAAGAAAAATGTGAGTAAAACTGTTTACCATAATTTTACAAAGGTTTAGTTAAAGAGAAAAGCTAAGCGCTCGATGTATTCGATCCTTGGCTATAATAAGTGACAGACGGACCAACGGGACTAAATCGACTCAGGAAATAATTCTGAACCAGAATATACTTTTTCTATACCTGTTACGCCTCCTTTAATGCGTTACAAACGTAAGAACGTAGTGAATATACCCTCATGCCTTCGGGTGTAGGGTATAAAAATAGAAAACTAAAAAGTTGGCATGTCTCGACCCTTCGTCGAGGCGAAATACTCAACGGCTCTATTTCATCACGTCAATCAATCCTTAATCAAGAGGATTGATTTTCGAAAACAATTTCACAAAATGGTGAAAATGGAAAAAAACGCTAAAGTTTTCCATATTTCTCCGCTTTTCCACAACAAATTATTTTTTGAAACCAATTTAGGCAGATTGTATGGCCATTTCGGAGCCAACCACCGCTCACCAGCATTCTTTCGTTGGTGCTTTTTGTTTCCAATTCCCGCTATATACTAAGTCAAGTTCCTATCAAAACTCATTCTGAATTACATTATTACATCAGTGTTCATAATCAAAGACTTAGATGGTTATAAATAATTATAAAATCATATTTTTAAGGAATAAAAGATGGATCCTCGTAAAAAATCAAATCCCAAAAGTACCATTTTCTTTCTTACCACAAGGAGGTCTTGTAAATTCGTGATAAAATAGTAAGCACCGTAAGGTTCTCTTGCTTTGAAATACTTAAAAGTATTTCAAAGTATCTCACTGTCCATTATTTTGCAGACAACATTTGAACACAACAGTTAAATGTGTCTTTTTCATGAAATTTACTGCTGTTTATAAACCTTAGAAGCACTCAAGTGATTACTTTGTCAAATTGTATTTTGAGAGATATTTGTACAAGGTTTTTAGAATGTTCTGACCTTGATTCTTTATTTGAGTTTCTCATTTATTATAGTATTACATTGTTATTATAGTTACTATAGTACTGTTACTATAGTATTATTATAGCATTATTATAGTATTACATTTGTTAGCGACTTCAGAGCACCTTGACTGTCTATGAATTGCACTGTATTTTTGTTTGATACAATTTGTTTGATCCATATCGAAATCAGTCTCAACAGTCTAGGAGAGTTGCCTGCGGCTTTTACGACTTTTACGTGGAACGAAAAAAGGGAAAAATGTAAAAACACTCATATTTACCGCCCGATGAAAATGATTTCTGCCTCTACCAAAACGTGGACAATATTATTGTGTCTCTCGGAATATATAAAATGGCGAAGAATGCATTGAAATTGGTCGGTGCTAATATGCACCATTTTAATACCACATTTTGTTCCTATAAAAGAGTCCACAGCGCCCCCCAGCGGCCAATTTTTCAAATGTTATATCTCTCTTGACAGAATTACAATGCATCAAAATTAGTCGCACGCCCCATTCCTGAGATATGCATCTTTATATAGATTCTGTACCTATAAAAAACTCCATAGAGCCCTTCAATGGAAAACGTTCAAAACTTCATAAACCCTATAGCGCAAGTAGATTGCGCATAATGCCGAAAACCGCATTCGAATCGGTCTAGCGGTTCCGGGGTTTACACATGACAAACAAACAAACAAACACTACACCTTTTCCACATGTACTTCAGATTATTACAGATTAATTTCAGAATATTTCAAATGGACTTCAGAATAACGACATGGACTTCAGAAAAGTGCAAATATATTTCAGAATTTTCGAATTTAATTTCAGAAATTTGCATTTGGACTTGAGATTTGTTCAAATGGACATCAGAATAACGACATGGACTTCAGAAAAGGGCAAATATATTTCAGAATTTTCGAATTTAATTTGAGAAATTTGCAATTGGACTTCAGATTTGTTCAAATGGACTTCAGAATAACGAGATGGACTTCAGAAAAGGGCAAATATATTTCAGAATTTTCGAATTTAATTTTAGAAATTTTCAATTGGACTTCAGAATAGTCAATTGGACTTCAGATTTGTTCAAATGGACTTCAGATTTTTACATATGGACTTCAGATTTTTACATATGGACTTCAGAAAATCTCATTTGGACTTCGGAAATTTTCAATTGTACTTCAGATTTTATTAAATGGACGTATTTTTACTTACGGACTTTAGAAACTCCCAGTTGAACAAACCTGAAGTCCAATTGAACAAATCTGAAGTCCAATTGAAAATTACTAAAATTAAATTCGAAAATTCTGAAATATATTTGCCCTTTTCTGAAGTCCATCTCGTTATTCTGAAGTTCATTTGAACAAATCTGAAGTCCAATTGCAAATTTCTGAAATTAAATTCGAAAATTCTGAAATATACTTGCCTTTTCTGAAGTCCATGTCGTTATTCTAAAGTCCATTTGTACAAATCTGAAGTCCAAATGAAAATTTCTGAAATTAAATTCGAAAATTCTGAAATATATTTGCAATTTTCTGAAGTCCTTGTCGTTATTCTGAAGTCCATTTGAACAAATCTGAAGTCCAATTGACAAATCTGAAGTCCAATTGTAAATTTCTGAAGTACATATGGAAAAGGTGTAGTTCAGCTTTATTATATACTCGTAGATATGTACAATATAAAAGTTATTATTTTGCTGATTCTACCATTTGTACCCTGATTACAGCTTTGTTAAACGGAACTTGTGAGTGGTGGATTTATAAAAGCATCATGTCCCACGACTGGAACCAGAATTCTTTTCTTATTGTCACATTATTGGCACCAATCATTATGCTACACCTGCCGACAGCAAATGGACTCAAGACGTCCGCGGGAGAGATAACGTCGGAAGAGATAACGACTGACTTCGTAAAGCCCATGAAAGTACATAACTCCACTCTTAAGCGTGATGACTTATATTACGATAATAAGAGAAGTAAGGATTCGAATAGAGCTCGTAAAGTTGATAGGACTGGTGTTTATAGTAGTTTTGTATATAATATTTCAGGGGATACTTCTCGAAGTGAATTTAGTCAAAACTGGGATGATAAGCCGGAATATATACTGAATACGTTTGGTCATCAGTTACACTTGGTTCTACATCATGATACATCGCATATTCCGCCGCAAGTATTTCGCGTGAGTAAAGACAAAACAAGTGTTACTTAGAGAAAAAGTTATGTCATTATCAAAAATACCATTAAAAGGGCCTTGGGATTTTCTAGAGCCCATAACTCTGACGCTAAATCCACATTAATCTAAACTTTTGCGCAACCTTTTTCATGCTCTGGTTTAATTTATATCGTTTCCTTTTTGGGGTCAAGGAGATAAGCATTTTGAATAATCGTATTGAAGAGGAGGAAGAAGAAAAAGCTCAATACTTAGGATGTTATTACAAAGGTTCTGTGCAGGGTGAGGACCACTCGGCGGTATCAGTTTCACTGTGCAACGGCATGGTAAGAATTCGTCCACATTTTTAACAATCTTCAAGTTACATGAATTTCAATTCATACACATTAATTTCATACACAACGATAATATTTGCCGCAAATCAGACCGGTTACATTAGAAGCAGTTTCGGTTCACTGCTTATTCAACCGGTCAATCAACCCGGCAGCGAGACCAATGACGTGGAGGTTTTACACAAAGTGTGGCGCCTCTCCAGCCGTAACGCTGGACAATATGTCTCTGACAACGATCTTGAGATGGACTTACAGACCTTGGAAGAGACATCCTATACCGGATTGTTGCGAAACAAACGTAATTATGAGAAGCAGCATTCGTACACGATTGAGGTATTAGTAACAGTGGATAGCACCATGACCGAATTCCATAAGGACAATCTTAACTCGTATATAATGGATTTGTTCTCTGTCGTCTCCAAAATATTCTCGGATGCCAGTATCGGAAACCCTATTTACATCTCAGTAGTCAAGATCCTGTCACCGAAGGATTACGACATACCGGCAGTTAGTAACAGTAGGTCCAACGCATATGAATTGAAATGATCCTTGCTCACTAAGACGGACTTTCTATTTCTTTCTTATGTGCTCCTCTTTCTTTCCCACACCTTGATCCGTTGTACCAAAATCAGCTTCTGATATTTTAGAATTGTTCTGCAATTTTATACATGAACTTAATTATCACTACGATACTGCCATGTTCATCACAAGGTGAGGGGAAAAATGTTATAAAAGTGCATAATACCATACACTCTTTTTCCTAGAAATAAAATTTGCAATGGACCAAAGTGCTCCAGTGTGGGTAAATCCTATAAAGGTTCCGTTTGCACGGACTTTTCCTGCTTTATAATAATGGACCGTGGTTTGGGATCGGCATTTATAATCGCTCATGAATTAGGACACATGTGAGTTTCTAGATTGTGCGGATGGATACGATTTCCGGATTGGCCAATGTACTCTCTTTTCAACTGATCCCTGTAATATATTTCTCCTTACACTTTCATCAGCCTCAATATGCCACATGACGATGACGATGATTGGTGCGAGCAGTTCAATAAACCTGGCACTGAGCCCCAGCTTCACATTATGTCTAGCAAACTCAGGAGAGATGCTCACTACTGGTCCTGGTCGAATTGTTCGCGTCACTATATTTCTAAGTTTCTGGAGTAAGTTTCCAATGTCAGCAGGTCTTATATATGTGAATAATCATTTATGATAGATGCTTACCTTACTTTTATCGAATCCCTAAACTTCTCTTTCTTCCAAATAAGAGGAGACATATCCTGCCTCAAAGATATGCCGATGGTGTATATTACGGATAAAAATACGAAGCTTCCGGGTGAAATCTATTCACTAGATCATCAGTGCGAGCTCCAAAAAGGAAAGCATTCGAAATTCTGTGTAAAACATACTAAGGAAGAATGTAAGGAGCTCATCTGCGTTACAAACGATAATCCAATGACCTGTAGATCCCATTTCCTGCCCTGGGCGGATGGGTCACCATGTCGCGATAATACCTTTTGGTGCCAAAAGGGTGAGTGCATAGCTCGCCAGAAAATCTCACGTCATGTGGTGCATGGCGGTTGGGGTCCCTGGAATAAGTACACACCATGCAGTTTGACATGCGGTGGCGGAGTACAAGAGTCCCAACGAGAATGTAGCAATCCATGGCCAAGAAACGGTGGCAAGGATTGTGAAGGCATTCGGAAAAAGTATCGTTCCTGCAACGCGCAGACCTGCCCGCCAGGATCACTGGACGCTCGCGAACAACAGTGCAAAAATATGAACGGACTAAATCTCGGCATTGAGGGCATCAATCATGGATCGGCCAAATGGGTACCGTATTACGGCTGTAAGTATACATATACAGAAGAATTAAGAGTAAAGGGAGCAACTATTACTACAGTCTTCCTTTCGTTTACCATTTCCTTCTGTAGTAACTTCTACTGACGAATGCAAATTGTTTTGTCGTCTCGAGGACAACAGCACCTATTTTCAACTCTCCGATAAGGTCACAGACGGCACCCCGTGTTCATTTGGAAGCTTCGATAAATGTGTTAACGGCAACTGCTGGCCGGCAGGTTGTGATAACGTTCTCGGCTCTATAGCGAAGTTGGGTAAGAGTGACTGCCTAACCATCATATCATAGCTTGATGGTTACATTTTTTATAATTATAAATCTCGTTCTTTTTCTGTGTGTGATCGTGTGTGACAGATAAGTGCGGCGTTTGTAGTGGTAGAAATGAGACCTGCGAGGAGTTCACCGGCAATTTTTACGTCTCTGATCTTTATAAAATTCAGACCAAATTGAAATCGCAGCAGTACTACGTCACTACTATTCCGAAAGGTGATATTATATGTATTACTTTTCTTATGTATACTGAAGAAGGTTAATTCTCGACTTTATCGAATTATTACCGTTCCATTAAAGGTGCTTCAAATATTCTTATAACACAACCCGATCATAGTAATGAAAATTATATCATATTGCGCGACGACGAGGACACCTACCTCATTAATGGCAACCAATCAGATTCGAATCATACCGTTATCTCTTACGCAGGCGTCATATTGAAATATAATGGACGGTTCGACGCAATTGATCGTGTAAACACTACGTATTTACGTAAACTGAAACGCCATCTGGTGATCGAGGTAACCACTAGATTCTTCATCTAGATTCTCTATCTCCAGAGATGGAGATTCTTTAACCGAATTTATTATTAATTCTCCATTTGCAGATTGTTTCCTACAGTACTTTGACAAACAGGAATAACGACTCCTTACTGCTAACCTACACGTACACGCTGGACAAATCTGACTCCTCCGAGTCCGGGAAAGAAATATATCATTGGAAGATGCAGCAGTGGAGCACCTGTAATGAACTCTGTCACGGCACTTCACACCGAATGCCAGTGTGTGTAAGCTCTGCACAGGCATTTGAGATGCCGCAGGAATTATGTGATTTGAACACAAGACCGCCAACCGAATTTCGATCCTGCAACACGGAATGTGAACTCTCGTAAGTGGTTGCTGAGATAATAATATCATTTGAAATATTAGGCTTATTTTTCTATGCAGGCTTGAAGAGTCCGGAACTACGGAATGTTCGGAATCCTGTGACGATCAGAAAAGATATGAAAAAACCTATCGCTGCATTCAGGCATTCCCCGGCATTGCGGCTTGGTATATTGTTGATCTGAAATTCTGTTTGTCTAAAGCCGATTTATACGAGTTCATCAAGTTGAAACGGTTTGAATCCTGTCTCGAAGGATGCAAAGAAATAAAAGATGGGGTGAAGTAGAAGATGCGGAAGACTTAGATTTATAAATTTAAAAATTGTCAGTTAATAAATTTCTGCTAATGTTTTAAATTTTATATAAGAGAAGTAAAACAAAAACGTACACTTTTGCACTTATTTGCTAAAAGTTTCCAAAATCCATAGTCCACAACGGCCAAGCTTGAAGGCCAGGCTGTGACAACAATTTTGGTAAATTTTATGTAATTTAAATGTTTTTAATTAATTCCATTGTTACTTTATACTTCCAGAAGTAGGAAGTCTAGGAACCTATTTTTTCATATACATATACGAACACCACAAGTTTTTTACATTGTGTTTACATTTACATTTTGTTTACTTTCATAAAAAATTATTATCATTGTGACAAAATTTCATGGCTGTAATTTTAAAAAAAAACATGTAATCAAGCTTTCCCTTTACATTTTGTGTTCCCTTTACATTATTCGCCCTGGTATCTTATTACTAATAAATTAAGCTATATTACTCGTACATAACTAAAACAAGCTAACCAAATAAAATTTTTTTTATAGAAAACGTTTTTAAAACGAACTAAAAAGTTGAACGAAAATTATATAAAATTTTAAAATATACTTCATAATCATATCGGCATTTGGATAATTTATTACATTGACCGAAATTTGTGTGCTGTTTTTAATTCAACTAACTATGTTAATATAAGATATCCGTACTCTTAACTTTGTCACCAACCAGTTAAATAAATATTTGATTTATTAACGAACCAAGTTACATAATTTAAAGACATTTCTTACTTGTTCAGTTGCGTTATGTTTTTGTTAGTAATAAAATGAGGAAGAGGTAATACGACGTTTCTATTAAATTTTCATTTTTGTTTATTTTTCATGCTACGATATAATAGATAACGTAATTTTTTGATATTGTGACATTGAAACTAGGGTCAATATTTTTTAACCTTTTTAAGTAATTTGTTATTTTTTCAGAAATATTTAATTTCAAATACAAAAGTATTACAGTGTAATTCACAAAAAAATCTTAAAGTGCTTTTTCAATCTATCAAGGCTTTACAACGCACTTATAAAGCAATCAATTCATAAACGAATTTTAAGGAATTTCTAGCTTTTATGAAAGCTTTAAAAACTGTTTTTAGAGACAAATTGGAAACTCAAGAGAAAATATGTCAAACAATGTCATGAAAATGACAAATTTTTTTAAAATTACAATATTTGAAAAAACACAACAACTTCTCTCGCACTGTATGGAACTGCAGAGTAAAGTAATTAAAATGAAATAATGAAGCAGGCATTTTTTTAAAATATGGGACACCATTTTTGTCTTATAAATCGAACACAGACCAAAAAAGCAATTCTAGGGTAGTTTCTGAGTTATAACCATTGAAAGTTGGAAGTTTTCAGGCTGCCGTCACCAAACTTTTTGAGGTTTTGAGGTTTTTGAGGTACGTATTTGAAAGCACGTTTTATGCTGATTTTCTGCTTTCTACTAATAATTCACACTAGGACATTTCCGTCAAATTTTACTATATATTATTTTAAAAAAATAATAAACCCAAAAATAGAAAGAAAGAAAGATGCTTAAAGTGCCTCGTTTAAAACAAGATCGCCATTATATGCATGCGGAAAAGAAATTTTTATTTTCCGAATTCCTTTGATTTTAACAATGCTTAATTAACCTTTACGGTCTCCTGGAAACTTTACCTCTTTCGTTATGAAATTTTCTCGAAATTTTTAATTTTATTTGGTTGATAAAATTAATGGCATTTTTTGGCAAATCCAAATCCTTAAGGATATTTCAATGAAAATGTATATCCTAAAGTCTTTTGCGTTAGGCCAAGAAAAGTGTGTGTACAGAAAAACATTTTCTGCAGAAAAACAAATGGTACCACCTCAACATGGTTCTAAATCTACTTTCTCAATTAAGAACACAATGAAATGCATTGCATAAGATTCATTCCGCGGCTTTATTCCAGTGGACAATAATAAATCTCTGTTTTATACATTTTTTACGCGTATCTATAAATTACGTCCAAAAATATTTATTTCCTGTGAAAAGCCTGCGAAATTTGCAACTACCTGACAAATTTTCTTTCCTTAATGATTATTTTATTCAAAAATAATTTTAAAATACGCTTAAAATTGCCTCAGCTCGTTTTTAAATTTTGACTTTTTGTAACTGTTTCATAATGTTATTTTAAAATTATGAAGCGTTTATGAATAATGCTTTTCGAATTTTATATTTTAAAAGCTTTGTAACTCATTGATAAGTTTTTATGAATTAGACTGTTAGATTGTAAAATAATATAAAGGCCATTTATTCTTCTCCGAGCCATTTATTCTTAAATTTGTCAATGCCTTAAATTCCATTCTTGTTGTAAGAAATAGAGCTGTGCACAAGCCGTTTTAACCTTTATGGGACTAAAGAAAAAAACATATTATGGCTGACAAGGTACCCGGGTACCTTTAATGCAAATGAATGAATTGAATGAAAATTTTTGGAAATTTGGAAATAGAGAAACACACCGGAGCGTAGCTATCTTCCCCGACTGGGAGCCGAATATCTCTTAGGTAGCTGTCATATTTGCAGGTCCTTGAATATAAACAAAAAAAGACCAGAAAACGCTGTTGCATATGCTCGACGCCCGTGTGTAATAAACACTCTATTTCCAACCCTATTTGCAACCCTGCTGTCAAAAATATAAATGTAATACATTATTTACATTACCCATAATTCAATAAATTATAAGTTTTATAACTTGAAATCGTTATTTCATTTCATTTTATTTTCAAAATTTGAAAATTGTATGGAAAAGGTACCCAGGTACCTCGTCAGCCATGATAGGGTGTCAGAAATAAATTGACGGATTTTGTAAGAAAAACTTTAAAAGATAAAGACGCCAATATGATATTATAATCTAAATTAAGATGTTTTAAGATGTCACACAATTTCAAGTCTCTATGTTTTATAGAATCGAAGTTATGTTACTCTAAACATGCAAAAGGTACCCGGGTACCTCCTCAGACCCATAAAGGTTAAAGACAGCTAGGCACAAATCGACAGTACTGCTGTTTTGTGACTGCCGTATGAAAATCGCAATAAATAACAAAACTGTGGTGCCTTTACGCGACCGACAGTAATTTTTGCTGCTTGTCCGAAAATTTTCAGT
The DNA here is from genome assembly GCA_949752815.1 of Conops quadrifasciatus. Taxonomy (NCBI): domain Eukaryota; kingdom Metazoa; phylum Arthropoda; class Insecta; order Diptera; family Conopidae; genus Conops; species Conops quadrifasciatus. Next base: position 12,051,177 of record OX457077.1, on the reverse strand, counting down.
TGCAGTTTTACTGTTGATGCATTCCTATCTCGTTCCCCCCCGCTTAAACTCGAAAGGAACGAAAGAAACGAACACAACTCTCCCTCTTTCCCTCCGCTCAAACTCCAAAGGAACGAAAGACAGGAATTTCGCCGCTCGCCACTCCGTCGATGGTGCTTTGCTTAAACCAGAAGCGTCTGAAAAGTAATTAAGAAATTAAGAAGAAAAAACTCTTCCTCTTACACACCGCTCAAACTCCAAAAGCATACTTATTCATTATTCCATGTAATTATCGTCTTTTTCTTACTTTGTTTTTGTTGTAAATGGTTCACAAATTGTGGCCCTAAATAAAGATTGAAAACAATGAAAAAATGTTCTGCGTCGTTTTTCGAGAAAAACGACAAAAAAAAAAAAGAAACGAAAAAGGGAGGGACACGCAATGCTCATTTTCCAACTAAAAGCCTAGGAGACGACTGAACGTATGTATGTATTTAATATATATGTGCACTTCGTATGTGTAACCTTCTCTTATATCTATTTATCAAACAAGTGGCATTAAAACTGCTGCGTCTTCTTCGATTGACAATTTTGATTTTGTTTCCAGCAGAGCATCAGCAATAAAGGCTGTTGGTGCAAATTCTGAAAAGTTTTGGCAATTTTTACTGCTAAAAAGTTGTGTGTTTTAAAAGTCGTTTTATTTTAGTCAATTTTAACTACAATTTTTTAAAATCTATATTACAATTTTTACATTTCTAAAAAATTATTATCGTTAAAAAAATTCGTGGTCGAAACTATGGTTTCAAGGACGTAAAAAATTACGTTTAATTCTTAATAAAAGAAATTTTAAATTTTTTTATTACTACTATTACTAGACTTCTCACTACATAGAACTTCGCCCCATTTCACCGCCCTGCCCTGGGGTTTGAGCCAGAACAGTATTTGGGTGACGAGAGTCAAAGAGTGTATCAATGGTAAAAACGTTGGGTTTTAGGTATCAAGGGTTATCGTGTAATCAGAAGAGAGAAGCAAATAATTCGCGGCGAGTCACCCATGGGGAAAGGGTGACCGTGTAATATACCTAATATAGAGTTAGTTGGTATGAGATACACACCTGAGGAACGCGAAATTATTGTTACTGCATATTTGAGCAATTTTCGTTCTGTTGTTTTACACAACGTGAATTTTAGATCTGACGGCGATAGACATCTTCCTTAGGGGCGTTTTAAAATATCACGTTTACCATAACAAACCACAAGCCTTGCAAGTCTTTAAAGCCAACATTGAAGAAGAAATCACCAAGTTGGAGCTGTTTTGTGAGCAACAATTTAAAATAGCATAAAACTAGCACAAATGTACATATGTATGTACATCAACTCAGGAAGTGGTCATTTGACCGATATAATTAAGCTTAATGTCATCAATTTTACACTTTCAAATAAACTTTTAATGGTTAAACTTTTAATAATAAACTTTTAACAGAGCCCAATTTTTTCATTTCTAACAAAATGGTAGCCAAGTCACGTTTACATATATTACTGTTGCCCCACCCTCTATACTACTTTACGAATATTTGTTTAGTTGGTTGGTAACGAAACAATACATTGTATATACGATAATATCTTCTATTACAGTTTGTAGTTGTATTTAGGAGACAACTCATCTACGATAACTTTAGTTTCTAAATAGGTCTATATAAGTTCATCTAAAATCCTCTTCAATTTAGTAAGCTTTTAAGGTGTGTAACTAAAAGAAAAGCGGAAGGAAAACGCGTGAGTAAAGCTATTTACCATATTTTTATTTTTATTTTGACCTAAAGAATAATGCTAAGCTCTCGATGTACTCGATCCATAGCTGTCCTTTGGCTTTAATAAATTATATCCAACGTATCATAGGACAGAAATTTTAATTTCTGTGTAAATTTTGTAAATGGCTCTAATTCGTCACGTTTAGTCGAAAGGAGCGATTTTTAAAGAGAATTTTACAGAAGGGTGAGGATGGTTTAAAAACAACTATTATGCCTACAATTAATTTTTTAGAAAACTAAGAGCAATTAGCTTTTATTGAATATTTTTTTCAATTGAGTAACACGATTTAATATTTTTCCACAAAACTGGAGTTTAATGTAATGTCTTTTTGGAACTCGCTCTGTTTTCTCCTACCATTTTTTTTTACTCCTTTAAAAAAAAAAAATTTTAAAGTATTGTCTTATTTTTATATGGATATTATATTGCTTAACATCCAGCCGGACTAATCAGTTGATTTAGGGCAAAAAAATGTGTGTTTGACAGAAGGTATTCTCGCAAATAAGGTCAATGTTGTTTTAAAAATGGAGACGAATCTCCTGTTAAAGATTTATTTACTAATTTTTTGTGTGTAGATTTGTGGACGTTCATTTGTAGTAAGTCGGGATGCCAATATCCTGTCTGTCTGTCTGTTTTTTTCTAGGGATAAAAAATGGTTAAGGGATAGGGTTAGGGTTTTGCCTAGATTCTTTTAATAGAATGGATTTTGGGAGGATTGTGGTAAAACAACAAGAAATTCATTCAAAAACCGATAAAAATCTGAGCGTTTTCTTGTAATCTGTTAAACAAATAAATGCGTGTTACTCTTCTTATAGCGCGTTACCTATCTGATATTTCCACAGAGTGTTTTCATTGTTTCCAAGATCTCTATCGATCGATCGATTGAAATTATTCGCAGGATATCTTCTTGAAATGAATTTGACTGACGAACTGATAATCTTATGATGCACTAAAATGTATAGTTTCAATCTGTCTGAGGTAAGATAGATTTTTCGATTCTCGAATCAACCCTATTTGAAATTTGTGTACGAGTTCCTTTTTTATTACTGTGTACATTACTGCTAGACTCAATTCTAGGAGTACCCAAGTCATTGCTTTCTCAAATTATTTCTTGAAAATGCCTTCTTAAGAACGTTTTTCCTAGTACGAGGCTGGCCCCAATTTGGAATGTTCTCAACCTGATTCTTCATTTCAGTTTCTTGCAAACTGACTGTCCATAGAGCTTGCATTGTATTTTCGCTTGAAAAATTCTTAAAAATTTTTGGTAGAAATTTAGTCCTCAGACCGTATACATCCGCCTGTAAAAACTTAATTTTACAATTTGTTTGATCCAAATTGTATCAGTCTTGTATATAAGTATACGTACATACATACTAGTCATGGGACAATGCCAAAATTTGTAACGATTACGATACGAATTAGTTACTCGTAGTATGTTTACTAATTGTTGAAATAGATTTATTCAGTAGATTTTTAAAAATTGTACGTTTATAATATTAAATTAATTTCACATTCACATTCACTAAACATTGAAGACTATGAGAAATACGAGTAGGTAAAAATAAAATTTACATAACATTGCATTTCATATCTAATGTTCAATTTTAATTTCTTATTTAACTAAATAGACTCCTACACACGTAAGAAACTCCTCGAGTCTACGATCCTGATTCCGATACCTGAAAAAGTGTCGATACTTTCGATTCCGATTCCAATCGTCCCATCACTAGTACATATGTATATACATTATTTTGCTAATTCTGCCGTTTTTACACTAAATAAAGATTTACTAAACGAAGCATTTAATCGGTGGATTTACAAAACCAACATGTCGACAGACTGGAAGCAGAATTTATTTCTTATTGCAACATTCATGACAGCAAACGTCCTTCTGCTACAACTGCCGACCGGAAAGGGACTCAAGACTCCAGCGGGAGAGATGACATCGGAAGAGATAATGAGTGACTTCGTTAAGCCCGTGAAAGTACATAACTCTACTCTTAAGCGTGTTGATTTGTCTTACGATAATAAGAGAAAAGGTAAGAGTTGGTATACAGCTTGATAGGACTGGTTGTTATATTCGTTTTTATGTAATGTTTTAGTGGATACTTCTCGAAATGAATATAGTCAAAACTGGCATCCTCAGCCGGAATATATACTGCGTACGTTCGGTCATCAGTTACACTTGGTCCTGCATCATGATACATCGTTCATTCCGCCGCAAATATTCCGCGTGAGTAGAGACAGACAAAGCGATATAGAAAGGATTATGTTACTTGAGGTTGCGTATAGAATCTCACGTTTGAAAATCCACCACCACAAAATTCTAATTTTGAAAATCCACCCATATAAGATTAAATTAATTTATTTTGCTACCAGAGGAACTATTTTCGGATTCTTATACTGTTGGATTTTTAAAATTTAAAACGGTGGATTTTGCAATGTGGCGCTGTTACGATACCCGTTATAAGGGTAGATCGCATTGCCCGATTTTTAAAGCTCGTTAACGAGAACTTTTCCGTTAACTTCTTTTGATGGTTTCGCTTCATTTAAATACATATGATTTCTAATTTAATTATCGGGGTCAAGATGATACAAATTTTGAATAATCGTGAGGAAGACGTGAAAGCAGAGGAAAAAGCTCAATACTTAGGATGTTATTATAAAGGTTATGTGCAGGGTGACGATCAATCTGGGATATCAGTTTCACTGTGCAACGGCATTGTAAGCACTTGTCGAAATGCTTAACAATTTTCAAATTATGTCTATTAATTTAATTTTTTTTTATGAAATTTTCATGATATCCAATGGTAATATTTTCCGCAAATAAGACCGGTTACATTAAAAGCAGTTTCGGTTTGCTGCTTATCCAACCGGTCAATCAAACCGGCGGCGACACCAACGGCGTGGAGGTTTTACACAAAGTATGGCGTCCCTTCGGCCGTTACGCTGGACTAAATGTCTCTGACAATGATTTCGACATGAACTTACAGACCTTGGAAGAGACATCCTATACGAGATTGCTGCGCAGGAAACGTAATTACGAGGAGCAGCATTCGTTCACGATAGAGGTATTAGTCGCAGTAGATGGCACCATGATCGAATTTCATAAGGATAATCTTAACTCGTATATAATGCATTTGTTCTCTATCGTCTCCAAAATATTCTCGGATCCCAGTATCGGAAACCCTATTTACATCTCAGTAGTCAATATTCTGCCACTGAAGTATTACGACTTACCAGCACTTAATAACAGTAGGTCCAACGCATATGAATTGAAGTGATCTTTTAATAATAAGACGAGCTTTTTACGAAAATTCCTACGTTACCTTTTCCCTTTCTCTGTGCTTTTCATTCTTCCTTCTTCTTTCATTCTTCCTTATACTTCAGCTTCTAATCTGTTAGGAGTGTTCTGCAATTTTATACACGAACTTAATTATCACTATGATACTGCCATGTTCATCACAAGGTGAGGGGGAAAATATTATAAAAGTACGCAGTACCATACACTCTTTCTTCTAGAGATAAAATTTGCAATGAACCAAATTGTAATAGAGTGGGTTTATCCTATGGAGGTTCTGTTTGCACGCGCTTTTCCTGTTTTATAATAAAGGACCATGGCTTGCAAGCGGCATATACGATCGCTCATGAACTAGGACACATGTAAGTTTTTATGTTTTACAATTGGGTACGATTTCTTCTTAACCGAAGTAACCTCTATTCAACTGATGCCTGTAATAAATTTCTCCTTACACTTTCATCAGTCTCAATATGCCTCACGATGATGAAGATAGCTGTATGCAGTTCAATACACTTGTCACTGAGCCCCAGCTTCACATTATGTCCAGCCAACCGAGGAGAGATGCGCGTCACTGGTCCTGGTCAAATTGCTCGCGTCACTATATTTCTCAATTTCTGAAGTAAGTTTTAAGTGTCAGCCAACCTTATACAAGTAACCCTCCTATAACACGGTAGATACGTTCCTACAAAGTCTCTTGTTGTGCGAAACCGTGTTATATGGGACTAGAAGCCAGTCCAAAAAGGAGAGTAACTTCACTATAACTTTATTAGGAGTAAAGTAACTTTTATTAGGAAACAAACCAAAAACATACATTTAATTTAATTAAATATAAACTAAATTTAATAACTTTCTTCGTCATCGCTGTTCAGTACAATTAAACGAGATCGTTTGTTTGGTTGAACAATATTACCTTCACTTTTTGAACTTTCTTCTAGATTTTGTGCACCTTCTGTAATCTGTAGGTTTGCTTTGCTTGCTTGCCCTTACAAGCTCGTTGTGAACTGTATAATATGGTGACAAGCAATTTTGCAGCTCCCTTTTGAATTTTAAGCTTCTTTCAGATGAAGGGTCTGCACTCAAGAAAAATAATTCTAGTTTTTGCTAAGAATAGACCTTCTTGTAATTTTTTTATTGTGAAATTATTAATTTCACAATCTTCACTTAAAGAATAAAAAATTATGCTAATTGCTATCCACGAAGTAAACTCTTGCATCACAAAATATGTATGTACTCAAGTTTAATAGGTAAAAAAAAAACATCCAGGAATAGTTTATTCAGAAAAATTTCGGTTATTCCCATATATTGTGTGTTCATCATTATATATAATACAGGTAACCCTCCTATAACACGGTATTTTACAACACGGTTCCACTCTAACACGAAAAGAAAAATTCCCCAAAACCCTCTTCTAACACGGTACTTCTACAACACTATAGGGAGATTTTTGTTTCAAATTATTTAGAAACTATGTATAATTAATTTTGCGATTTTCCTTCTCTTCATAAATCAAATAAATTCTATTTACCTTACTTTGATCTAATCCTTCATCTCCTCTTTCCTCCAAATAAGAGGAGACATATCCTGTCTCAAAGATATCCCGACGGTGTATATTAAGGATCCGAACGCGAAGCTTCCGGGTGAAATCTATACACTGGATCATCAGTGCGAACTCCAATACGGAAACCATTCGAAATTCTGTCCTATATATATGCACGAGGAATGCAAAGAGCTCTGGTGTATTAGGAGGGAAAACCCGTTGATGTGTACAACCAATTTTCTGCCCTGGGCAGATGGGTCACGATGCGGCAATAATACCTTTTGGTGTCAAAAGGGTGAATGTGTTGCTCACCAGGAAATCTCCCGTTACGTGGTACATGGCGGTTGGGGTCCCTGGAGTAAGTTCACACCATGCAGTTTGACATGCGGTGGCGGAGTACAAGAGTCCCAACGAGAATGTAACAATCCATTGCCCCAAAACGGTGGTAAAGACTGTGTAGGAATTCGGAAGGAATATCGTTCCTGCAACACGCAGAACTGCCCGCCAGGATCATTGGACGCCCGCGAGCAACAATGTAGTAATATGAACGGAATTGATCTCGCCATTAAAGGCATTAATCCAGTATCGTCCAAATGGGTACCATATTACAACTGTAAGTATATACAGAATTGAAAATAAAAGCAGGAATTACTAATGCACTTTTGTCTTCGTTTGCCATTTCGTTCGGTAGTAAACTCGACTGACCGATGCAAATTGTTCTGTCGTCTCGAGGACAACAGCACCTATTTTAAACTCTCTGATAAAGTTACAGACGGCACTTCGTGTTCATTTGGAAGCTTAGACAAGTGTGTCAACGGCAACTGCCGGCCAGCAGGTTGTGATAACGTACTCGGCTCGAGGGCGGAGTTTGGTAAGAGTGATTGAAGTCACGTCAGTGACTTATAATGAATAATAAATTGGGTGAATAGTAGCATTTTTTCCAATTCCAAATCTCGTTCTCTCTCTGTGTGGGTGTGTATGACAGATAAATGCGGTGTTTGTGGTGGTAGAAATGAGACCTGCGAGGAGTTCACTGCAAATTTTTACGTTTCTGATCTTTATAAAATTCAGACCAAATTGAAACCGCAGCAGTACTACGTCACTACTATTCCGAAAGGTGATATATTCATATTCTTATACAATAAATACTGGAGGTTGATTCTGGACTTGATCACATTTCTAACCATTCCATTAAAGGTGCTTCGAATATTCTTATAACACAGCCCGATCATAGTAATGAAAATTATATCGTTTTGCGCGACGATGAGGACAACTACCTCCTTAACGGCAACCAATCAGATTCGAATCATACCGTTATCTCTTACGCAGGCGTCACATTGGAATATAATGGACGGTTCGACACAATTGAGCGTGTAAATACAACGTATTTACGTACTCTGAAACGCCATCTGGTGATCGAGGTAAGAGTTTCTTTGACCGAATTCATTATTAATGGTATGAATTGTATGACATTATATTCTCCATTTGCAGATTGTTTCCTACAGTACTTTGACAAACAGGAATAACGATTCCTTACTGCTAACCTACACGTACACGATGGACAAATCGAACACCTCCGAGACCGGGAAAGAAATATATCGTTGGGAGATGCAGCAGTGGAGCACTTGTAATGAACTCTGTCACGGCACTTCACACCGAATGCCAGTGTGTGTAAACTCTACACTGGCATTTGAGATGCCGCAGGAATTGTGTGATTTGAACACAAGACCGCCAACCGAATTTCGATCCTGCAACACGGAATGTGAACTCTCGTAAGTGGTTGCTGAGATAATAATATCATTTGAAATATTAGGCTTATTTTTCTATGCAGGCTTGAAGAGTCCGGAACTACGGAATGTTCGGAATCCTGTGACGATCAGAAAAGATATGAAAAAACTTATCGCTGCATTCAGGCATTCCCCGGAATTGCGGCTTGGTATATTGTTGATCTGAAATTCTGTTTGTCTAAAGCCGATTTATACGAGTTCATCAAGTTGAAACGGTTTGAATCCTGTCTCGAAGGATGCAAAGAAATAAAAGATGGGGTGAAGTAGAAGATGCGGAAGACTTAGATTTATAAATTTAAAAATTGTCAGTTAATAAATTTTTGCTAATGTTTTAAATTTTATATAAGAGAAGTAAAACAAAAACGTACACTTTTGCACTTATTTGCTAAAAGTTTCCAAAATCCATAGTCCACAACGGCCAAGCTTGAAGGCCAGGCTGTGACAACAATTTTGGTAAATTTTATGTAATTTAAATGTTTTTAATTAATTCCATTGTTACTTTATACTTCCAGAAGTAGGAAGTCTAGGAACCTATTTTTTCATATACATATACGAACACCACAAGTTTTTTACATTGTGTTTACATTTACATTTTGTTTACTTTCATAAAAAATTATTATCATTGTGACAAAATTTCATGGCTGTAATTTTAAAAAAAAACATGTAATCAAGCTTTCCCTTTACATTTTGTGTTCCCTTTACATTATTCGCCCTGGTATCTTATTACTAATAAATTAAGCTATATTACTCGTACATAACTAAAACAAGCTAACCAAATAAAATTTTTTTTATAGAAAACGTTCTTAAAACGAACTAAAAAGTTGAACGAAAATTATATAAAATTTTAAAATATACTTCATAATCATATCGGCATTTGGATAATTTATTACATTGACCGAAATTTGTGTGCTGTTTTTAATTCAACTAACTATGTTAATATAAGATATCCGTACTCTTAACTTTGTCACCAACCAGTTAAATAAATATTTGATTTATTAACGAACCAAGTTACATAATTTAAAGACATTTCTTATTTGTTCAGTTGCGTTATGTTTTTGTTAGTAATAAAATGAGGAAGAGGTAATACGACGTTTCTATTAAATTTTCATTTTTGTTTATTTTTCATGCTACGATATAATAGATAACGTAATTTTTTGATATTGTGACATTGAAACTAGGGTCAATATTTTTTAACCTTTTTAAGTAATTTGTTATTTTTTCAGAAATATTTAATTTCAAATGCAAAAGTATTACAGTGTAATTCACAAAAAAATCTTAAAGTGCTTTTTCAATCTATCAAGGCTTTACAACGCACTTATAAAGCAATCAATTCATAAACGAATTTTAAGGAATTTCTAGCTTTTATGAAAGCTTTAAAAACTGTTTTTAGAGACAAATTGGAAACTCAAGAGAAAATATGTCAAACAATGTCATGAAAATGACAAATTTTTTTAAAATTACAATATTTGAAAAAACACAACAACTTCTCTCGCACTGTATGGAACTGCAGAGTAAAGTAATTAAAATGAAATAATGAAGCAGGCATTTTTTTAAAATATGGGACACCATTTTTGTCTTATAAATCGAACACAGACCAAAAAAGCAATTCTAGGGTAGTTTCTGAGTTATAACCATTGAAAGTTGGAAGTTTTCAGGCTGCCGTCACCAAACTTTTTGAGATACAGACGTACGTATTTGAAAGCACGTTTTATGCTGATTTTCTGCTTTCCACTAATAATTCACACTAGGACATTTCCGTCAAATTTTACTAGTTAATATTTAAAAAAATAATAAACCCAAAAAAGGAAAGAAAGATGCTTAAAGTGCCTCGTTTAAAACAAGATCGCCATTATATGCATGCGGAAAAGAAAATTTTATTTTCCGAATTCCTTTGATTTTAACAATGCTTAATTAACCTTTACGGTCTCCTGGAAACTTTACCTCTTTCGTTATGAAATTTTCTCGGAATTTTTAATGTTATTTGTTTGATAAAATTAATGGCATTTTTTGGCAAATCCAAATCCTACATCAACTAAGGGGGTGGTCATTTGACCGATATAATTGTTTAAACTGAATGTCATTAATTTTACACCTTCAAATAAAGTTTTTATGAAACCAGAGCCCAATTTTTTCATTTCTAACAAAATGGCAAGTCACGCTTACATATATTACTGTTGCCCCACCCTGTATACTACTTTACGAATATTAGTTCAGTTGGTTGGTAACGAAACAATACATTGTATATACGATAATATCTTCTATTACAGTTTGTAGTTGTATTTAGAGACAACTCAACATCTACATCTAGTACATCTACGATAACTTTAGTTTCTAAATAGGGCTATAAAAATTTATCTAAAATTCAGTAAGCTTCAGTAAATTTAGTAAGCTTTTAAAGTGTGTAACTAAAAGAAAAACGAAAGGAAAACGCGTGAGTAAAACTATTTACCATAATTTTATAAATGTTTAACCTAACGTAAAAAGCTAAACGTAGCTCGATGTACTCGATCCTTTGCTATCCTTTGGCTTTAATATATTATATCCAAAGTATCATAGGACAGAGATTTTAATTTCTGTGAGAATTTAGTAAGCCGCTCTATTTCGTAACGTTTAGTCGAGAAGAGCGATTTGCGAAAATCATTTTACAGATATGTGAGGATGGTTTAAAAACAACTATTACGCCTACAATTAATTTTTTAGAAAACTAATAGCAATTAAATTTTAGCACATAATTTTTTTCGAGTCGCTCGATTTAATATTTTTCCACAAAACTGGAGATTAGTATAATGCCTTCTTGGAGCTTTGCTTTGTTTTCTCTGACCATTTTTTAGACTCTTTATTATTCATGTTTTAAAGATCCCTTACTCATTTTATAAAATTTCTTTTGGAAAAAAATGGTAAAGTTTTGTTTAATTTTTGTATGAATATTATATTGCTTAACATCCAGCCGAATTAATTTGTTGATTCAAGGCGAAAAAATGTGTTTTTCACAGAAGGTACCATCGCAAATAAGATCAAGGTTATTTTAAAAATTGAGACGAACCTCCTGTTAAAGATTTATTTACTAATTGGATTTGTGTGTGCATTTGTGGACGTTCATTTGTAGTAGGTCGGGATGTCAAAATCCTTTCGGTCTCCTTAAGTGTATATTAGGCATAAAAAATACCTATTTTTGCCTAGATTCTTTTAAAAGGATGGGTTATGGGAGGATTGTGGTGAAAACAGAACCAGAACTTCATTCCAAAACAGATCTAAATGTTAAACAGGAAAATGCGTGTTACCCTTCTTATAGCGTGTTACTTATCTGCTATTTTTATCGATTGATCGGTGAGATTATTCGCAGGATATCTTCTTGAAACCAATTTTACTGATCAACTGATAATATCATTATGTATTAATGTATTAAAACTATACGTTGTTTTATTCTGTCTGAGGGAAGGTAGATTTTGCGATCCTTGAATCAACTCTATTTGAAATTTTTGTGAAATTTGTGTACGAGTGCCTTTTTTATTACTGTGTACATTACTTCCAGACACAATTCTAGAAGTACCCAAGTCATTGCTTTCTCAAATTGTTTTTTGAGAATGTCTTCTTTATAATGCTTTTCCTTGGACGAGCATGACCCCAATTTTGAATATTCTCAACCTGATTCTTTATTTCACTTTCTTACTTATTTACAGAAAGCGATAATACAGATTGCACTGTATTACGATATATTTATTTCTGTGATTATTTTTGTGATTATTTATCTTTCTGATTATTTATCATTGTGATTATTTTCGCTTGAAAAATTCTTACATATTTGATTATTGGTTCGGAGAATTTGATTCTATGACCGTATACATCCGCCTGTAGAAACTTAATTTACAGTTTATTTGATCCATATCTAGGTCAGTCTGGACCTTCAGTATAAATAGGTTTCAGTAAAAAAATGACAGACTGGAAGCAGAATTCATTTCTTATTGTAACAATAATGCCAGCAATCGTCCTCCTGCTGCAACTGCCGACCGGAAATGGACTCAAGACTCCCGCGGGAGAGATAACGTCGGAAGATATAATCAGTGACTTCGTTAAGCCCGTGAAAGTACATAACTCCACTATTAAGCGTGATGATTTATATTACGATAATAAGAGAAAAGGTAAGAGTTGGCATATAGCTTGATAGGACTGGTTGTTTTATTCGTTTTTATGTAATGTTTTAGTGGATACTTCTCGAAATGAATATAGTCAAAACTCCTATAGGCATCCTCAGAGGGAATATATACTGCATACGTTCGGTCATCAGTTACACTTGGTCCTGCATCATGATACATCGTTCATTCCGCCGCAAATATTTCGCGTGAGTAGAGACAGACACAGCGATATAAAAGGGATTATGTTACTTGAGGTTGCGTATAGAATCTTACATTTAAAAATCCACCACCACTAAATACCACTGTTAAAAATCCACCCATAAAAGAGTAAAATTATTTTATTTTGCTGCCAGAAGATCTATTGATTTTTTTGGATTCTTATATTGTTGGATTAAAATTTATTTATTTATTTATTAAAATTTATTGGATTTAAAACGGCGCATTTTGTAATGTGGCGCTGTTACTTGATACTCGTTATAAGGGTAAATCGCATTGCCCAAATCTTTAAGCTTATTAAAGAGAACTTTTCCGCTAACTAACTTTTGATAGTTTCGCTTCATTTATATATCATTTCTAATTTCATTCTCGGGGTCAAGATGATAAAAATTTTGAATAATCGCGACGAAGACGTGAAAGCAGAGGAAAAAGCTCAATACTTAGGATGTTATTATAAAGGTTATGTGCAGGGGGATGATCAATCTGGGGTATCAGTTTCACTCTGCAACGGCATTGTAAGCACTTTCGAAATTTTTAACAAATTATGTGTATTAATTAAATTTTTTTTTCATTTAATTTTCACGATACCCAATGGTAATATTTGCCGCAAACAAGACCGGTTACATTAAAAGCAGTTCCGGTTTGCTGCTTATCCAACCGGTCAATCAAATCGGCGGCGACACCGACGGCGTGGAGGTTTTACACAAAGTATGGCGTCCCTTCGGCCGTTACGCTGGACTAAATGTCTCTGACAATGATTTCGACATGAACTTACAGACCTTGGAAGAGACATCCTCTACGAGATTGCTGCGCAGGAAACGTAATTACGAGGAGCAGCATTCGCTAACGATAGAGGTATTAGTCGCAGTAGATGGCACCATGACCGAATTCCATAAGGATAATCTTAACTCGTATATAATGGATTTGTTCTCTATCGTCTCCAAAATATTCTCGGATCCCAGTATCGGAAACTCCATTTACATCTCAGTAGTCAATATTCTGTCACCGAAGGATTTCGACATACAGGCAGTTAGTAATAGTAGGTCCAACGCATATGAATTGAAGTTATCCTTTGTTACCAAGATGAATTTTCTTTTCCTTTTCTGCGTTCCCCTCTTCCTTTTCTATGTAATCTTCATTCTGCCATCTACCCACTTTAGCTTCTAATCTATTAGGATTGTTCTGCAATTTGATACAGAAGACTAGTTATCACTATGATACTGCCATGTTCATCACAAGGTGAGGAAAAAATCTATTGTAAAAGTACATAGTACAATATACATAGTTGTTTTCCTAGAGATAAAGTTTGCAATGAACCCAATTGTTATAGCTTGGGTATATCCTATAAAGGTCCCGTTTGCAATCGTTTTTCCTGCTTTATAATAAAGGATAATGGCTTGGGAGCGGCGTTTAAGATCGCTCATGTATTGGGACACATGTAAGTTTTTTTGCTTTATGGATGGATTCGATTTTTTCTCAAACAACGTACCCTATAATAACCTGATTATATAATAATCAGCCCTCGAATAAGCCTGTAATAAATTTCTCCCCACACTTTCATTAGCCTCAATATACCTGACGATGAAGATTATAGGTGCAAGCCGTTTAATAAACCGGGCACTGAGCCCCAACTTCACATAATGTCTGGCACAGCGAGGAAAGGTGTTCACTACTGGTCGTGGTCGAATTGTTCGCGTCACTATGTTTCTAAACTTCTGGAGTAAGTTTTCAATATTAGCAGGCCATATCAGGTCAGATGATAATTATATATGATTATAAATAAATTATTAACTATATTAAGTGATTAACTTAAGCATATATGATTATTATTAAATTATATACGATATAATCACTCTTAAGATTTTCCTTCTCTTTATAAATAAAGATAACCTCTCTTTACCTTACTTTGATCTCTTTATTTAATAAGAGGAGGCAGAGCCTGTCTCAAAGATATGCCGATGGTGTATATTAAGGATAAAAATACGAAGCTTCCGGGTGAAATCTATTCACTAGATCATCAGTGCGAGCTCCAAGAAGGGAACCATTCGAAATTCTGCGTAAAACATACTAAGGAAGAATGTAAGGAGCTCATCTGCGTTACAAACGATAATCCAATGACCTGTAGATCCCATTTCCTGCCCTGGGCGGATGGGTCACCATGTCGCGATAATACCTTTTGGTGCCAAAAGGGTGAGTGCATAGCTCGCCAGAAAATCTCACGTCATGTGGTGCATGGCGGTTGGGGTCCCTGGAATAAGTTCACACCATGCAGTTTGACATGCGGTGGCGGAGTACAAGAATCCCAACGAGAATGTAACAATCCATGGCCAAGAAACGGTGGCAAGGATTGTGAAGGCATTCGAAAAAAGTATCGTTCCTGTAACACGCAGACCTGCCCGCCAGGATCATTGGACGCTCGCGAACAACAGTGTAAAAATATGAACGGACTAAATCTCGGCATTGAGGGCATCAATCATGGATCGGCCAAATGGGTACCGTATTACGGCTGTAAGTATACATATACAGAAGAATTAAGAGTAAAGGGAGCAACTATTACTACAGTCTTCCTTTCGTTTACCATTTCCTTCTGTAGTAACTTCTACTGACGAATGCAAATTGTTTTGTCGTCTCGAGGACAACAGCACCTATTTTCAACTCTCCGATAAGGTCACAGACGGCACCCCGTGTTCATTTGGAAGCTTCGATAAATGTGTTAACGGCAACTGCTGGCCGGCAGGTTGTGATAACGTTCTCGGCTCTATAGCGAAGTTGGGTAAGAGTGACTGCCTAACCATCATATCATAGCTTGATGGTTACATTTTTTATAATTATAAATCTCGTTCTTTTTCTGTGTGTGATCGTGTGTGACAGATAAGTGCGGCGTTTGTAGTGGTAGAAATGAGACCTGCGAGGAGTTCACCGGCAATTTTTACGTCTCTGATCTTTATAAAATTCAGACCAAATTGAAATCGCAGCAGTACTACGTCACTACTATTCCGAAAGGTGATATTATATGTATTACTTTTCTTATGTATACTGAAGAATGTTAATTCTCGACTTTATCGAATTATTACCGTTCCATTAAAGGTGCTTCAAATATTCTTATAACACAACCCGATCATAGTAATGAAAATTATATCGTTTTGCGCGACGAAGAGGACAACTACCTCCTTAACGGCAACCGACCAGATTCGAATCATACCGTTATCTCTTACGCAGGCGTCACATTGGAATATAATGGACGGTTCGACACAATTGAGCGTGTAAATACAACGTATTTACGTACTCTGAAACGCCATCTGGTGATCGAGGTAAGAGTTTCTTTGACCGAATTCATTATTAATGGTATGAATTGTATGACATTATATTCTCCATTTGCAGATTGTTTCCTACAGTACTTTGACAAACAGGAATAACGATTCCTTACTGCTAACCTACACGTACACGATGGACAAATCGAACACCTCCGAGACCGGGAAAGAAATATATCGTTGGGAGATGCAGCAGTGGAGCACCTGTAATGAACTCTGTCACGGCACTTCACACCGAATGCCAGTGTGTGTAAGCTCGACAAAGACATTTGAGGTGCCGCATGAGTTGTGTGATGTGTACACAAAACCGCCAACCGAACTTCGGCCCTGCAACACGGATTGTGAGCTCTCGTAAGTGATTGATAATAAATTAGTGTCATTTGAAATTTTTAAGATATTTTTCTCTGTAGAGTTGAAGAGTCTGGAACTACGGAATGTTCGGAATCCTGTGACGATCGGAAAAGGCATGAAAAAACTTATCGCTGCATTCAGGCATTCCTCGGCATTGCGGCTTGGTATATTGTTGATCTAAAATTCTGTTTGGCTAAAGCCGATTTAAACGAGTTCATCAAGTTGAAACGGTTTGAATCCTGTCTCGAAGGATGCAAAGAAATAGAAGATGCGATGAAGTAGAAGATGCGGAAGACTTAGATGTATAAATTTAAAAATTGTAATTTAACAAATTTGTATTAATATTTTAAATTTTTTATAAGAGAAGTAAAATAAAAAAGTTGTATGTTAAAAAACTTTCACAATTAAAAATTTTTTAAACAAAATGCACTAAAAAGAACAGCAGTTAATTGAAATCAAATGAAACATGCCATTTGATAGCGCCCAGAAATAGCTTTCATTTGGTCTAAAGGGACTAGTTACTACCCCCGCCCCAAAAGACCCCAATCGTAAAATTTTTTTGCGCCATCGGAAAGATATTCATTGACTTGATACAAGATGACGTAAGCTGCTGTTTAGAAAACATAATTATTGGCAAGTATTAAAACTCGTATGCCGTGTCTCTACTGCAGATTAATAGCGAGGTTAACGACTTTATCGGGTTTAACTCGCTAATCTCGGATGATTTATCGTTTACATTGTAAACGAACTCACCAAATGAATGACAGCACTAAACTTTTTTTTTCAGTGGAGACACAAACAAACAAAAACCTGTCTTTGTTGAAATCTACTTTTGCATACAGGGTCTTCCTGCGTGGCGGCTTTATATAGGTCTTCCTTCGTGGCGGGTTTTTGCGGGGCAGCCTTCGGCCACGACAAGGCCGAACAACAAGTCAAAAGAACTCTGTTTTTTTTAAAGTACATACATACAAAAGAAATACTGAGCGAAATGGATGGAAACGGATACGCACGCAAACGGAGTCTATGAAACTGAGCCTTGAACTTTGATTATTCATTTTCCAGTTTAGTTTAGAGCATTAACTGTTTCTATATTATACATTTTTACACGTTACACATTCCTTATATTTTTAGGAATTTATAACATGGTCGCAACATAAAAAAATTAAGTAATCTTGCAATGTATTATAAAGTATTATAAATATGTACAAGATGTATTATAAAATAGTTTTTCCTTTTCATTTAATAAAAGAAGCTGATGTAACTAAATAAATACCTATATTCTTTAAAATTTTCCTATGTGCTGAATTAAATTAAGTATTTTTTCACCTGGT
Source organism: Conops quadrifasciatus (assembly GCA_949752815.1). NCBI lineage: Eukaryota > Metazoa > Arthropoda > Insecta > Diptera > Conopidae > Conops > Conops quadrifasciatus. The sequence goes on along the minus strand of OX457077.1, from coordinate 12,033,429 downwards.
TTGTAACGAAACAATACATACACAAAATCAGTTATTTATATACATAGTTGTTATTTGAAAAAGACAACTCATCTACGATAGCTTTAAGTTTTAAAAAAGCTTTTATAAGTCCATCCAAAATTGTCGACAAATCAGTAATCTTTTAAACAGTGTCAAAAGAGAAGGGGAAGGAGAAACGTGAGTAAAATTGTTTATTACTTGTTTATAACTTTAACATCAAGCTAATTGCTTGATGACTCGATCCTTTGCTTTTTTTTGGCTATAACAAATTATATCCAAAAGAATAAAAATGGTTTAAAAAAACTATAATGGTATAATGACGCCAACAATTTACTTTTTATAAAACCAAATATTAAACTATAGTAATATTTTTGAAAACTATACGCAATAAACATTAACAAGCAGAAATTAGAGCCTAATTAGCTTTTATTTAATAACTTTTTAAAGGTAGTAATTAAATATTTTTTCACAAAAGTAATTGTAAACTTGAAATTTCAAAAAATAAAGGGGAAAAGTTGTTCAGCTGGATACTAAAAATCACGTCCATTCGTACAATTTTCTTTTTATCATAAAATGCTTATCATACCGAAAGGTTCTATCGCTTCAAAATTTTAAAAGAAGCTGAATATTAATTATTCTGCAGAAAACATCTCCAAGTTTGGCAGTACGACTGTGTTGTCGATCTTGGGACTCTTTATAGGTTAGTCTAAAGCCTTTTTGGAGCTTCGCTTGATTTTTCCTATTACTATATTCTTATAGAGTCTTCCTTTCCTTAGGAGTAATCTAGTAGTACTCAAGTGATTGCTTTCTCAAATTGTTTTGGCTTGGACGAGCATAACCCCAATTTGGAATGTTCTCAGCCTGATTTTTTATTTTAGTTTCTCACTTGTTGACAGAATGCAATAATACAGATTGCACTGTATTACGATATATGTATTTATTTCTGTGATTATCTTTCTGATTATTTATCTTTCTTTTATCTTTGTTATTATTTTCGCTTAAAAAATTCTTACATATTTGATTATTGCTTCGAAGAATTTGATTCTGCCTGTAAAAACTTTATTTACAATATGTTTGTTCCATATCGAGATCAGTCTGGACCTACAGTATAAATACGGTTTATATATATATATATTTTAAATTTTTTACACTGATTAAAGATTTACTAAACGAAAGTTTTAAGGTGGATTTACAAAACCAACATGTCGACAGGCTGGAAGCAGAGTTCATTTCGTATTGTAACAATAATGCCAGCAATCGTCCTTTTGCTGAAACTACCGACCGAAAATGGACTCAAGACTCCCGCGGGAGAGATAACGTCGGAAGATATAATCAGTGACTTCGTTAAGCCCGTGAAAGTACATAACTCCACTATTAGGCGTGATGATTTGTATTACGATAATAAGAGAAAAGGTAAGAGTTGGCATATAGCTTGATAGGACTGGTTGTTTTATTCGTTTTTATGTAATGTTTTAGTGGATACTTCTCGAAATGAATATAGTCAAAACTGGCATCCTCAGAGGGAATATATACTGCATACGTTCGGTCATCAGTTACACTTGGTCCTGCATCATGATACATCGTTCATTCCGCCGCAAATATTTCGCGTGAGTAGAGACAGACAAAGCGATATAAAAGGGATTATGTTACTTGAGGTCCCACCACAAAATCCCACTTTTGAAAATGCACCCATATAAGAATAAATGGAATTTATTTTGCTGCCAGAAGAAATATTTTTGGATTCTTATACTGTTGGATTTCTAAAATTGAAAACGGTAGATTTTGCAATGTGGCGCTGTTACTTGATACCCGTTATAAGGGTAGATAGCATTCCCCACACCTTAAAGCTTATTAACGAGAACTTTTCCGCCAACTTTTTCTAAGGTATCGCTTCATTTACATACATATCGTTTCTAATTTCATTCTCGGGGTCAAGATGATACAAATTTTGAATAATCGCAACGAAGACGTAAAAGAAGGAGAAAAAGCTCAATACTTAGGATGTTATTTTAAAGGTTATGTGCAGGGGGATGATCATTCAGGGGTATCAGTTTCACTCTGCAACGGCATTGTAAGCACTTGTCGAAATGTTTACCAATTTTCAAATTATGTCTATTAATTTAATTTTTTTCTCATTAAATTTTAATTTTACCCAATGGCAATGGTAATTTGCCGCAAACAAGACCGGTTACATTAAAAGCAGTTCCGGTTTGCTGCTTATCCAACCGGTCAATCAAATCGGCGGCGACACCGACGGCGTGGAGGTTTTACACAAAGTATGGCGTCTCTTCGGCCGTTACGCTGGACTAAATGTCTCTGACAATGATCTCGACATGGACTTACAGACCTTGAAAAAGACACCCTACACCAGATTGCTGCGCAGGAAACGTAATTACGAGGAGCAGCATTCGTTCACGATAGAGGTATTAGTCGCAGTAGATGGCACCATGATCGAATTCCATAAGGATAATCTTAACTCGTATATAATGGATTTGTTCTCTATCGTCTCCAAAATATTCTCGGATCCCAGTATCGGAAACCCTATTTACATCTCAGTAGTCAATATTCTGCCACTGAAGTATTACGACTTGCCAGCACTTAATAACAGTAGGTTCAACGCATATGAATTGAACTGATTCTTTATTAATAAGACGAACTTTATTTTTCCTTAATACGTTTTCTTCTCCCCTTCACTGTGTGATTTTCATTCCCCCTTCTGACCACTTCAGCTTCTAATGTGTTAGGACTGTTCTGCAATTTTATACAGAAACTTAATTATCACTATGATACAGCCATGTTCATCACAAGGTAAGGCAAAAATACTATCAAAGTGCGCATTACCATATAGTCCTTTTCCTAGAAATAAAATTTGCAATGAACCAAATTGTGATACTGTGGGCAGATCCTATCAAGGTGCCGTGTGCAGCCAAATTTCCTGCTTTATAATAAAAGATAGTGGCTTGGGAGCAGCATTTACGATCGCTCATGAACTAGGCCACATGTACGTTTTTTATGTTTTACGGATAGATACGATCTCCTCTTAACCAAAGTGCCCTCTTCCTCTGCTTTCATCAGCCTTAATATGCCTCACGATGATGAAGATAGCTGCATGCAGTTCAATAGTCCTAGCACTGAGCACCAGTTTCACATTATGTCCAGCACAGCAGATTATGTGAGTCACCGCTTGCCCTGGTCGAATTGTTCGCGTTACCATATTTCTAAATTTCTGGAGTAAGTTTTCAATGTCAGCATATATACATATAACATATGTACATATATGATGAAAATCATATGTGATAGATGATTAGGTTGAGATGATAATAATATAT